>CM052153.1:2967328-2977337 GCA_028455555.1 Augochlorella aurata | reverse complement strand
CTCTTCCTACACGCTAAGCGCTGGTGGCGGCTGCTTCGATGACGGGGGCACCGAAGCCACGCCTACTCCGGCTGACTGCAACGGTGACAGGGTCTTCGGCGTTATTAGGGAATGTAGATCTCATTTTCGGCGATTCTGTGACCTTGCACTAATTTGGCAGAAGCGGATTTGTCAGAATTAGTGGAAAAATTTGTAACAGGCGAATTTGTTTCTTTTAATGGATCATTTGAACGAGATATTGAAACAGTGATCGAAATAATGATTGGTTCAGCTTATTCTTGCGATTAATTATTTAAGTAATATAAGTTTATTATTAATGTGGTTATTATATCGATATTAGCAGCAAATGTTAATAATATTTAATATTTTTGTAACTGTATTTACGAAATTATCGCAAATGAAATTAATTAATTAAGAAGAAAGCTCAATATTTAGTTCGCCCTCTACTGGTTTCTATCAAAATCGAAGAACTTTCGATAGGAATAAGATAAAGCGATGAATCTTTTCTCAAATTAAAGCTGAAACATTGCAGAATCACAGAAAAATAGAAACACTGTACTACGAACATTTCCTAACCTCGAAAGTTTATATTAAACTTGAACCATTCCATCTTCATGATTTCCAAAACTGTGATGAATCTAAAACCACGTACACTTCTACTTTTCAAGAAACTTTATACATCATTTCCCGTAGATATCGACACGCTGACTCCAAATCTGCTCGTAAAATTGATTCAGCACTTCAGGATTTCGAGAAAGAAAATCGACTCTAGCAAAGAAACCAACGAGAACCTACCAAGCGACGAACCTATCATTATCTCGACTGTAAATTACAAGTGTATATACATTTCATAATCCGCGAACGTGCGCAGATTTTCCTCTGTATTATTGTCCTTCTTCCGCAAAAGTCAGGAGCAACGTAGCCACGCCCACCGTCCGTAAAGAATACACAACCAGACTAAGCCGTGACTCCGAAATCGCGGAAAATAGTCGGCGCACGCTCCGCTCGAGAACTCCGGCGTTTCGCCTAAGCTAACGGCTGTTCTCAAAAGCGGAGCAACCGAATACAAGCTCTCGCCGGCGTAGCTCGTGCTGTACAAGCTCGTGGAACAGTCGATTCGCCGGGAGTCGGCGGGTCGCTAACAATTTGAATATCTCGTGCGCGGCAGCGTCGCAATAATTACACGGCGCGGCGCGGCAGATGCGCAATTCGCTAATTGCAGTAGGTAGCTAGGTGTCGCTTGAACGGCTGCGTTATCTCGTGTCTTGAGATAATCGGGAAACAGTGGGCGGCGCGGCGCTGCGGATTCCGCGGAGGAGAACGGCCGTGGGCGTAGCGAGTCTCGCGCGAACGGGCCACGGCGATTGTTCCGGCGGGCTGATAAATGTTACTGGCATAGTTGTTCCCCCAATGTGTTGCGTATAATCCGGTTTAATCCCGGATTAGACGTATAAGCTACGGCTTAATCCGATGCCTCGAGAACGTGTGTCGGCCATTTGCATACGCAGCAGCAGCAGCCGCCGCCGTGTCTTCGACGATTCCGCGCGAGAAACGTCTTCGCAGTTTCGCCGAGATGGCCGATCCGTGAGTGCCGCTCGTTAGCCGTTTTACGGGCCGGTTGATCGTCGATTAACCCTTTCGCGACGGGCGAGGTCTATATATAACAGTCGCTTGGCGCATCACGGCGGCTGACGCCGTCTGCACGCGGCAGTCACTTAGGGGAGGCCGACGCCTATTGTGTATGGCAGTCATTTTCATGCTACAAAAGATTATTAAAAAATAATATGAAGTGACTGCTATTATATTAATTATATTAATTATAATAATTATATTAATTATATTCATTTTATTATTGTTTTATTAGCCCAGTCCCACTCGTTGGCTCAGCCATCTCGCGCCAGCCGATCCCTTAGTCACTGTTTCTCGTCAATAACTCCTAAATAAAGCCGCATAATGAATTCCCCCCTCCCCTTTCCGGCTCGTTAGACATTTTTGGAATATACCATATAGACAACACCCGCCGCGAAAGGGTTATATATAAAGGGTACATCGTGAGCCGCTCTCGCTCGCGCGACAGCTTTATAACCAGCACGCGTTCGACTGCCGAGAGCGTTCTCGCGGCAACTCCGCGGGGAACGTTGCAGCAGTCGAACAGGGAAGAGCTTATGACTTTGACGACGTAATTCACGCCGGGATACAGCCGAGGAACAGACGTCGGTACCGCCGAGATCGGCGCTAATCCCCCGCCTAGCGATTTTCCTCGTCGATGATCTCGCTGGAGGTTCCTCCTAAGAATTCGACTCAGGCTCTGCGCCTAGGAGCCTAGGCTCTTCCCCGGATTATTCGCCGCGATATACTTGTCCCTGTTTACGGCGCAGGCTTTGATAATGCCGGCTCCGTGCGCCGGGCCTCCTGTAAATCAGGCTCATCTTCGTCGAGTTCGGTTCGGAATCTTCGTTACGAGCGCACTTTGCTGTTACGAGGCCGGAGTTTACGAGGACGTAACGGAGACTTAATCGCGGCCTAGGCTAAACCTGATCCGAATCCAGGTCGAGTGTTATTCTGGAGCGACCTACATACACGCCGAGGTCGAGGATCCGGATATAGGGCTGGAGCGGGAAGCTTCCGAAACGACCTGAAGGTCGAGCCTCGGGTCCAAGGCCGAAGAGTTCGGCTGGAACACGGCCCGAGTCTAGTTCGAATCTGGCGCGGCTCTATTTCACTCTGAACTTGGCAGAATTGCGTTAACCCGTTGTGGTGTGATTTCTTTTATAGGTACATTGATTGGCACTGTCTCGTTTTTAATTCTTTGCGTTGCATGCCGTTGCGGACATTACGTATCAGCTACTCGGCACCGCTTTGGCAATGATTTATAAATTATTAGACATTTTTGGAGCACCCTGTATATAATCTTAGCAATTGTATCGTATGTTGGGCGTCGTGATAAATTAACCAGTTAACTGCGGCGATCTCTTTGCGAAGCGTCCACCAGTGTGTGTCGCGATAATCAAGCGATGACGAATCCAAAAAGACAAATCCAATTCATAAATCCAACTCAAGTTATTTATAATTTTTATTTGTTTGTTTCCTTTCGTCTTGACCTCTAAACATTTTAAACATATTAATATTTACGAATATAATTTGAAAAACAAAATCTTACGCATGACGGATATAATCGTAATGACAGAAAATTCTGCCACATCTCCATGACGGATATAGTCGTCAAATACACTTATCTAGTTAACACGTTGAATGCCACGCTAATTTTGCAGGGATTGTCCGTGGCACCACGATGAATTTTCTATTATGTGATACATATAACGTTGAAATATTATCTGCAATAGATAAGTTACAGTGTATAACAACGTTTGACATGTTAATTGCGGCGGGGGTCACCGGTGACATCAACAATGATAATAATAATAATGAAAAATTATAAGTATTGTCATTTGTTTAAATTATATATATTTCTATTAATTTGGGCGCGCCGGTCACCGGTGGCCCCCATGGCGTCACTGCCAAGTTGACTTGCGGTCACCGGTGACCCCCGTGGCATTCAACGTGTTAATAATAATTCGCGACGACATCGTGTCTCTTTAGGGTCGGTCGTCCATCGCTTCATATCGACCACTACGTGAAAACGTGTAACGAGGGCTGTCTACGACGCATCTGTGACGCGCTAGGACGGCCTAAGGATCAAGGTGCAACGCCGTCCGAACCCGATCTCGACTCCTCGACTCGGCACAAAGGCGAAATCCGGCCGTTTTAAGTAGGAGAATTATGGAAATCGCGGCTGAAAGGACCGCGAGCAGGGTCGTTTAACGCGTTATCACTCCGTTGTAACGAGATAGCCGTGTAATTCCGTTCTTTTAACGCGCGGCATTCAGCGTAGCGCAACGTGCTCCCGCGAACAGCTCCCGGTAACAGGATTAATAGCCGGCTCGTCGCGAGATAATGAACGAAACGCGGGCCGCGGAACGACGGAACGACGGAACGACGACGCGCAATCGCCGCGGGATATAAAGCTTGTCCTCGCGCAACGGCCGCAGAGTTATTACAAGGTATACACGGGCGTCGAAGCGATCAACGCGACAACAGCCGCCTCGCGGCCTGCAATTTCGCGGACGGAACTCCGATCCGCCGGGACGCTGGCCAATCCGACCCTGATTATCACCTGGTAATCGACCATAGATGAAGTTGCCGGTGATTCTGGAAAATCTTGCGACCGAGAAGATTCGACGACGATTCCCGCGGAAAAGAAGACAGCGGAGAACGTTACCAAGCGATAAGTAACATCTGGCTGTCCGTTAACGCGAAATACTGCGACCGTTTCTAATGTAATGGCCCACCGGAAGCTATCAGCTCACTGCCGCGACACGTGAGTCCCTTGAAAATGGCCCCTCGAGATCTGCTCATGAATTCTTAAACTTTAGCGAGCTTTTTTCGATTATTAGACCTCTTTTTAGGAAAATTTTAGAGCCAAATTTTTATTAATATTGCTAACGCAATGGTCTAATAGAAGTTCGAAATGGCCCCTCAAGTTCTGCTCTCGAATTTTTAAATCATAGTCAGCTTTGCTAAATTGTTATACGACCTTTTAGGAAAATTTTGGAGCAGTCCAATTTTTATTAACATTTCTAATACAATAGCTGAATAGTTGATCGTGGAAAAGTGCCATGACTATCGCCCGTCAAAATGGCCTCTCGAATTCCGCTCCTGGGTTATCAAACCTTAGTAAACATTGCTGAATTGTTATACCTCTCTCTGCAGGAATTTTAGAGCAACAATCTACAATAATCTAACGTATATAACCTATATAACATAACCTTGACATAACCTTGACCGAATGGACGGTCACTGAAAACTATCAACAACATCGCCCATCAACAATGACCTCTCTTCCGCCTCCACATTCTTCATTGGTCCTTGCTAAATTTTCAGGCCGTCTTTTGGATCATATATATAGCAACCGCCTCGGTAATGTTCATGAAGTAACACAATTTTCGGTGGGTTTTATTTCTTCGAAACCGGCTGGAAGTCGCGAGATTAATTTCTGCCGGTAATTGATCGAGCTTTGATCTACCGGCGAGCGTTCGGGAGACGGAACTTTTTAATGAATTTCGAAGCGAGTCGGGCCGAGGGTCCGCTGCGGGGAGAATCACGAATCTCCATTAAATCCCGGGATATCCCGGGAAATATCGTGGCCGTCCGGGCCGTTCGGTTGTCTAAATTTTTCAGCGCCCCGGGAAAACCGGCGCGCCGCGACGCGCCACGGCGTGTCCTTTTTGGGTCAGCGTGGGTGGAGCGACTCGAAAATCAGACGAACCGCTCTGCCGGTGACGGCCGCCATTACAGTAATAAACGTTTAATGAGCCCGGCGAACCGCCTCGAGACGACCGAGCACTCGACTTTTCCTCCCCGATTTTCAGCAGTCCGCCGCGTCTTCCGGTAAATGCTTAACCCCTTCCGCTATAATAACGAATCATACGAAGGATTCTAAAGGATTCTAAAGGATTCTAAGGAATCTAAATCTAAGATTTCATACTCTAATCTATTAAATATCACACAAAAGAAATAATAATTGCTGTAACGTAGAAATTATTAGCCCATTACCCGCCGCAAAAATCATTTATTCGATTCCACTAATTTCTTCGTTTCCATGGGCCACGGTCATTTTTGAAGCAATACAAATCGATTAATTATCAATTTGGAAAAGCCGGACCACTCTGCAGCAAGCCCCGACGCGAAAACACCGCGCTCGATCCCGATTTACATCGACGAGTTTCGGCGGGGTTAGGATTATACAGGATTAACGGGACGTCGCATAAAATTTTTGACGCGAACCGACTATTTCAACGCGGTTTCTGCGGAGCTTATCGGCTTAACCAGTGATAAAGCCTGCGCGAAATGAAGTCCCCTTTGAAGCCCCGCGCATTAGGCCACTGTACATTAAAAATGTCCCGCGCGCTAATCCCTGCCGTAGTTTTAATTTCAGCATGCCCCTTGTCCTCGTAATTAACGGACCCACCCGGTAGAACAGTGGAAACTTGATGGAAACGATGAGCAGGATCGATCTTCCCTGCTAAACCTCCTACTTTACATGACTCAGTGACTCTTCTGCGTATGAAATCGAGTCTTGTAACTCATATCGACAGTATTTTAAATAAAAAAAAACTTTGACAATGTAAAAATTATTTTGGAACGTGATGTAATAATAACTTAACGGTACCTCGAAGCCATTATTCGAGTTTAAAATAGAAGTTTAAGAGGAAGTTTTTAGAGGAGGAGTTTAAACAGTCGGCCTTCGCCTGTTCTACACGCAACCGCGCCGAATCCCGACGCAATTCGTTTCGCCGCGGACAATTTAGGGCATTCCAGGACTTCGTTCGGTAATCTGGCGGATTCCGCTCGCGTTCGACAATTCATAGAGCGTGTCGCGATATCTGGAAAGTTTCGCAAGTTCTCGCGCCGGGTCGCGACAGCCTCTGCGGCGGCCAGACGGCGCCGATAAGGCTGGTTCGCAAATTTTACCGGTGCCCAAGTTTCCGGGCGAGATGTGGAAGGGCTGGCTCTCTGGATCGGAGACAATATACACCGGCGATAAAATTGGCGAGCGACGCGCTGCAGCGCGGTGCAGAGCGATGCAGAAAGCGGTGCAGAGAGCGGGGGAGGGAGCCGGCTACACCCCCGCATCGATAAGCCGAAGTAGCCCCGGGCCAAGTTTCCCAAAGCCGATCAAACTGCGCCGAGTTTGCAGCGACGTCGTCCTGGGCCACGGCTATCCTCCTTCAATCTCGGCCCGATAACTTGTTAGCGGTGTTAACTGCTTCGTAAAATTGCTATCGGAAAGTAGCTGCAGGATACCGACCGCCAAGGGATACCCCGGCCGATCCTTCACGGTGTCCCTCGAACGTCTCCCGACTTTATCGATCTCTGTTTTAGTTCGGCGACGTCCGTTGTCCCGAATGCGTTTCAGAATCTCCGCTCCTGACGTCTTCGCTGCGACGCGGCTACGTCGATTGACGGATCTGGGGCTCGGGCTAGAGAACTTGAAAACTTCCGATAAAGAGCAACTATGACTCGACTGCGGGTTTTACGCGTTTGGAACGGAAGGGTGTCGATCGAATATAAGACGGCGAGGTTGTTAAGAGAATTTGTTGTTGACTCTTTGACACGATTGTAAAGTGAAATATATATATACTGATGTGTAGCTCTTTGTATTTTATAATTATGGCAAGCAAAGCGAAGTTATTTTAGTTTGCGATTTTTATCTGCCGGCAATTTTTATTTTAACATTTAGGATGGGGAGATTTCCCCGTTTTGAATA
Organism: Augochlorella aurata; assembly: GCA_028455555.1. Lineage (NCBI taxonomy): Eukaryota > Metazoa > Arthropoda > Insecta > Hymenoptera > Halictidae > Augochlorella > Augochlorella aurata. Next base: position 2,970,010 of record CM052153.1, on the reverse strand, counting down.
AAGTCGTTCGATGACTAAATGGAGAAATTTCTTTCTGATAATTTCTTAATTTCGTGCGATTCTGCAATATAAGTTTGCTTCGAGGTTTTCATTTAATTGAATAAAACACTGCGATTTTATGAAGTTTTCTAGGTTTTACAATCGTTTAAGTGTTAACATGAAAATTCGCAGTCCAATCATGACCTATTCTGATTCTAGATCTAATTTAGACTTAGACTCTGTCAAGGTTCTTCGATTAGAGTAGAGACTCTATAATTACATAACAAGAATCACAGAATCGCCACGTTAAATATTCAATTACAAGATTAATTAAATCGAAAGAGAAATTCTTGCGGAATAGAGGTAACGATCTATAAAGTAATCAGGTGATCGACAAGACTCAATAAGCATTACGTCTTAAAGATGTCCATTTTACGTCCATATAGAACGCCTTACGTTCATAAGTGAAAAGAACGTGCGACTTGGGACGTCGTTAATACGTCTTAAACACGTCCATTTGATAACTTAAGACGTTCGGACCCAAAAAGGATGTAAAATGGACGTCTTTAAGACGTCTAAAGCTTATTATTTCATATATTATCAGACTTTTCTTGGAATAAAATCTTCGATAACAGACTTCGTCCCATACCAGACGTCTTAAAGACGACTTAAAGACGTCCTTATACTATCTCAGAAATAGCCAACCATGGAGACATCATATTTTATTTCGATCTACTCTCGATCCTCCGCGATCGTCCAATCCTCCTTGATTATCCAATCGCTCTAATCGCGTTAAAAACGAGCCAGACTTCCCAGATATCATTCCCTGAATAGAATCAGACCCGCATCCCCGCAATCGGACATCTATTCATAGTTGCCAGCTAACCGAGCCGTCTTCTCTCTGTTCCAGGTACGTTCCACGAGCTTCCATCTGTCCATCAGCGGTCCGGCATCGGTGAGCTGTTTAACAATGCAAACGGCGCCCGTTCTCGGAACAACGGCGACGGGCTTCCGCGCGGTTAAACGTTCGCGCCACTTACCGCGGCAGGCTAATCGCCGGAATAATTCAGACGCGCTCGGAAACTCGTGTCGGAAAAATGATCGTTACGCGGAAAATTTAATTCGAAGCTTTGCCGGGGTCGAGCTCGGATAATCCGTCGCGTCGGGCCGGGTCGGGCCGGGTCGACGAGCGGTTTCCTAGAGCCGAGGACCGAGGACATGGTACGCCGTATCCTGAAACACCGGGATCCGAGCTGGACCCGTCTTTTTTAATCCGGCCACCTCCATTATTCCGACACCGGGGGCCATTTGCGCGAATCTTCGTGCGATAATCGAGTGTCTGATACGCGATGCTCGTTGCTGAATTTTTTAACGAGTCAAGCGCGATTGAATCGGAGCGACGTATACGATATTTTCTTGCAGGAGGGTGGTAAACTCTTTAGCGAGATTAATGGAGTTAAGTTGATTTATAGTAACTTTGTGATTTATTCTATTTGTTTTTTTATTGGAGTGGGAGGGCGACATTTTGTAACACTGTGCGAAAATGAATGTAGAGTGGGGAAAAAAATTTAGCGAACGAGTGAAGTTCCAACTGACGGACAATTCCTATTATTTATACAGTTTTATACAATACCTTTTAAACCCTCTGTTGCATTTTGTGCAATATGGAATCGAATTTTGCAAATCGTGCAACAGTTAACAGCACTTGAGAATTGTTCGAATATAAGTAAATTTGACAAAAATTATTTTGAAACGTGGCATGATCATTTTTGACGGCGCCTTAGAGTCGCAACTCGACCGCAAAGGGTTAATCCAGCATCCCAATCTAATCTAAAGCAGTCTCCTCCTTTCTCAAACTCCCCCTAAAATCCACCGAGCGAGAAAAATCTACGATTATTCCACGAAACGGCGGCGCAGCGAAGCAGCGTCGCTTCGTTGCGGCGGCCCGTGTCCCGGAAACGGATGCGCGTTCCTCCCGGAGGAGGCAAACGAGCCACGAGCCACGAGCCGATGAAAAATGGTGGCGGCTCGCGGCGGTCAGCTTTAAACGAATTAGCTCGGCCGGAAGCGAGGCCCGCGGGAAGATCGCGTCGGATCTTGTAGCTCGTGGCCCGCGGCTATTAATTAGCGGGTGTGTCGTCGATAACGGCGGCCGACGTTATCGGAACCGCTTCGGACGGAACGCAAGCGGCGTCCATCTATTAACCGCGGACAGGCGTCGCGCGCGGCGGATTAAGAGGACGCCTCGGTTTTTCCCTTGTCCCGACGGCGACGCCGACGTTACGACGTCGACGGGGCCTCGATCGTCGCCTCGACGCTCATTAATTGGTATTTATGACGGGGAGCGACGCCCGACGCCGATATAAACGCTTCTACCGAGCAACCGGTCTCGTCTTCGCCTCTGCCCTGCATTTTATAAGTCCTCGGCTTTGATCGATTAACGCCGCTACTGCTCGACGGAATGGAACTCCGCCGCTGCCTGGCGGGATTAAAAATTCATTATCAGTCGACTCGCGGAGTCGCAAAGCGAGGAATCGATCCTGCCCGGCGATGCGAGTGTTTTTATTTCCGCGACTTTTAACGGAGATGTAACTTTAATTGGAGTCGTAATTTATTTATTGTAGGTAAAAGGAGACTCTTTTTTACGGGAGAATGAATACTGTGACGGATAGAAATCTTCTGTGATAAGGAGTCTTTTTTATT
>CM052153.1:2948336-2958686 GCA_028455555.1 Augochlorella aurata | reverse complement strand
TTATTGCTTAGTCCGCGTTGACGCAGCTGTTTCGAGGCGCAGGGCGTCCTCTGATATCTCGTTGCGATTGCGATGCAGCGATCTGGAGATCGTTCTTGTTCGACTACTACGTTCTTGTCTTCTTTCTAGAGACTTTGATATTTTCTATAGTTTATCTCTGATATTTTCATTCGACGTTGTTCGAATTCGTTTCCCGCGGAAACAGCCAACTCGGAAGATCGTTTACGGAAGAAATCATTAAGCGTTTAATTTCACGCGTTATCTTAGTGCCTGGAATTAATTTTCCTTCAATACTAGACTGCGAATTTCATACATTTCTAAGAAAAGTGGTTAGTATATGATGTGTTCATTTCATTTGATTAAAATTATTACAGGGAAATTCGAATTATGGCAGACAGAAAATTTGTATTTTCCACGGAGATCCGCGGTCTAGTTATAACATCCCTATACCCCGAATACCGTGCTTTAATAATACACATCAAAATCGTCAGCACTTAAAATTTATCTACATACAATCGCCAAATTATTTAAAATACATTTACGTACAAGAATAAATTTTATAATTCCAAATTCGTGCAATAATTACACTTTTAACAGTTTCTAAAGTACAAACGAATTTAAAAATGTTAAAATTATTTTCCAACGTTGTGCAACAATTTTAAGCGACGAATCGGAGTCGCCGGTCGACTGCGAGAAACTTGACATAATTAATTTATATCGTTGAATCGACTAACCCTACATTTTAATAGATTATAGAAAATATGCTTGCAGCATTTTCAAAGTAATTGCGCAATCGTCTTTTATATTGGGGAAATTGTTACTGGTAAAAAATTGCTAAATAATATAAATCGTAGCACAAAAAGGGTTAAAGAGCCGGCGTAGAAGGATAAGGAGCTGATGCAAAGGGTTAAGGAGTCGATGAAAAGGGTTAAGGAGTCGACGTAAAGGGTTAAGGAGCCGACGTAGAGGGTTAAGGAGTCGATGTAAAGGGTTGAGAAGTCGACGTAAAGGGTTGAGGAGTCGATGTAAAGGGTTGAGAAGCCGACGTAAAGGGTTGAGGAGCCGACGTAAAGGGTTGAGGAGCCGACGTGAAGGGTTAAGGAGCCGACGTAGAGGGTTGAGGAGTCGATGAAAAGGATTAATGAATCGACATAAAGGGTTCAGGAGTCAACGTAAAGGGTTAAGGAGCCGACATGAAGGATTCAGGAGTCGACGTAAAGGGTTGAGGAGCCGACGTAGAGGATTCAGGAGCCGACGTGAAGGGTTAAGGAGCCGACGTGAAGGATTCAGGAGCCGACGTGAAGGATTTAGGAGCCGACGCAGCCGATCAGTTTTCCTTAGGCAATTTTTCGGCAGCGTGGAGGTTCGTTCCACGGGTTAAGCGATGCGGCACGAGGGAACGAGCGGTCGTTTCTTTGCGGGTCGCGAGGAAACTGACCGTCTACGCGGGCAAATAGAAGGGAAGCGCAATTTGCATAGAATTTCCCTCTTGAACGCTTCATCTTGGCTCGGCCGCAAACGCGCGGAACGGAGCGCTGTTTGTTTTCGGTCGGGACACACACCTCGACGGCTGCCGGTTTGTATGCTCGTACGCGCGTTGCACCGGCACGATCACCGAGCCACCAGCATCCGAGCTGCTTCTACCTTCCTCGAAGGTGGAGCGTCTCCGCCACGGTCCCTCCGGTGTCTCTTGGTTTTAGATTACAGTCTCGAGACCGACTGCTTCCGCGCGCGGCTCCCGCCCTTTGACTGGAAACGACCGCCTCCGTCTCTTCGACGCTGTTCTACCCGGCAACTGTAAACAATTCCGGGCTCTTTGCGGCTCCTCCTAGACAAACCAACCACAATAATCGCGACGAGCACACCGTCCCGCTAATTTTCCTGATTGAGGCTTCGCGTTGTAGCTTACAACCTCGCTGCAGTTTGTCCTCGACCACCTAACCGCCAGCCTCCCGCGGAAACCTGCGCGCCTTTTGCACACTATTCCGCGGACTTTGCTGCTAATTTCGCCTAAGTGGTCCCTGGAAATTCTAGAGATCGTTTTTGAAATAGATTTTCGGATGGTAAATGGACTGTAGATGCTTTCATCTTGGAAACTTTTTTAAAAATTTTATATTTAGAGAGATAATTTTATATAGATATTTTTAAAAATTGCAACTTGCTTTATTCTAGACATTTTATGCGTTTGTAGCAAACATAAATGAGCTAACGTATATAATAAAACGATTGAAAGCAACTAAGAACGTTGATTAACCTCGTTTTATTATAATTATTCAAAGAGGAAGAATAATTGTTCTTGACTGCCGTCTCTTGCAATTGAAGCGGCGATATTTATTTATACTATATATAGTATACTATATATTTATACTGTATATTGTTACGACGAATTGTCCACATCAAGTCACTGTAATGTGATACTGACCCGTGGACGACCCCTGAGGAAATAACTGGAGATAGGGGTTGTCGCGTACAGTAGACATCAAACCACCGAGCGATCAACTTCTGACATTACATCTCGTTACAAAGAGCTGTATATTACATCAGATATTTCAAACATAATTTCAAATAGGCTAAACTATAAATAAAATGCCACTTGCAACTCCGAAACTCGCAACAATACATATCCGCAATTGTTCTCGAAGCTTCCTTGCGACGCGTCCATCATTTCCCACGCCTCCTCGAAAATCAATTGTTGTTCGGCCGGCCCGTCGAGCGGAGGCCCGATCGAATAAACATTTCGTTTTAAATCCAGCCGGCCAGACAGCGGCTCCGCGGAAATTGTGCAATCGGGCGGAGGCCGGGCGCACCGCGAAAGTCCCTCGGCATTTGCCGATTCCATTCCGGGTTTAACGGGGAGTTTGGAAACCGAGCGGCCCGTAATAGAATCCTCGAAAATTCCAGCAGTTTTCCGGACCGACGTGTCGGGACAACGCTGTTTATGGCCTCGAGCCTGGCCGGGATATCGTGCAAAGGATTCCCGCGCTTCGCCGGGCTGCTCTTTTCAGCTTCCTCGGGCAACCGCGGACCCCTCTGGCTCGGTCTGTTTATAGACAGGCCGAGTTATCCCTTTTACGCGCAGACGAGTACCTTGTTATCTCTCCGAGATGCTTTGATAACGCGATCGCACTGCATCGATGCCCGGTTAATTCGGGAATTTTTTATTTCGCTTAGCTTGGACGCCTTTTTTGGTCTTCGCTGAATTTTTGCGAATTTTGGGAGAGGTTTTGGTACTTTAAAAATTTTTTTTTCGATACCTCAAAATGACATTTTTATTATATTTTAATAATATGTTAGTAATTTAATAACGTATGTTATTAATATATGATAATATATTATTAATTAATATTATCTTATGGATTTTATTGTAGTGTTTCAAACAGGGTTTAAATTAGAAGATTTTTTAATGCAATTATATTGCATACAATAGTATTATTGTATATTTGTATTTATTATACTATTGTATAGTATATTGTATATATTATTGTATTGCATATTGTATATATTATTGTACTATATTTTGTAATAATAATGTATAGAAATATACATAATATAATAATATATAATATAATAATATATTGTATATGATATACAATAGTATTGTTGTATATAATAATTGTATATATTTTGTAATAACAATGGTACAGTAATATACATAATATACATAATATAATAATATATATAATAATATAATTGTATATGATATATAATAATGTAATTGTATATGGTATACAACAGTATTATTGTATATAACAAATGTAAATATTCCGCAATAATAACGGTAAAATAATATTATCCTATACAACAAGAGAAACAAATACACGGATATAAAGACTGTTGCGAATTCCGCGCATTTGTAAACACATAAAGGGGTTGTTCCTGCGGAATCGCCCGGCGACGATTCAATTTGTTCACCGTTGCAGATCCCGTCGCAATTTGCCGACCCGATTAACGCCGCTCACGAAAAGTGTACGGTCATTCGAAAGTAATGTCTCGCGAAACGAATAGATTCCGCAACGTTCCCCGCGATCAATTCCCGTTGATTATGCACAGGTGCCCATAAAAATGTTCGCACACAGAGGCGAACGGACTTGATCCAATTGAATTTCAACGGACCTTTAACAAGGTTTCGACGTAAAATGATTCCGTCTAACGGCAGTGAAGTACTTAACCGACGAATTTCATTGACCGAAAACCCATCATTTCAATCCAATTGCATTAAATCGTGCCAGATTTAATGCAATTTAATTGAACGAATTGCACCTTTGTGTACGACAATTAATGCACCGAACGTATCAATTCGTACAACGTGTTCGAATCGTTAAACCGAATAAAAACCCTTTGCCGAAACGCAAAATGTCCGTCGCTCAATATGAAATTATTATTATTATAAATTATTTCATTGTTTTACAGTGGATTACGATACGCGGTATGAATGTTCTTTCGACCTCTGCGGTCACCGGGTCGGTTTGACCCAGCGTACTTTTAATCGTCATCTGGTAATATATAATTATAATTAATCTAGTAATATATAATTATTATAAACATAATAAATGAATAATTATAAATATATATTTATTATTAAAATAATTTATTGTTACACTAGGATCAATCGAAAGAGTGAGAGGACTATGAAAAGAATTTTCGGAAGTATGTTTTGAAAAATTCTGAATTATATTATATAATATAGTTATTATAATTATATTATATTATATAATATAATTATTATAATTATATTATAATTATAATTATATTATATAATTTAAATATTATAATTCCTAGACTGCGAATGTTATGCGTTTAAAATTAAAAGTCAATAGATCGGATGAAAAACAGTGAAATCGTTCAAAGAATTTAAAAATCGTTCTACATTATTTCCAGCTGATTAAAGCCGTTACTATCTCTCCCGGAGGGAGGATAAAGGGTTAGAACTCGCATATCTGTGAACTGTGCGAGCCAGCGGCGGCAGTGAACCGTGCTGAAATTAGCGTGTTTGGATACACGGCGTATTTCCATCGTCTAAACTGCGTGAAACTGCTTTCGCAGCGAAAGGTATGCAGAAATTCGCGAAAAGTGGAGCAGAGTCGCTGAGACAGCGATCATTCCGAAAGCCGGCGAGCGGTATCAAGCGGCGGAGCGTTTCTTCGGCTCGCTCGTTTGTTTGTTTCGCGGAGTTGCGTCGTAATAACGCAAATATTATCGCGCAGCGAGGAACAATATCGCAGACAGGATTTCACGAAGTGAGAGCGAGAGAGAGAGAGAGAGAGAGAGAGAGAGAGAGAGAGAGAGTGACAGGGCTTGGGAAGAGAAAGAGAAACAGCGACGAAGCAGGAGGAGTCAAACAATTCTCGGAGACGGTATCGCGTTTATGGCGTCTGCGAGGATCGTTCCACGAGAGCCGAGGGGGTGGGGGATTACGGGGTTGCCGGAGGAGAAGAAGAAGAAGGAGTTCCGTCATCGTTTCAGATTCGTTGAACTTTCCGGCAAGTTGCCGCGACAATATCGTCCCCGTTCCAAACATCGGCGAGAAAACCTCGAATAAACTTGCCGTCGTGCTCGGAGAGGTCGACGAGAGCGAGAGAGAGAGAGAGAGAGAGAGGGAGAGAAAGGGGGGAGAGAGGTTCGGGGCTCCGGGATCGGGACACGATCGGGAAACTCGACGAATAATCCGCGTTATTTTCGATCGACCCGTTTCCTTTCCCACGGGATTCTTCGAAGGACGAGGAGCCGCGCCGGGTCGACAGCACTCGGTTTTGCAATTCATGAATCACTAATTACTCCGTAGACACTCGTTAACAACGAAACTAAAGGACCGCGGCAGCCGGGACTTATCGATTCAGACGGAAATTCGGGAGGGGAGGCGCGGAAGCGGCAACGCCGGGATGCACAATTTAAAGGGAAACGACGACGGACCCGCGGCGGAGTGCAAGACGTTTAAGTGAGTCATTAATTGTATTAAGTAAAGTGCTGCTGCTCCGGAGACGCGGCCCGCCTAGGCGCTCGCCTAAACGAGGCTGATAGAAGGCTCCAAGGAGATTCGGCCGCGACGCGTCAACAGTTCCAGCCAACGAGACTCGGTGCAGCAGCCGAGCCGGTTGTTAGGCGAAATTTAGTCACCTGGATACTTCGTTCAAGGTGATTCGAAAATGGTTCTCGCAAGCGAAAAAGAATTCGGCGACCGCGTTCCTCTGGGATATTTAATTTCGGAAATGGAACTCCGACGCGCACCCCTAACTTTGAAAGCCGATTTCTCTGACACTGATTGAGATATTCGTTTGGAACAGATGGCAAACAATAGGCACATCTTAGGAGACTATTTCTGAATTTTCTCGGAATTTTAGCTCAGTTTTTAAGTATAGAGAATATTCCGAATATGATGAGAGCTCCGTTCCATTTTATGAAAACGTCGATGAAATGACACCCCTATATTTGGATGCGATTTTCTCAAGCACTGGTTGAGATATTTCATTGGAACAAAGGGCAAATAATAGATACATGTTAAGAGACTATAATAGAATTTTTTCGGAATTTTAGCTCAACCTTTAAATATAGAGAAAATTCCGAATATGATGAGAGCTCCGTTCCGTTTTATGAAAACGTCGAGGAAATGACACCCCTATATTTGGATGCGATTTTCTCAAGCTCTGGTTGAGATATTTGATTGGAACAAAGGGCAAATAATAGATACATATTAAGAGATTATAATAGAATTTTTTCGGAATTTTAGCTCAACCTTTAAATATAGAGAAAATTCCGAATATGATGAGAGCTCCGTTCCATTTTATGAAAACGTCGAGGAAATGTCACCCCCCAACTTCGGAGACAATTTTCTCAGGCCCTGTTTGAGATAATTGAATGAAATAAACGTCATATACTGGATACATCTTAGCTATGTACAATAGAATTTTTTCAGAATTTTAGCTGAACCCTTTATCGCAGAAAGAATGCCGGATACGCGTGCAGCTCCATTCCATTTTACGAGACCATCGAGGAAATAGCAGCCCTAACTTCGAAGTCGGTTTTCTCAGGCACTGCTCGCTTTATTGCACTGTCGCAAAATACAAACGTTAGCTATATCCGAGGAGTACACCGTGGAATATCTTGTAAACTCCACCTCGGGAATTAAGATCGGGGTGGGATCGTAAATAATAGCCTGGCCGAGACCGAGAGATCAAGCGTTAGGATCTAAATCTAGTTTAGAGCTAAACGAAGTCCTGACCCAGTCGAAACGAAACCAGCTTCAGCTCCCAATCTTCTCCGAGAAGACGTTTCTATCCCCATCTATCTTTCGCCTCGGAGGCGGTCGTCAGCTCGGAGCGAGCGCCGCGGAATGAAGATCCATCCCCTGACCCGGCGTGGAAGCGTAAAATATCCGGCATCGGCCAATCGAATATCCAGAGCGTGTCCTCGGCCGGAAATCGCTGGCGGAAACGGAAATCTTCGGATCGAGGATCCGTTCATCTCGATCGTGGATGGAGAGATCGCGTCCCGGATTCCCGCGGCCGAGAGATCGCGCCGTTCCGTCGCACCGCCGAGATGGAGAACCTTCGGCACGGAACGGTTCTCGCTGCTGGCGGTGTCAAGGGCGAGAATTCAATTTCCCGCTATCTGAACCACAAGGCGCACGGTCCCTGCCGTACCTACGTTTCCTCCGGACGCGCTCCGACCCGGCCACGGAACCGAAACCCTCGACGAACGACGAGATAAGGCTGCTCCGGCAAAAATTCCCGCAGAGACGAACGCCGCGAATGGCTCGGCCACGAACACACGTTCCGCGGTTTCCGGGCCGCGTGACGCGCTTCCATAAGAACCTGAATGCCTCGGCCGGGTCCCGCGGGACTCGGTTTTTAGGATCCGCCTCGGAATTATGCCGCGCGGACCTTGATGCAGATTTTATGCGTGCACCCCGCCATGTAGTTCGGCGGAGTTACATACGTCGTAAATTCGCGGCTGAATTTCTCGGGCTCTGCTCAAGGTGTTCGAGTTAATTCACATGCAGATGGTGGCTGATGCTCGACTGTATGTAACGGAATTTTATCAGAATTTTAGTGCGGTTATTAGGGTCAGAAATAATTACGGTTACACTGCACGAATTTCGCTTCTTCGTCGGACTCTGGCGCGGCGATAACAACCCCTAACCTTTAAAAGCGAATTTCTCGGGCGTTAACGAAGATATTCTAGCAAAGTAAAATTTAGTTGATAGGTGCATCTTATCTGTATATACTAGAATTTTTCCAGAATTTTGGCTCGGTTATTAAGGCTAGAAAAAAATATCGAATAGACGCAGATCAATATACCATCTTAGGAGCGCGGTGTAGCGATTACAACCCTCCACTTTAGAAGCAAATTTCTCGGGCGCTGTTCGAGATATTCCAATCAAATAAACTGCAGATGATAGGTACATCTTACCTGCATACAGCAGAATATTTTCAGAATTTTATCTCAGCCACAATGAACATAGCCACAAAAGACATAGTGCTCGCTCCACCTCGGCCCGTGACTTGAGCACTGCTCAAGAGATTCGAATGAACCGACGTGCGCATAACAGGTGTATCTTACCTGTACACGTCACAATCTTGTACACGGTTCTGGAACTGCGAGTTAACTCGTCCTTTGGCTGACAGTCGAGAGTGTACCGGCTCGTTTCCCTGCGACATTCTACATTAACGGGGATCGCGGAACGATCGCGGAGAGTGTCAGCGGTGAATCGGTCTACTTATCGATCCCGGGGCGCCATTAATCACCCGGATAGCCGGAAGCGATTAATCATTGAACGACACGAAATCCGTAGGAATTGTGGGGGGCAGGGCGAGACGTGTCTCGAGCTGCGGGAACGTCTTGCCGCAACGTTGCACAGCCACTAAGACCGTTGCCAGGACGGATTTCTCTCGGAGGGTTTCGGTTACGGGCTTGTTCGCAGGATCTGTTGCGACGGCTGCCACAAGGCGTCCGACCCGGGCCCATCTTTGTTCCCATTTCCATAGCTATTTCATTACCGGACAGCTAGAGCCGGCCTTGTAATCTAATAAGTGGACCGTTTATTTCGAAACCAAGTCCAAGTCCATTTCCTGTCGTTTCGAGAAAATTAGGGGTTAGAATATTACACGATTGAAAAATATAAATTAATTACGTCAATTCAATGTTTCTAATAATTTAGCAATGATTATGCAATTTGTAAATGGACTCGTACCATTTTTGGAATCAGTAAATTGTAATAATTATTGAATTTTAGTAATGAAGAATTAAATATCGCTTAAAATATATTTTGTAATACTACAATTTTGTTTATAGATAATAACAAGAAATAAAATGGGAGTAGTGTTCTTTATTTTGAACGTTAGTTATATTTATATATTGTTAAACTTAGCTATATTGCTATTTATGCTCTTTATATGGCAGTCTTTTGAAATATTCATGAGAAATATTCAAGGATTCCCAAAAATGTCCAACACTCTGAAAATAGGGGTTCCTGAGGTCATTTGAAGCAACTTTTTCCTTTGCAACAACTTTCTCCGAGGCATCGTTAACGAGTTATTAAAGAAAAACGCTGACCAATGAGGAAGCCCAGTTCCGCTCGGCAGCGTCGCGCTAGCTTATCCCGCTTCTCATTGGTCAACGTATTTCCTTAATAACTCGTAAACGAAGCCGCGGAGAAAATTGTTGCAAAGGAAAAAGTTGCTTGAAATGACCTCAGGAACCCCTGATTCCCACTGCGAGTGACTTTTGGGACGCCCTGTGCAATTGACTGCAGAAATGGAATTCTGAGCGCGCGGTCGCGTCGTTTTATTCGCGCGCTCCTCTCTCGCGATTTCCACGTGGCAGCCTGCGCTGCGGGCTGCGCGGCGTACATAAAACATTAGCCGTTGTTGCCTGATAATTTTCCGCGCGTTAGTAATTCAAGGCACGTAGCTCGGGCCAGGGCGCAGGTGACTCGAGGAATTTAGCTTATCACCTCATGAATATGGACCGCTTGCCGACTCACCTGCGCCATAGACGGCTCCGTATTGACCCTTCCATTCAAGACGCTCCGTGGAACCTCTGTGTGTCCGCCTTTAGTCTTCGCGTCCGCACGCTCCCTGTTTACCGGCGGATCCGGGCCCCGGCGAAAACATAGGCCGGGTTTACACTGGGCTGGGCTCAAGTAGCCCCGAATTGGACGCGATTCTGTCCCGACACGCGTAAATCAGACTCGACACGCTCCGTTTGAACGCTCCGGCTTGCGTTTCGTCGGGACCTACCTCTTGGTCGAATTTCGGGCTAATTCGGGATCGATTCTGCTTTGACCGACGCTTAATTGTGCATTGTTTCGGTAGGAGAATTACCGATTATTCTTGTTCGGAGAGACCAGGGCGA
>CM052153.1:2915325-2933140 GCA_028455555.1 Augochlorella aurata | reverse complement strand
GTCGCGCACGAATTTCCCCTCGCTTTTGATCGCAGCGGTTACGGTCCCCGTTGAAACCTCGTCTCGCGATAAATCTCGGAGCGTTGTTTGGAATCCGGCCGCTTCCCGCTTTATTCTCGCAACAGCACTTTATTGCGCCGCTCAAGACGATCCTTATGGAAACTCGGATCTTTATGAATCTACAAGAGACTTCTGCCGCCGCGGAGCTCCGGGAATTTATCCGCCGTTCAGTGCGTTTGCTATTCCGAAAGCGGGACCTGTAATTTAGCGTCCTAATATCGCTCGATCCACCCCGCGTTTACGGAAAGTTTCCACCGCGAAATTTCACCTAGAAGCCCTGAGAACACCCTGAGAACACCCTGAGAATCCGAGGTCATTGTTCGACTTCGCGCTTCATTTTTCATCGCAGCTATATATATAGTATTGATTAAATATTTATTTGTATAATTATATTAATATTTACTGATATTTTTTTGCATTTATATATTTATTTATATGAGTATATATTTAACCTGTTAGATTGAATTCTGTATTATGTTAAAATACATATGTGTCAGTTGTGTATCTATTATGCAATGTGTTATCTGTTTATTACTTTGACGTATGTATTACATATTTGTTTATAATGTATTTATATTAATTAGCAGATTTTTATGCGTCGGCTCTGTATATAAATAATATTATATAATAATATTATATAACACCATACGCAACATATAATATATGTTATGTAATATAAATAAATTATATATATAAATATGTAATACATATATCGACGTAATAAACAAATAACGCATATTCTAGCTCCATACATGCATAATTGACACATATTTTAATAAATAAACAAATAACAAGTATGTCAATATAACAGGTTACAACGTCCACTAGACGTCTAAAAGACGTCTTCCGGACGTCTCCAAGACGTTCACTGCTTATCAAGAACAATATCGCAGCCAAAGCTTACTTCCCCATTTCCGTCAATTGTTCCCCCACGCACAAAGACCGCACATCGCGTTACAAAGACAGAAAAGCATTGATTTTCGATTCTCCTGGATCGCTGGAATCGGTGCGCGGCGTTTCCCGCGGATCTCTTTGTTCCAGCCGGTGGAACAACTGCGGCGAAACCGATTGAAACTTTCCGGGCATCCCCGGGAGCGATTAAACTTCGCTTTGAGAAGCGGCGCGCGCCGAATTACGATTTTATAGAGAGCAACGCCGGAGAAAATCGACGGCCGAGGATGATAAATGCGGCGAGCGTTTTTAAAGCCGCTGCTGCGGTACGCGGGATCTCTCCCGGATCTCCCGGGTCTCCCAGCCTCCCGGAGGATCGTCGTATTTACGTTACCGGGTTCGAATAATGAAACCGCGACGGATCGGCGTGGGCGATGTTTGGCTCGTTACGCCGCGCCGACGCCGGAGTTGGATTAATGGCAGAAAGCTGCCGTTTCATCGTCGCCTGTAACGCCGTCGGAACGATAGAAAAGCCACGTTTCACCGTGTCTTAATATATTTCTTCGCTGTGGACTGGGAAGATCTCTCTCTCTCTCTCTCTCTCTTTCTCTCTCGCTCTCTCTCGCTCTCTCTCGCTTGGTAATTCGCGGCCGGAATTAAGATTGATCGCCGCCGCCGAGCCCGGGACGAAGAAAGCATTAGTCCAAATGACGAAGCAGCGTTCCCTCGACTTTCTTGATGGAAAAATACGAGCGACTCGTTGTTAATGTATCTCGCCGGCAACCGCGGATCCGCGCGGTTCAATCTACGAATATCCAAAGCAAAATGGTTTAAACTCCCACGGATGGATTGGCCGATCGAGCTCGCTTAGTTCGCCGCGAGTCGCGAGATCTTTCGTTCGGGTATTGTTCGTTGACGTGTGGGACGCCGTTTTTATTGTTTCGTGGAAATTTCACGTAGTAATGACAGTGATAATAGCAATAATAATAATAATAGTTGTTATATATTATTACATTATTATTATAATATTACATGTACCATTATTATGTTATTATAATAATACATATATTATCATAATAATAATTATATTATTATTATGACATTATATATACTATTGTATTATTATTATAATTTTATATATACTACTATGTCATTATTATAATATTATATATACTACTATTATAATATTATTATAAGTAATGGAAATTGTGCAGGTTGAAACGAATGCCATCATTTTGCAGTTGAAATAGTCTTAATAGTTAATAGCTAGTAATTAATAACTAACAGTTTAACAGCGTGAACGAGGAACAATTGTAAGGAAATTGGCGTTATTATAATATTATGTACCATTACATACATTATATTATTATTGTTATATATATATTGTTATTATTACATGACTATATTAACAATAATAATAATAATTATTATTATGGACAATAGATATATAATATTATGGTAACAGTAAAGGTTGAAACAAATGCCTCAATTTTCCAGTTGAAACAATCCTAATACCTCAGTAGCCTCAACAATTAATAATAAATAATTAATAGTTCGGTAGCGCGACCGAGGAAAAATCGAAAAGAAATTGGCGCCGCGAACGAAAAGCCAGAAAATTGCTGGCCGGAAACGGGACGCAATCGGCGCCTCGTCCAGCAGGATTTCCCGTAGTCGTTCGATTAGGGGCGAGCATGGTTGCCGGACACTTAATCATTGTTATTCAAGTTAGAATTACAAGTTGGCCGGTTAGAGTGGGAATTGAAGGGAAAGAGTGCGCGCGAGAGGCCGGCTTGTCGGCTTGCTGGCAGCTTGAACGATGGCCCGCAATAAAACTTGTGTCATTAAGGGAAAGTTTCAGCTGCCGCCCCTGCCGCCCCGAACCCTCCGCAGAGTGCGCTGGCACCCCGCGAGCACGGGAACGGCCGGAGAGTATCGCGGGGAATCCGTAATGGGAAACGGGGACCTTCGTCAAGCCAGAGAGAGTCTCGAATCTTTCTTCGGGCCGACCCTTAACTCACTCGGACACCATCAATCCATCCTGGCCCATCGCGGCTGGCCTCCCGGCGGCCACTGCGAGCCGGATATATATTCCACTATATACAGGGTGTGGGAAAAGATTACGTCATGGCTACCATAGAGACGTATACCGCGCCTTTAGATCGACGGAGATCTGATAATAAGACTTTCCGCGGGAGTGACCTTGAGGCGACCTTCAAGATCAAATCTGTTACGATTGCATAATATTGCAAGTCCCATTGCATGCTATTAAATCCAATTGTCTTCTAAGGTAGATAAGAGAAATCGTATCTCTTAAACTGTTTATTATTTCACATTAAAGACACTTCTAATTGTTTTAAAATTAAAAATTAAAAATTATAAAATTATTCCATATTATTCTGAAAAGGGGATGGTCGAGGTCACTTTTGAGGAAAGACATTAAAGACACGGCTAATAATCAACAGTGTTATTCTAATTTTTCTAAAATTAAAAATTGAATTAAAAATTATAAAATTATTCCAAATTATTCTGAAAAGGGGATGGTCGAGGTCACTTTTGAGGAGAGTTTTATCAACAAATCTTCGTCGATCTAGTGGTTCGCAGTCATTACGAAGGGGTGGTATACG
Source organism: Augochlorella aurata (assembly GCA_028455555.1). Taxonomy (NCBI): domain Eukaryota; kingdom Metazoa; phylum Arthropoda; class Insecta; order Hymenoptera; family Halictidae; genus Augochlorella; species Augochlorella aurata. The sequence goes on along the minus strand of CM052153.1, from coordinate 2,929,565 downwards.
TCTATGGTAACCACGGCGTAATCTTTTCGTACACCCGGTAGATTCGCGGAGGAATCGTCGTGGCTTAGGACTCGATCGTTCCGACGCGTAAACGGCGAACACCGGACCACCTTTCTTACCTAACTTTCGAATAGCCCGGCATTTTTCACCGGCGCGAACCACCCTCGCATCGGTCTCCGCCGGTTTGTTCTCGCGTCGTTCCCCGATCCACGTGATTTGTCCGAGTTTGTTCGACTTGCGCCCTTCCCAGGAAATCTGGCTGATTGCGCGTTGAATCTGTCGCTTCTTCCGCGTGATTTGTCTGCCAGATTACAGTACGCGAGGGGCTGTAACGGAGTAATTCGTTCTAGAAGCTCGCTCGTTGCGGCGGCCGTTCGTTAGAGGGTGCATTGATTGATATCTGTGTGCAGTGGTGGGATTAATTATCAAGCTGCTTCTACGTCTTCTGCGGTGTTTAAATAAATACTTGACAGATTTAATTTGTATATTTATATTTTGTATTATTTTCTTTTATGGTAATTTATATTTTATATTATTTAGATTATTTGTACGATACATAGGTCTATGTATATTACAAAAGTCTATTAATTGTATATTATATAAGTCTATGTATATTGTACAAGTTTATTTTATTCTAAGAATTTTCGGTGGCATTGTAAAATTGTTTATATCACCCCTTTGATATTTTTACTATTTTTATCTAACGTCGCGAAAGCAGACACAACTTGATAAATTTATATCTCTGAAACCATGTGACCTATCGACTCGAGTCTATTTTTATTCCAATCAGAAAAATCTATTCTATTTTCAAAATTTTCAGTGGCATTGTAAAACCGTTTGTATCAACCCTTTACAATTTTTACCATTTTCACCTATCCTCCCAAAAGCAGACTCAACTTAATAAATTCATATCTTCTAAACCATTTGACCTATCGACCCGAGCCAATATTTATTTCAATCAGAAAACTCTACTCTATTTTAAAAATTTTCAATGGCATTGTAAAATTGTCTGTATCAACCCTTTACAATTTTTACCATTTTCACCTATCCTCCCAAAAGCAGACTCGACTTAATAAATTCATATCTTCCGAACCATTTGACCTATCGACCCAAGCCAATATTTATTTCAATCAGAAAACTCTACTCTATTTTAACAATAATCTGCCGCAACGATTTCACGAAAGCCGGCAATCGAGCGCAAACATTTCTCGACGACGATATTCGTCGCTCGATAAACGATCCCGGAGCCAGCAACTTCGATTTTCCCGAGCTCTGGAAATTGTTTCCCGGGGCAATTATCACGGTTTGTCCGTCGCGATGTAAATCGGCCGGCGGAGAGTAGAAGTCGGAAGTTCCCAGAGCCGGAAACCAGCTGTTTGTCTGAGGATGGGTCGGGGATTTCGGCGGGGAATGCGGTCGGGAAACTTTCGCGAGGCTCGAAGAGTGGACGAATCGAATGGCAATTAGTTTCGGGGTGACCTGGATGCGTGCTTCCCCCTCCCCTTCGCCGTGCCGAGATCCAGCAGCCCCAGCAATCTGTCCTGATCTTCCAAAAAGCTTCCGCTTCAACCCTCGGAACTCGGGGCTTCGGGGAAACAAAAGAGAGGACGGGAGAACGTGGGCGAACGAAAGAAACGAGCCAGTGTGTTCGTGACTCGCCCCTTTTCGATTGCCGATGCCTGGAGGGGTGCAGCTCGCACCCTTAGCGCGGCATTGAAACGAACTTGCATGTCGACCGTGATAAATGCAGATTTTATGCGGTACTTTTATCTCGTGGAATTTGTTGCTGCGCAGAGTTTGTTGTTGTCTGACTGCTCGATTTTTTTCGGAAATGATTATGTGAATATAGATCTCCGTAATCGACCCTTTGGACTTGATAGGTGAGACTGAGGGACTATTAAAAATTGTTTCATTAGACTCCAAAATGATTTTCGAATGGCCAAAGTTAAATATTAAATATTTAAAAAGTTGTTCAAAGTATTAATTTATATTAGGTTTAAAATTAAAGTGTCACCAAGTGTAAAGGGTTAACCTTTTTACCTACGATTATTGAATAGGTTATAAAATTATGGAATACAATTTTGGCTATGTCAAGGTTATTCCACGAATATTACAACAATATAAAGAAGCGCTTATTCAACTTAGTTGACAAATTTAGTCAAAAACTCAATTACTTAAAAAATATATTTTTATATACTATAATTACAGTACAATATAATATTAGAATATGATTTTATGATTCCCAAAGAATATAATAAAAAACAATATAATTCTAAGAATACAATAGTGTAATTTAAAGAATAAAATAACAAAATAATCTTTATTTGTAAAGCATCGTAACGAATCACCCACTAACCCCCCAAAAAATACAAAAATACAAAAATGCACACTGTTATACAATAAAGATAAAGAAACAACGAATCCCACAATTTACGCGAAACGAAAGAAACGAAACGACAAGAAAGTCGACGAGAGGGCTCGAGGATGTGCTGGAAAGTGGAGCAAGGTTCCCAGAGAGCGTGCCGCAGATAAATCGTTGAAAAATGATTCCGTGGAAGCGGCCGCGGACAGAGGCGTTCGACGCGCAGAAATAAGTGATAAATCGGCCGGAAATTACGGTCGCGAAACTGGAGCGGGCCGATACGGCCGCGGGGAAGGGCGAAGGGAGACGAGAGTCGCAGGAACGACGCCAGCGAATTTCGGTCGGGGTGAATTAATGCGACGACCGTTTCCCGGCGAGTTATTGTAAATAAACAACACAGACTGGCCGTGGTAAGAGAGGCGGAGTGGGTGGGTGGGCTGAGAGAGTGGTTGGATCCGCGATATTTACGCCGGCTGGCTGCGAAGATAATTATCTCGCGTATTATAAATCACGCAAATGGTATGCAAATGTCGCGACATTGTTTCGATTCCGTGGAACGAGTCGCGGCAGCCGGACGGTCGTCATTATTGATGGTTTATTCGGGGCCGCGTTAATGTCGGCCACCATCGGTTATCGCGATTCCGAGTGGGCCATCCGACGCGCCACTAAATTCTTTGCGAATAAAATCACGATTATGCTCGACGGGATCGACGCGACCCGGGGGGTTAAGCGAAGGAATGGTGAGGCCAATTTTCCCTTCGCGACTGGGCCGGATAGCCGACCTTGATCTTCGTCGTTTGCGCGTTGTTGTCAGCCAACCAGTTGATATTTTCACTTATTTATTTTTATTTATTTATTCGTTTATTTCTATTTGATTCTATTTATTTTTATTTATTTCTATTTTATTTCTATTTATTTCTATTTTATTTCTATTTATTTCTATTTTATTTTTATTTATTACTATTTTATTTCTACTTATTTCTGTTTATTTCTATTTTATTTTTATTTATTTCTATTTTATTTCTATTTATTTCTACTTATTTCTGTTTATTTCTATTTAGTTCTATTTATTTCTATTTTATTTCAATTTTAATTTCTTTTCATTTCTATTTATTCCTATTTATTTTATATTTTTATTTATTCATTGATAGAGCTGTATAGTACAATATAAATATACAAGAATGTAGCAATCGAACATACAAAACTAAACAGGCATAATTACAAACACTTTCCCCAATTCAATAATTTCTCCGTAACATAAAACATCTCGACTAATTAGAATTTCTAACGGAGTAAAAAGGCGTCCGAATCGGCTTCCACGGCTGAGAAAACTCCGCCGAGAAACGTCCAGAGGGATATTCAGATCAGCGTGGCGCAAGAAGGAAAATAAGGCCGGAGAAATCGCAGGTTAAGCGCGAAGCAACGTGCGCGGCGTCGAAGCTTTCATCGCAAAGCCGTTTGCCTTTTTAAAGAAACGGCGCCGGGAGCACGAGGCTCGACACATAAGCGAGAACCGTGTACCAGCGTTCGATGAAGTTCGGTCCGGCAACGAAGTCGCTAATGGAGCTCAAAGGATTTGCGGGGGATTAAAGCTGCCTTGCGCGCGCGGCGCGGCGCGCGACCAACTTTCCCCCAAACACAACAAACTTCTTTTCTCCACTTATCTCCGTCGACGATTCCGACGGCGGCGGAGTGCTCGGCCGGTGTCCTCTTCGTTTTTTTCAAACGTCCACTCGGCGATCGACCGGGGAGAAAATAAACGTGTGCCGGCGTCGAGGAGTTTTAATCTCGTCGCCGAGTGATTTCCTGACCGCGAATACCCGAGAGTCGACGAGACGCTTTTCCGACGGTTTCCCGACGATTTACCCGGTGATTTGGCCGTCGATAAATTCCGTTACGACGTTATTTATACCGTTCAATTTTTCTCTAGATTATTGCACTTTGAGTCTTGGATATTCGCTCGATGTTCTTGTTGGATAATTGACGGAATAATTTGTTTATTTATTTATATAGGAGGATTTATACGTATATATGAGGAATAAGCATATATTATGGAAGGAGAAATATGAAGAGAGAGATTTTTATATAACAGTCGCACGAGTGCGATTGAAAAATTGAATAGATGTCTGATTATTCGTTGACCTGAACTACTAGTTTTTCTTCTATTTTTATGGAGTGAATGAGTCATTAGATTTGCATACACTTCTTAAATTTTATTTAATTGATTGACTTCAACGAGATTACATTTTTATATGTTTATTTAAATGCTGTCTGATTATTCGTTGACCTGAACCACTAGCTTCTCGCCTATTCCTTAGGAAAATCAAATTCTAATTAAACTTTGACTTCTTCCACTGATATTTTTATCCACTTCTTAAACTCCTGTCACTAAACTATTCAAAATGACAATGCAATATTTAACAAAACGTAAATATAAAACGATAAATAAATATGAAACAATATTAACTGCAACAAACAATGATAACTATAAAACGATATTATTATACTGTAAAAAAGTAACTACAAAACAATATTATTATTTTGTTTTGTAATTACATAACTACAAAACAATATAATAAAATAAATGTAAATACAAAACAATATTTCTGACATAAAGTATTTCCATTTTATATGACTTTGTGCACTTTATGCATTACTCAACGATCCATTAAATCTAAGCTCTGTTACTATACAGATTATTTAGGATAGAACAATTTCACCAATGCCTCACTCGAGTTCAAAGCAATTTTAGTCCTGCAATTTTAGGAAACATTATACGTTTCTGTCGTATCAAGAACGCAGTCGATCTCTTGGACAGCCGCGTCGATCGCCTCTCCGCAGCAATTATCCCAGCGGATCGACACTCGCATTCGAGCTTGCAGGATGCGAGCATAGTCCGAACTATTGCTCTATGGCTGAACTACGTCTAGGCTGCGGTCGGAATTGGCCAGCGAGTAGCTGGAACACTGGTCGGCCGCTGCGCCCCGCGTGGTTCGCGGCGAACCCGACAGAGAGCCCGATCCTCCTGCAATTTAAATGAACTTCTGCGTTCTGGTCTATTTACGACGCGACCCGGACAGAGACGAAAGAGAGAGAGAGAGAGAGAGAGAGAGAGAGATTGTCTCCCACTGCGCGAGGAACAAAGGCCTCGGCAGAGACAAAAGCGCGCGGGAGCCAAAGTTTTTCCAGGACTTATCCCGTTCCGCTCGAAATTATTCGACTTTCCTCGAGACGCGCCCCTTTCATGGATCCGTCGAGGAATCCTTCCAGCAGTCTGCTCGGCTATTACTTTGAATTATTATACGGCTATAGTGCATCCGGTCGATTCGCCGCGGCTTCTGCCGAGTCGTCGGATGCGCAGAAGATTGTTCGAGGGCTGGTCCGACGATCGATTCCTGCACTGTTGAAAAATTATTCCGCTGAATAGTCTTGCTTGCTGTTCGTACCTTTTTCTGGTGCACTTCGATCGCGCGGGTGCGTTTCGTTCGCTATAATAAATTAATATGAAACATCTGCTCCATAAACCTAGTGCCAAACAAATAATAATAAAATATTTATATAAATATTATAAAATATTTTTCCAGACTTATATTCCATTTTATAATTGTATTTTTATATAATTTATAATATTTATATACCTATAATTATATATTTATAATATTTATATACCTATAATTATATATTTATAATATTTATATACCTATAATTATATATTCACAATATCTATATACCCATAATTATATATTTATAATATTTATATACCTATAATTATATATTTATAATATCTATTTACTCGCAATATTTCCTTTTCACATTTTAATTTTTGGAATATAAGTAAATCCGACAAAAATTACTTTGAAACGTAACATGATCATTTTCAGCGGCGCCACTCGACCGCAAAGGGCTAATCCAACATGGCAGCCCGTTTTCAATGCATTTCCCAACCTTACCCACAGTCAATATTCCAAAGACATCCGCAACAGACCGTCCGCTCGACTCCAGCTCTCTCTTCTTCGTCGCAAGTCGAGGCGTGTCCATCCGTTAACACGATTTTTAAGTCTGCGCTGGTAAGGGTGGGTATCCGGATCGAGTGTCAGCGTCGACCACGGTTTTCCCGGTGACGGATTCGCCGGGTTTGAATGGGACACGCGTGCGGTCCCGCATCATACATTGTTTTCCCGAAGTCCATTCGTGTCAGCGGCAGGGAGACAGCTGCGCGGCGTCACGGCTCGTTGAAATGCCTGGGCCGGCCCTCAAATAAATCACGGGTCGCATAATTAATCGGGACGATTGTTTGTCACGCGGCGGTATCGATGAACAGGTCGCCGGCCGAGCACGTTATAAGCGCGCTGCGCGTTCGCACGCATTCGCGGCGACCCTCTTCTCCCTCTCTCTCTCTCTCTCTCTCTCTCTCTCTCTCTCTTTGTCTCTCTATCTGCCTCTAATTACGAGGACTCTGCTCGCACCGTCTCGTGATCGACTACCACGAAGATACACCGCGTTTGCCGGGTCGAAAATTATCGAGTCGAGCGGAGACTGCACGTAGGGGAACGAAACGCCATTTTCTTGGACATGGTTGACGTATTTTCGACATTTTTCACTATACTGTGACTCGCATTAATATTCAAACACTTTTTAAAATGTAGTAACTTCTTTATACGATTTGGAATTTTTGGGGGGTGATAGTCGCTGTAGGATCAGGGCTGGGAATAATCGATTTTTGAGATAGTAAGTAAAATAGAAGCATTTTTATTTTCTTACGTAATGTAGGATTTGGCGAATGAACTTTTTCGAAATGGTTATTTTATATGGAAGTAGCATTTTTAATATATTTGAATTGGTAATAGCCATGTGTAACTGTTGTTTTAGGAAAAGTTTCTTTGCCAAATTCTGTATTACGTGAGGAGATAGAAATATTCGTAGTTTATTTATTATTTCAAATATTTATTTATATTCAATTATACTATTATATTATGCGATTATGCTGTTTCAAATATCCATTTGTATTCAATTATATTAATATATTATACAACTGTATTATTTCACGTATCTATTTGCAGTCAATTATACAGTTATATTATACAACAATATTATTTCAAATATCCATTCACATATGATTGTAGCACAAGAAATCAAAGAAAAATATGCCCAAAATCGTAGCACAAAAAAGCCCAAAAAAAGAAAAAGAAACGTAAAAGACAATGAGAAAAAGAGAAGTAACAATTATAAAAATTAGATGCCACTAGCAATGACCAATAAAAAAAATCCGATACACCCAAGCTAAAATCACCTGAACCAATAATTTCCCTCAAACAAATGCCTCGGCATTCTCACAAAGAGACCAACCAGCTGATCGCTGTAAAACTAAAAGCAAATAGGGAGCAGAAAAGTAGATGTTTCGTGGCAGCGCTCGGCGCTAGTTATCGAGCAGCGCTCGCCGATAAACGTTTTCCACGCGAGGCGGTTAACCGAATTACAGCACCGTTTCGTCGTCGTTCCCCAGCCTGGGAAGAAGGCTCGGCCGGCGTTTTTTATGGTCGCTCCACCCCGCGGGTAATTCCTCTAATAAAAACGATGCCGGGCTAATTCGAAAATTAGTTTCGACGCGTTTCTACTCAACGACGGCAGTGCGGCGTGGTTCGATCCTGGGCGGCGAAACGGGCCGGAATAATTAAGCGTCGTTCGCCGTGCTCGGTAAATCATCCGGCGGAATAAAGCGAGCAGACCGACCGCCTTTTCGCCGGCCCGTTCGACCGGCCATCGCGCTTTTTTCCCGATGAAATTCCGCGCGACACGCCGTTGCACCGTTCGCGTCGAATCGGCAAACATCGGGCCGAGTTCGTGCCCTCGAGAGCGTGTTCTCGGCCAACGAATTCGACCGGCGTTACCTGTCCGGAGTGCGCTCGAGTGTCGCGCGACTGTATTTAATGGTAATAATAAACGTCTTCGTTACACCGCCGTGAATTATGATCACGGGACGGTGTAGGAAGGCGGGCGGGCCGCGTCGACCGTAATAAGCTCGAAGACGGAATTTCAGAGCTCTGTTCTAGCCGGCAGTTTCGCCCTGGCGAAATCTTGAACACTTTGAATTCTCCGGGCCCGCGTTACCGGTAATGTACACCGTGCCGAGAGACCATTAACACCCTGCGCCGGGAACACCGTAAACTATACGCAACCCTGGAACCGCGATTCCAACGAAATACAACCCCGCCACCGTTCCCGACGGCTCGCATTCCTCCGCGGATTCGCCGATCGACGGATTCCTTATTGTTTAATTGTAAAGGTATGCTGGAGGATTTGCGTCCTGGATCGGTCTGACTTCGTTTTACGCGTTTTACAGGAATAGTAGGAGGGAAGGGTTGAGGTCTATCCCTGATAAGTATTGGACGTCCTCTAGACAACTTGGGATGAGTACGAATGGTCCGCGAAGGGCCTAAGAATGTCCTAAAAGACGTCTTCGAGGCGACGTTATTAAGACTTTTACGAGACGTCTTGATTTTTAAGGCAGGACGTTTCTAGGCTGTTCGTAGGCCGTTCGTAGGATGTTTGTAGGACATTCGGAATGTCTTTGATATTTAAAGACGTCTTAAAGAAATCTTTGCGCTATCTGGAGATATATATTGCTGTATAAGGATGTCGAGGATGTCTGAAGGACGTCTCGGGACGTCTTTAGAGAGGATTTTAATACTTGCATTTTATAACAATAGCAAGACTGGATTCATTTAAACTTCGTACGATTTTTATTATAATGTGCACTTGAACAATGAAGTGTTCCTGAATATTTCACCTGGAAATATTTTTTTAATATCAGGAACTGTCATTTTGACTGATTTGGTAGTCTTATTGTCAGGAGATGCGCAGAAATAGTACTATTATTATAGTCATATAATAGTATTATTAATACTCTAATATAATAGTACTATTACTACTGTACTGGTAATACAATAGTAATATTATCATGACAGGATTTAAAGAAATGCATAAAAATATCAGTAGAACAAGTCAACGTCTAACTACAATATATTACAATTGATTTTCTTAAAAAATAAACGAAAAACTACTACTTCAAGTTAACGAACAATCAGTCATGATTGTTAAAAAAATACCTAAAAATACTACCACTCCAAGCTAACAATAAACAAGACACAATATCACAACGAACACCTAAAAATACAGTAGTTCGAGTCACCCACTAATCAGACAGAATTCAAAGCAACCTATAAAACAGTAACCCCAACGAAGTCAATCAATTAAACAACCTCCAACGAACAGTACTCCCCACCATATAAAAATCACACCGCTTCGAACCAGCAAAAATTAAGCCCCGATTACACGAGACAGATAAAGAACCAGTGACACACCGGAGCAATAAATCAGACGGTGTCCGCCGAGACAAGAAAGCAGTAGCTTAACCCAGCGTTTAATCAGCCAGGATTCCGGTAAGCCCTCTCGCAGTGCCTTTGCCAGTGCGGACCATGTGTTCGCGGAGCCCGAGCTTTTTCGTCGGGACGCGAGAACGGCGTTCGCCGTCGCAGGGGTTCCGTCGACGAGACTCGACGGCCGCGCGGACGCTCGCGAAAATTATCCCGGCTAGGCCGCGGCGTATTGTGCGCCCGTGACCCTTATCTCGGGGATTGTGCCGCGTTAAATAAGAACAAAGGCTTGCGCTTTTGTGCCGGGCCGGGGGGCCGCTTTGTCCCGGCGCGACGCTCGAGACTTCTGAATTAATCACGCGGATACTCGGCCCGCGTGGTTCCCCGTCGCCGAGAATTCCCGCGGATCTTCGGAGGCCGGCTCCTTCTTTCCGGGCTCCTCCACGGGTAATTAGACGGGTTTCGCTTCAATTACAAGCCGGCAGTGGTACCTCCTCGGCGTGCCGGCCCTCCTCTGCTCCGGAGCCCGGCTTTGCTTGTTCAACCGGTTGCTTCGCAATTAGACGGCCGCTTGTTATCGCTGGCAACTTCTTAATTCTTCGACTAACGACCAGCCGATTGCTCTCCGCCGCTGTGGAACTTCCCCGGCTACGGGCTGATTAATTGCGAAAGAAAGCGCTAAACCGCGTCTTCTTGATCCGGGCCTGGATCCGGGAGGCGGAACGCTTCTGATGAAACGGATTGAGCTCTTAATGGATACTACGGAATTGCCAATCGGAGAAACAAACCGATTGATTCTTGAGGACGGAGCTGTGCGACTGCTCTTTGTCGCTGCGAGCGAGTCATGGATATAGGGTGTTCGGGAAATTGTGGTAGAAGTGGCAAGGGGGTGATCCTTAATGCAAAAATAAGTCGAGAAAAGAATAACACTTTTTTATTTAAGGCTCTTTATATAAGGCTGTGAGAGAAATTAGGTTCCAGAAGTAATGTTGATGGATAGGATATCGAGTGATGTGTCTGATCATTGCATACCAATTCTACTTCCCATCGTATTATAAATCACGCGAACTTGACGCATCTTTCGACAAATTTTTGGGGCCTCATAATATTGACCGTGGTCAGTGACAATAAAATGCAAACGCTGTCTTCTGCCTTATTGCAACCCCTAATTCTTAACCCTAGTATAGTAAATAATATATTGGTATAGTATACGCGAAAATATTTCATAATATTTTATAAATAGTAAGCACAGTTTAATACAGGATAAAATAAATACTAAATCCTCTTAACTCTTGTCTCTTATATGTCTATACTCAGTCACTATATTCAATTTTTCCATAAAATTAAAACATTGTCTTACACATACACGAATAGAATCTCACGACTCATGCTATAATTATACTTTTAACAATTTTATCAAATCTAAATATTGGTAACATAAAAATTATCTTGAAAAGTTATATAACAATTGTCTTACACTTACATGCAACAGTTACACTTTTAAATATTGATAACATAAAAATGACCTTGAAACGTTCTATAACAATTTCAGTGGCGTCTCGAAGTCACCAGTCGACAGCAAAGGGTTAATAAATCCCTTCGGTCTCCGCCGTGCAACTTTCCCAGGTTGCGTTCGCCGGTGCATCCTCTTGCAGGCACTCGGCCGGAGAGGCCGGGCGACGTATTTGCATCGAGCACACTGTGATTTAAAACTGCGCGGAAACTCTGTTTGCGGAGATCGGCGATTAGCGGAACACTGTTGCAAACGGGCGCAAACAAGTGGATGAGATTGATGATAAACTCGACGCCGTTGCAACGAGTGGGTAATCAGTAGAAGAACTCGGCGATTAACGCGTCGGTGTCACGAACGGCTAGTGCCACGAGTACGCGATTAAACCGATCGTTTTTTAGGGGTTGAGAGAGAGAGAGAGAGAGAGAGAGAGAGAGAGAGGAGTTAGAGGTCCGAGTCGACGATTGGTCGGACACGGTTGTAACCTACTGGTAGTTAGTGTCGAAACCGACAGTGGTTTATGGAGGAGAATTAGTGGCGCGGGTTGTTCATAAAGACTGCGCCGTTGCGAAGACGAAAATAGTAGCTCGAGTCAGCGAATGAGCTTCCCTGGCTTCAAGGACGAAATTTAGGTGAAAGCCGGTCGGACGAGCGAGAAGTTAACTGCGACTGCAGTTCGTATTTTAGTACCAGATTGCTTTGAAATAGTTTTGGGTGACTGGATTATGTTTCTCCATTGTTTAAAAAAATGGTGGAAGGCAAAGTGGGCGAAGAAGAATAATCGTTAAATTTATATAGCGCCATATAATTTAATGTAATTTAATACAATTTTAACAGAATTAATCTTAGCATAATTTAATATAACTTAACACAAGTTTAACATAATTTAATATAAATTAATAGCATTTATAATTTTAAATATATCCTTGACATAACCTTAACATAATTTAATATAATTTAATATAACCTGAACATAATTTAATACAAATTAATATCATTTTAACAGAATTAATTTTGTCATAATTTAATATAAATTGGTATCGTTTTAACAGAATTAATTTTGTCATAATTTAATATAAATTGGTACCGTTTCAACAGAATTAACTTTAACATAATTTAATATAATTTTACCATAATTAATATAATTCAGTTTAAATATAATTTTAACAAAGTTAATTTTGAAATATATTAATATACTTCAACACAATTTTAATATAATTATACAATTACCCAACTCTCTGCGCATGTACATAACTTTTCCCGCCAAAAATGCCAAAAAAGCGTTGACAATTAACAGGTTGAGATAAAAAAAAGCGTTAATCAACGCAGTCGCAAAAAAGATCGGAGTAGAAGGGTTTAACGAAACACTCTGCCGCGCAGGATTAAGTAGCGCAGGTCAGCGATGTGCAACGACGCACGTTTCACCCGATCGCCGCCAATTAAATCGCTTGTTATCGCCGCGACAGAGTCCGACGACTAACGATCACCGATCGAGTCGAGTTTCGCGCGAAAACGCTCTTCGATCGCGCAGTCTTCTTCGTTCCCTTTGGTCCGTCGCCCGACGACGACGACGACGACGACGGCGTAGACAAGGAGTTCGGCCGTTCTCGAGGCCGCGGATCGTATTTCTGGCCTCGGAAGCCGCACGGACACGCAATCTGTCGGCGGAACGGTGGAAGCCGGCCTAAAAAGCCGACCCGATATTTCGAGGCTGAGTTTTTGCGGTTGGACGCGCACACCGAGCATATCGATCGTGGTTCAGAGGCGGCAGGGATGCAGTGCAGCCTCGTTGTAAGGTGGTGCACGAGCTAAAAATAAGCGGGCGACCGCAAACAAACCGGCGACGAGATATCTCGCAGTTCGGAGTCTCTCTTGTCCAAAGAGAAAGAGAAAGAGAGAGAGAGAGAAAGAGAGAGGGAGGGGGAGAGTTGTACTCTGATCGTTTTAAAATGATTTTGAACTACGTTTCTTCAAGGTTTAGAAAATTATTGAAAGTCAAAGTTGGCAAGGAAATTATAAACATTTTATGAAGAAGAATAATCGCAGTATTTATTAAACAACGTAAAATTAAAAAATGAAGTAATTAAATTAAAAATAAATCGAGAGAAAGAGAGCGAGCGAGAAAAAGCGAAAGAGGGAGAGAAAGAGAGGGGGAGGAGAGGAGACGAGTACTTTAACATAATTAATATTTAATGCAATTAATATCCAAAATAATTAATATCCAAAATAACGATTTCAAACAACTAGATTATGTTTCCTCACCGTTTTAAAAAACTATTGCCAGTGAAAGTGGTTTAGCAAGAGAAATTATAAACAGAGAAATTTAGAAATTATAAACAGAGGAAGAATAATCGCGAAATTAATTAAACAACGTAAAAAAGAAAATATCGCAAAATGGCGAACGATATTTTAAAATTGTTGCATCACTTTACAAAAATGTGTGCCAATCGACCCGAATGTTACCCGATCGCCAGAACCATTTGTCGCCGAAATCGACTAATAAAAATCGCTGTTATCGGCATTAATCTCGCGAGCGGGGCGCGCGGAAAGCAACGAAAGACAGGCCGGCGGACGAACGCGGAGAAAATCAATCGTTTAACGGCGGCGTGGCATCGGCCGACGGAATTGGTTCGCGGCGCTCCGATGCTGGGAAAACGGCCACGTGGATTGTCCGGGAAATGTCCGACGGCGAACGCGCGCGGTCGCTAACTGCTCGAAACTATCGACAGAACTTTCTGGCCGGCGCGCCGGTGCCCGGCATTTAATTAAATATCGCGGAACACGCCGCGCAACCCTACAATGCAACTCGCCGCTCGCTCGAGTTTTACGGGAACGCCGCCGTTGATATCGAGAGCCGCGGCTGAACTGTTGCCAGAAAAATCGGGGACACTGGCCCGCGATACTCGCGAAACGATCGTGACTCGATCGATCGCATGTGGGGAAGTTAGGCTACGGATAATAAATATTTGATTATTTATTGGGAAAGTGGGTGTGA
>CM052153.1:2765013-2776115 GCA_028455555.1 Augochlorella aurata | reverse complement strand
CGCGTTTCAAGTGTACGTCCCCCGCGGAACCGTTCCCCCGTCGACGAGTGGTCGACGCGTCCGGGAACGCGTCGAGCACCGTCGAGGAAGCAGTTCATCGTCGAATGCGTAAACACGGGGCCGAAGTTGTGTCGCGATGCGGGAAATATTCTCGTGGAGTCGTCGACTCGTCGACGGCATTCGACGAGGACGGTAGCATGTGCGCCCGGCCGAGTTTCCCAGCCGAGACTCATTCGCGGGACGACAAATTACCAGTCGGATTAATCCTGGGAGCACGTCGAGGCACGTCGAGGCAGGGCGAGGCAGAGCGAGGCAGAGCGAGGCAGAGCGAGGCACGGCGCCCGGTTGGCTGGATGCTGGATGCGGGACTGGGTGCTCGATGCCGGGCTGGATGCTAGGCTGGATGCTAGGCTGGATGCTGGCGTACTTGAGATGCATGCACCCGGTGCATATAGATAGCCGGCATATGTAGGACGAATTGTCTTGCCGCACAATGCATCCGCGCCTGATGAAATCCTTATCTGTGTGCCTCTCGCTCTCGCTCGCCCAGCCAACCGGAGCTAGGCTTCTTCCCCCGGCCCCCTCTAATCGGATACAAACGACTTCTGCGCGAGGTGTTCGCTCCCTGCTCGCCCTTATCTCGCCCTACGATTCCATCATCGGATCTCTGGCGAGCTCCCCAGATTGCGATTCCGAGCTGCTGCGCCGGTGCAGCAGCGGTGCACTTGCACTCTTACACTCGAAAGACGATAGCACTTTCGACCGCTGTAATTCCGCGAAAGGGAATCGTCCGACAATGAACCTGGACTCGTTTTAAAGCCAGAACCCTCCACTTTCGCGCCGCTTTAGTAGATTTTTACCGAGGCCGCGGCGCATCGTACGAAAAGCGAGAGATTCAAGACGCGCTTTCCTCCGAAAATGCCACCGACTACAACGTCTATAAAAACGGTAATAAATTTTTTTCCGGGATGATGCTACGACTAAATTCAAGATCGAAGCTTCCTCTTTACAACAACGTGTTAAAAATCGAGGTACGATTTTTCTGAGTCGTTTTATCGTCCTTCAAACGAAGGGAATACTGTCAGGACTGCGGTAACGCAAGGCACAGCGCTTCTCGATATTCGGATAAATACCTCTCGAAAAGGGGACTATATGTTCTAAGTGAAAAAATACTGCTCGATAGAAGAATCTCTCCGCTTTAAAACAAGAGCAGAGTCGTGTCGATCGGACCAGCGGTTTCAGAGATAAAAATTCGCGGAGAGAGCGTGCTCGCGAGAAGGTCGTTCAAACCAGCGGTCCGTGTTCGACGAACAAATTCGAAGCCAGCAAAGCGATGACTTAGACTGCCACTAATTTCGTATGCGTTGCGTCACAGTGCATTTCGTGCGTTGTAATGGCCGACAGCGGGAAGCCCGCGGCGACGCTCGTTCGAAAGGAAGGCGTACGGTCTGGCCATAGGCTTGACAAAGGGACAAGCGAAGGACCGGTGAGAAATAAGGGCATTTGCAGCCCCGGAGATGTCCCGGACGTATCCTCGGGGCCGTAGATCAGCCACCGTGGCTCCGTACAAGTTACGGGAGGCCATGATTTATTCGGGGCGCAGCGGGCGAACTTTTAAAGTGGCTCAGCCCGGTGCAATATATCGGTCAGGAGTGGCTCGGAGGGGACCGGGGAACGAGCATTCCCGCTTAGCACGCGTTCCCTCGATTTATAGGGAGCCGGGAAGGTGCCGAGGGGGGGAGTGCGAGGCGGTCCGAAGGAGAAACGACGGTTGCCGAAGTCGCGTAAATCGCGGGCCGCTTGATATTCGCTAGCGCTAGCAACAATGCGCTAAAATATTCGGCGAACAATGGCCGGGTAATTGAATGAAACGGCACGTATCAATGCATTAAACGCCGCCGGGCGCAATATATTGTATTAAAGTTGGTAATGCAGTGTAATTTTGTTAGTCTCATTATGCCGCCATAATGGATATAGAAAGGACGCGTAATTTAATTACGGAGACAGGGGTGGCGGCCGCGACGCCACTGTAAAATTTCAGATCTCGGTTTCGCGCCGGGCAGCTCGCCTTCCGGAGAGATAAAAAAAGGAACGAGAGAGAGAGAGAGAGAGAGAGGGAAAGAAAGATGAAAGCCACCCTCTCGTCGACTTATTACCGAAATGTACGATCCGCCGGCTGTGTAGCTTCCGGCCGCAGGAATTACGAAGTCAAATGGCGACCGGGCGCCGCGGATTTACGTTCCCTTCTTTTCCTCGTTTTTCCCGGCGTCTTCGTTTTATTTCTTTTTAGCGCGAACCCCGGCGACCACCCCCGCAACCTCTCGCACGTTCACCCGGACGAAACGTAAATTACCGTGTAATAGGATTTTGAATGGCGGTCGATGCTAATCCGCGCTTTAATAACGTAGCTCGGGCGGCAAAGATTTAGCGTGACGTCGACGATAACCCCGACGCGGCGCCGCTATTTGCCGCTCGGCTACCGAACCCGAAATTATTATTATTACGCCGGCTGATCGCGTATTTTAAGGGACCCGTTATCAATTCGACCCTTGACATTTCGAATCGGCCCGGGCGCTCGCGATTTTAACGCGAGCCCGCCCGAAAGATTAGGAATAATAAATGCAGCTATCAATTACCGCGTCCGCCGAATAACGGGCCGAGCCGCGGGTATTCGGGTCGATCGAGATATATCGTTAGCCCTGTGCCAGTTAACGAAACCGAAATTTCGCAGCTCGCCGGGGCGGCTCTCTCTCTCTCTCTCTCTCTCTCTCTGTTTACGCCGCTCTCGAGAGCCGTCGATCGATGAGAGAAATGTCATGTGTCGCGGCTATCGACGATTTCGGGTACACTTTTCACGGAATCCGGAATTTTCATATCGGTCGCTGCTTGTTGCTTATCGCTTCGAGTGGTGTACGTGACTTTTTAATCGAGGTTTGCTGATTAATTAGCGAAATGGTGACTCCAAACCACGGTAATTTCGCGTGCGCCACCGCATCCTGCAATGTTTCTGTTCGGGACCAGTTGAAATCGATCTAATGTTCTAATGAACCATGTTCGGAGGGTTAACACGTTCGCTACCGGTGCTATCAGTGCACGTAGTTGTGGTTATTGTATTTATCGTATCGGATATATCGTTACTTGTTGTGGAATATGATAGCAAGGTCGTCAAACAGAGATCATAAATTCTCTAGATAGCATGCTATGCATTAGAATTTTTAATAGTTATATTCACAAAATAGATTTGATGTTCTTTATCACTATTTTTATATATTTATATATGTATATGTATTTATATATTTATATATACTTATATATTTATATATATTTATATATTTATATATTCATATATATTTATATATTTATATATATTTATATATCTATATATATTTATATATTTATAGTATTATACATTTTTGTTCCATATCTGTAAAAGCGGGTGTTTCCACAAACATTAAAATAAAATTCTATAAAATAATAATACCGTCAACGCATTGAACATAATCTACATCAATTTATGACGATTTAATTTACACAACGCAAGAACAGAGGAGCCAAGATTTACTATAAAAATTACTTGCACTCTTGAATAACTGCAATTTCAATTCGCACAAAAGACTGCGCCAAACGTCGAGGTCCAAATTCGTGAAAAATATATCCAATACGCAATCAAAGCGTCGATTAAATACCTCCGACGCAACGGGAATTCCCGGCGTCGACATTTGCCGCTTAGCGCGTTAAAAACGCGAGTCGAGAAGGATAATGTTACGCAAACGGCGCCGAGAGGAGCGGCGACAAGTGCGCCTAGCTCCGCGCGCCAGACGCCACATTTCATTTCGAGCGAATGCATCGTATTTCGCGTCGGGTTTTTTTCTCGAAGGGAGCACGAGGCAAATAAATTATTGATCAGGCTCGGACCTCGCGCAGCCGGATCGGCCGGATAGAATGCGATTCGACCGAGCCTGATCCCGCGCGATGTCCTGATCCTCGGGGGAGTCCGGGAAGAACTTCGGCCGGGATTTCGAGGCTGGTGTTCGCGTATTTTCGCGCGTCTATGTGGCCGGGCTCCGGGCCAGAGACAACGCCGAAGAGCCGCGAATGCTTCCATAATGCACCTCGGGTGTCCGGCGAGATACCGGCAAGGACGCCATTTGTCAAGAAAAGCCGTGACCTTTCGCGGTATCGTTCGACGATCGACCGCAGCGGCACACCGCCGCCCTTTTCTTCCCCTGTTTCGCTCGGCGGCGACACCCGCCCCCGCAACCGCGGCCGCTTTTAATTGCATTTTCGGTACGAGTCGCTCGCACGGAACCGCGACATTCATTTCGCCGCTGCAAACCGACTACGGCCGACCTGCCAACGATCCCCTGGTCCCCCCCTCGGCTCGATAGAGATCGAGGTCGGTCCGCGGTTTAGGATTGTTTTTAGCTTTCTTCTTAGCCGACACACCAACGCCGAGAAGAGAGCGTCCGAGCCGCGGAAGGACACCGGACGCAAATAGCCACTTCGGCGGACACGTATGTATAATTCGGCTGACCCAGATTTGTAATTCGGCGGCGACGCCGATCTGGGTCAATCGCGGCTGCGAAATACGCCCCGTGTTATTACAGTCGGCAGGTGTGTCGGCCCACCTGAGCGTGGCCGGCGTGATTATTCCCTCTCTTTTTCAGCCGCGATTTTGTCCGCGAAATTTCATAGCGCCGCGGGGTTCGTTTGATCCTTTAACCCACTGCCGATGCAAATTACTGCACGCTGCGAACGGTGCTCTGGGTGGACTATACTCTTTGAAGACGTTTGAGGGGGTTCTTGGTATATAGAGATGACCCTTCAAGGCGTAAATGAACATTTATTCATTGTCAAAACATTCAGTTCTTTCGAAACATTATGGAAATATGATTTTTACCTAAATCCATTATTAACAAATAAATTATTTTTATTGTAGATCCATTATATCATCCATATTATATCATAATAAAAATAATTTACTTGTTAATAATGAATGTAGGTTAAAATCTCATTTCCAACATGTTCACAAAACATTACGAAAAACATTCCGGAACATTGAAACAAATGAATGTATTAAAAATGAATAAACATTTACGAAAATGTTCACTTGTCCCTTAAAACGTCGTCTCTATATACCAAGATGTTAAACAGTCGAGTAAATGATAAAGTTATTATAAATTACCTCAACTCTAATATATATGAACGATAATATACATAAAATATATATAAAAATAATTTAGTTCCACTTGCTGGTAGGTTCCAGATCGCCGATCCCCGATCGCTTACCAGCACCCTGATCCGCAGCGATCCCGAATCGATGCTGCAAAGCAGGATCCAATAACGCCGGTTAGCCGGTAATAAAATTGCGAACGAAGCGTCGCATTAACTCGACATTACTCCCCGACGCGACGGTGTAACACAATTAGCCGATATTGGACGGCTCGCCCCTAAAAAGCGCGCGGCCGGAATCATCGGTCCGCGTGCCAGGCTATTTCCAGGAAGGGTTATCTGGGCTTCTATTCCCGTTGGCCGAAGGATCGCCGCGACAAACTCGCTCCTATTATTACCGTCGTTTCTTTTCCGAGGCGCTGAAATATTCAGCGGCTTCTATTTCCAGCGTCGGCGGTTTTCGGCGGGTTTCGGCGGGTTTCGGCGGCCGTCAGGCCTCCGATAAAAAAAGATAAATTGGGATTGCCGGAGGAGACACTCGAACGATCGATCGCCGCGCATTTGCCTATTTGCTTTCAATCTTGTAAAGGAGCAAAGGTCACGCGCGCTGCCTGTCAGCCTATTAATCTCCCGAAATTGGGTCATCGTTGTTGTTCGATATTAAGCGGCGCGCGGCTAATCTTTTTCCCCCGCGCGGACCGGGGATCTCGACGCTGGTGATCCACCGCAAAACATCATCGATCCGTCTGTGAAAGAATCTCGCAGCCGACCCTCGGCTTAAAGGGGCCGGCCTCGTCTTTCCCGCGGTACCTTCGACGAATCTTCTTCCCCGAGTCGCGCGAGTTCCGAGATTAGTTTAAGCCGGACTGCTTGACAGAACTTCCCAACGTTATTTTTAGAAATAACGCTGAAATAAAATAAGATAAACATTTTCTGATTGTGAGAAACAGGAATGAAGTGAAGGGAGGCTGTTTCTTTGAATCGCTTTGACAAGTTGAGAACAGTGTAACGATATTGTTAAATTATTAAAATTCATTCTAGTGTCAGCGGATTGCCGATGTTCTACAGACGTTACAGTCTGCATCGTCAGAGCTAGGAGGCTCTTTTTGCATAAATGTATAAAATCCACAATATATCTATTCCAATTAAAATTATCATGTTAATTTAAAAAACTGCGACCGTCTCATTTTCCTTTTCGTATTTTTACTCTGCTTCGAATCGCTCCAAACCTTCTTTCCTCTCCATGTTTCTGTAACCGAAGGGTGACTTCCCTTGCATGGGCAATAAATAAATCAATAAACAAATAAATGAATAAATAATCGTCATAAATGATCGAAC
This sequence comes from Augochlorella aurata, assembly GCA_028455555.1. Taxonomy (NCBI): domain Eukaryota; kingdom Metazoa; phylum Arthropoda; class Insecta; order Hymenoptera; family Halictidae; genus Augochlorella; species Augochlorella aurata. Next base: position 2,769,605 of record CM052153.1, on the reverse strand, counting down.
GTCCACGAGCCCAAGCCAGATCAGATCCAGAAGGCTCGCAATCGCTGTTTTTCACGAAAGGGACCGGACAAAGGTGGCCGATATGCATCGGCGCGCACAAGGCAGCGGTCTCGCCGGGATAGAATTAAATTTTTAGCCGCGGCGGCGGTATCTGGAGCAGGATATTTCCGTCGGAACGCAAACAGGGGAGCCGCGCGTTGTGTCCGGAGGCGCGAATCTCGACGCGCTCCGCAGCCTTTTCTTTCCCAGGGACTTTCTCCGTCCCTCCGGCCTTGTTCGAGCCTCGCCAGTGTTTCCCGTCCGCCTCCATTTCCACGTTCCCTTTTCAGGCGTCGCGGCGCCGAGAAAAGGCGGCCTAATTCCTCGGCGGCAGTTCCACCGACTCTTTTCCGCGGCTCCTCCCACGCGCGGACCGAGGCCGTCGCTTCGTCGTCCGTCGCTCGTTTTCGATCATTTCTGTCGCGTTCCGCACGCGATCGCTCGTTTTCGAGCCAAGCCCCTCGATTATCGACCGGCGCGGCTTATCGCCGATTATCAGCTCGCCGCATAACCCTGGCTATCCGTCGCCCTATCCAGGCGTGTATCGGCTATCGCCTCGTGTACATCGCCGTCGCCTCGATTACGCTTATATCGCGATAACGCGATTGCTCTCGCGAGAGCCGCGACCACCGCCTGCGAGAATCGTCGACAATCGACGGCCGATTGTCCCTTAACCTTCCACGGACAAACCTACGCTCGCAGCACGGATGACAGTACGATTGACGCGACAATCGACGACCATTGATGTGTACGTGATTCTAGAGGAGTTTGAGGGACTTGTTTTTTAATGTATTAACCCTTTGCATTAGAAGCCATTTTAACTGTAAATCTAAAATAATTTTTCCGGCTATAGTATTTCCATTTTACGTGACAAAGTGCACTTTATGCGTACGACATTGATTCTTGTGACTCATAGCAACATTTTTGCTTGCAACAACTTTATAAATCTAAATTTTTGTTAATATAAACATTATTTTGGAACTCGATAGAACAATTTTAGTGGTATCTTAGAGTCACCACTAGAGTCCAAAGGGTTAAGAAACAAGTCCCTTCGGGAATTTTTCGTCTTTACTGTCACTGTTGGATGAGTCGCTTGTACTTTTGTTCTAAGATTACAATGATATTCATTGATATTCACGATGCTCGTTTTCACTGTCTAATAAATCACTTTTATCCTAGTCGGTAACAGTTTGTTCCCAAATTATTTATTGCTTCCAGTAATTCAGTATTCACTGAAAATTTTACGATAGTTTTATGGCAAGTGATTTTATGGGAATACGTCCGCAGATCGCGATCGGAAACAGAATTCCGATTTTATAGAAGCACCGTGGCACAAAATAACGTTTCCTCAGTACGACTAAATGCAGAATATTTTCTGCGCAGCGAGGGCTGCGAAAACAGAAGCGTATCGATGTATACAAGCGTCGCGTGTTTTTATAAACAAGCGGAGATGTTGTTACAGCTAAGTAAACCGTACATAGTACTCCGCTTTCTTATTTTTGTATATAGTTCCCTAAAAATGTATCGGAACTGTACGAAAATAGTACGAGCAACTTCTGAAGTTACGAGTTCGCCTGTGTTCCACGCAGTTAAAATGATTTGTCTCGGTATATGTAAGTGTATTATATAAGATTCTGTAATAAAACAAAACAGTAAAAAAGATTGCCCTATATAATCGATTACTTGCATATTTCAGAAAAATTCTTAGTTTTCAAGAGCAGAATGTGCGAAAATTATTAGAGGAAATAATTAAAAGAAATGCCAAACGATTTCTTATTATCATAACCTTGACGTAATCTTGAGGTAATTGTAACATAATCTTGACATAACCTTGAGGTAATTGTAACATAATCTTGACATAATCTTGGCAAATTTTGCAATCCTTATCTAATTTATTATAACCTTAACATAACCTTGAGGTAATTGTAATATAATCTTGACATAACCTTCAGATAACAGTAACATAACCTTGACATAATCTTGGCAAATTTTGCAATCCTTATCTAATTTATTATAACCTTGACATAACCTTGAGGTAATTGTAATATAATCTTGACATAACCTTGAGGTAATTGTAATATAATCTTGACATAACCTTGAGATAACAGTAACAAAACCTTGACATAACCTTGGCAAATTTTGCAATCGTTATCTAATTTATTATAACCTCGACATAACCTTGAGGTAATTGTAATATAATCTTGACATAACCTTGAGATAACAGTAACATAACCTTGACATAATCTTGGCAAATTTTGCAATCATTACCCAATTTTCGTACAATATATTTCCGAATATTCCGTACAAATTTCTCTGAAACATGCAAGCGATTAATTACATAAATCAGTTTTCCTTCTCAGCGATTTCGCCAGCCCTCGCTAGTCCCGGTATCAAAGCGAAGCGGAAGCGGCAAAAATTCTCGCATCGAATTAGGGAACGCTGAACATCCCTCTCGGACGATAATGATAGAAATTTCTTCCGCAGCCGATTCACGAGCCCGACGATCCGGGCGTTCTGACAGGCCACAATGGACGTCTAACGAGAACTCGGAGAGTTCCCTCTCTCTCTCTCCTTCGTTAATTCGAGCGAGTGTGCCTGTATCCGGTGGCCCCGATCGAGCCAAAGAAACTCTCGATCGGAAAGCCACGACAGAAGGAAAAAGAACGGAGATTGCAAGAGAAACTTCCGTTCCGCAAGAAAGGATTGGCTTTCCCTTGATGTCTCTCCCGTGCTCGGGGGAGAAAAATCTGCTTGGCCGCGTGAATGAGAGAGAGAGCGAGAGAGAGAGAGAGAGTAAGGGTGGAGGGGGGCCGCGGAGTTCTCCACTCGTACGTGGAAAAGCGGGATTATCGGAGAACAACGGCGCAAAGCAGCGGCAAACAGAACGCGGCCGCGCTCAAAGCGGTAATCAACGGCTACGCGAGCGCCGGGGAGAGTATTCGGCGCAAACGCGTCGAACATATTGGAATGGAAACGATTTAATTAACCGAATTGAACTGCACGTTCGCAGTATTTCAATTTGAATCTTTCTGGGTGCGCGATCAAAGGGCCGGGCCAGGGGCGGAGCCGGGCGAATCCGGGGCGCGGAAAAAAAACGACGCGCCGGCAAAACAGGAAAAACCGAAGGCAGAGAAACCGGACCGGCCGAGAACGCGAGTCGCCCTTGCACCGAAGCGACGATCGATATCTCGAGGTAAGTTACGAAGCCTTCTAATACACGGTCCGCTTTCGCCCTCGGGCCCCCTCCGTCCCCCTCCGTCCCCCTCCGACCGTCGCGCTTCTTTCGCCCGCCCCGACCTACCCTCACTTCGACCAACAACCCGGGGAAGGCCCGCGTTGTCCTCGAGCCTCTCCCTCTTCCCAACAAAGGCTCCGCGGGAGAAACACCGTCAGCTGATTCGCCGATCTCGCGTGACTGATATCTACGAGGACTTCTACAACGGCTACAGACTTCTCCGAGATCGCGCGATCTTTCGGCAATTCTTTCTTGCCGACCTTGGGATCACCGATCCACGAAATCGTCTCGCGGGATCGTTTCTTCGTACTTTTGGAGACTTTCAGAATTGTTAATTCAATATCAATGTATCTCATTAGAGAACATTTTATTCGTTCAATTATTAAATAATAATAATAATATCGAAATAAAATTACTTGTCACTATCTCGATGTTTGATTAACAAATATAATTTCAAGAGCGAATATCAGAAGAAAAAGATGATTGAAAAATTATTTATCGAAAGTAAAATTAGTATATTATTAGTAAAATTAGTATTTATTATTAGTAAAATTATTTACTCGCAGATAAAATTAGTATATCACTTTCTTTAAATTGTATAATTATTCTGCAATTATTCAAGAAATTTTCTCCCAGCTTCTTATTCGCAGCTCCGCTTCTCAAATGTCAAACGATATCTGTCAATGAAGAACAATAAATTTAAACATCGCGGAATTTAAGAGTAACATTCCAAAACAGACGCCCTTTAGAAGGGTGCCAGGATCTCGGCACAGCGAGGGGCGTAATAACCACGCCGCGAAGAAACGTATCAAGACGGCGTGGATTCGAAACGCGGGGATTACGCCGCTTATCCGGGGAAACGACTTGCTAAAAATGAGAGCTCGAACACTCCGGGGACGGTAGTTTTCCGGTAGAAGGAGCATTGGCCTCGTTACCGTCCCGCAATTTCAGCCGGCGATACTTTTGCCGGGGACGTTCGGGACCCTCGGCTGGAACGGGACCAGTCAATGGAAGAGCCCGGCTCCTTTGAGCGACGAGTTTCGGCGGCGACGCCGGCGGGGCGAGGGAAAAGGGACGAATAGTTTTGCCTCTTAACGAATTCGGAACCGTGCATATCTCGACGAGAAGGAGGGCCTCCGCGGAAACTAATTTCGAGCCGAGACTCCGCCGGTTCGTGAATAATTTTCGAAGACTCCGGCTTTCCAGTCGCCGGTGGCAATCCTATCAGCGGGTTCGGCAGCGATATTGGTAGTTGTTTTACCCTGGGACGGCTCCTCTGTCATCCCCCTTCTCGGTAAACCGTGACAGATCGACTGTT
>CM052153.1:2698792-2741476 GCA_028455555.1 Augochlorella aurata | reverse complement strand
GAGTCTCGATCAATATAGGTGTCCCGGCATCGATGGTATGACGGGGAAGGGGTGATTCCAGGTGAAAAAACGAATCGGAGATAAGATATAGAATTTTTTCGTTCGATGCTTCGTTGTCGAGAATATCGACTTTGAATATTCAGCGAGTACGGTTACGAGTAACTATGGTTTAGATTTTAATAGTTCTGATTTAATCGAACTATTAGTAGTATTATTTTAATTGTACTATTAATAGAATTAATACAATAGTACTATTAATAATACTAATATAATTAATATGAACTTGATGTACTGTACTGTTCGTTTCTATGGCTTGAGAATGGATTTAAATGAAAATTAGACATGTAATTTAATGACTATTAATTTCTTTAAACTATTAATGCAAAAGTTACTGAAAATACTGAATATTCAAAGTCGATCTTCGCGGCAACAAAGTCTCGATTAAAAAAATTTTATTCTTTACTTCCGATTCGCCTTTTTACATAGAATCATCCCCTACTCGTTGTACCATCGATGCTGGAACACCCTTTACACCGCGCGACAGAAAAAAAGAGAGAGAGAGAGAGAGAGAGAGAGGACGAAAGAAGAGTGAATGAGTTTGTTCGCTAACCCAGGCCCATGCATAACACCCTGTCTCTGTCCTTGTGTTGCAGAACGTGCACCGCGGAGGGCAGGGACAGACGGTCGGTCTGGCGAACCTGTACGAGCTGTCAGCTTCCTCCTCGTCGCCATCGCCGTCGCCGTCGCCCTCGCCGTCGATCTTCGCGAACGCGTTGCTCGCCCAGCAGCAATTCCAGCGTCCGACCACCTACCGACCGATCCTCCGCCGAGAAGACAAGATCCAGACCGGCAGATCGGCGGCGGTCGCGCAATACGGCGACGACGCAGCGAACCCCGACGAATCCGCGTATCAGGAACAATTCCGCAGCTCCAGGCCGCAGGCTCATAGGTCCGCACACCAGCCGGAACGATCGAGATCCCGCCAGCTCGCCGACGAACCACAGGCGAACTCGTACGCCAGACTGATGCGGTTCCACGGCGACTGGAGGCTCGACTCTTTCGTGCGATACTGAGAGCCTCGATCTCTTCGAATCGGCACAGCTCTTCCTCCGTAACGTCGCGCGATTAGATCTTCGAATCGCTTCGTAGTTGGCTCGGAAAATAAAGAGGAACGGTCGGTCTCTTTTATCTTGGATTTAGCAAGGATGCGCGCGTTCAAAAGTTCTGTCCGGTGAATCGCTTTTTGGCTGATGGTAACATTATCTCCATTGCGTCGCGCGTCTCTTAACCTCTTCCACTATTTTTTTCACAACTGCGTTGATCAGAGTGTCATCGTCCTCAATTATTCCTCTGATAAAACGAGGCAATATTTGTTCCTTGTACGTCTTAATGTACTTTTATCCCTAGATTTTGATGACAGAGGAGTCAAACTTTCTTTCGATTCAGAAAATACGAATATCGCTTGGATTTAGAATGAATATAGTCTCCTTTTACTGTGCAAAGGGTTAAGACTCGAGGAAACGTTCTAGGAAATATTTAACCCTTCGACTACAGGGACGATACTGTATGGAGTCGTTAATATTTTATCGTATTTTGGAGAATAGACTCTCCCATGTGACTCGTGGGGTCAGCATAAATATTTTTCCTCACAAATCGAGTCAAAGAGAACTTTATCCTCCAAAATACAGAACAATACCAGCCACTCCATATGACATCGTACCGGTAGTTCAAAGTCATAAATGCCCTCCATATATAATAAAATCTAAAGTAATTATCAAAGAAACGAGATTGCATCCTCCGACGCGCCACTACGGAGGGAAAGCTGAGCCCGATTCGAGCGAGCCGTGCCACTATAGAAACCTCGACCCGTCACCGCTTCGTTAGTCGTCTAATCGCTCCGTGCCGAAACTTTTCCGGGCAACTGAACCCGACTGGCCCCGGAAAATGCTTCCGAACGATTCGAACGGCCGGCCAGGAAAATCCCGGCGGTAGATCAGGCCCGCGGGCCCGAAGTCGGCCGCGTTCCGACTCGTCAGCGGAAGTTCCGGGCCGGCGATTCTCCACCGCGGAGATCTTCGGTGGCGCAGCTGCGATAATATTAGCCGGAGGATCGTTCGCGAAGCTGCCGGGCCCAGTCACGTGACAGCCACCTCGTAAAGTTCGGGACCGCACCTTTATTTATTTTAGCCCGTGCACCGCCGGCCGTCCGTGCACGGACGCGCGCGCGTAGGCTGCACCGACTTCCGGTACAGACGCGCTCCGGAAATCCGATGACATTCGAAAGACGTCGCGGGGAAATCTACGCTGCAGCAGAGATTAGGTATCGTAGAAGAAACGAGGCGCGCTGTAGAAGCCGATCATCTTCGGATGACGAATCAGGGTGCTCTGACGCGGCGATTCTCAACCCCCGTTTCCGTTAAACCATTTTACACGTAGCTACTTGCATATTTGTATATGTAAAATAACTGCTATAAGAGAGTGCCAGTCAACATTAAACAGTTAAAATATGTGGAGTAACAAAAAGCAATTCGGATTAATCAAATTCATTGACACGGAATAAAAATTGCCAAGAAAATCAAATTATAATATTTAACGAGGTGCTTGAATTTGGTAAATCAGCATGTCTGCATTAGGTTCAATTCTTGTTAATTTTAAATACAAACCAGGCTCAAGATTTCATGTCGTTTTATAATTATTCTTCATCGGTGTCATTGCTGAAAATCGCAGCAAAAGCTTGAAGAATGCAGAAAAAAATATATTGGAATTTATCATATCGGAAGTAATGATCGAATTGCTACAACGAATCCTATAGGTTGAGAATCGTTGCTCCAGAGTCTAGAATCTAGATCATAGCAGACACGACGAACTCGCGAATTAGACGCTTTAATTCTCACCGTTGCTCGTAGAGTCCCATTCCAAGGAACGCATGTGCAGCGTCGCACCCCGTGGGGGCGCACGCATCGCCCCTGTTCCATATGAACAATACGAGTCGCCGGGATTCACGATCTCCCGTGAAATATTTGTCGATATCGCTCCGGCGGCTCGCATTGTTCTCCGGACGAAAGCGCGTGCGCAGCGAGCAAGTTTGGCGGAACGCTCGCGAAAGCTACAGCTGGATTGAGAACTCGAAGACGATCTGGAGGGTTGTTTTCGAAGAATCGGTTTGTCAATTATTCCAATTGCGGAGATCCCTTCGGTTCCCGTCGCGCTCTGAGAACTAGAGCTCGAGCTCCGAGCGAAAACGGATCTGCCGCGCAGCTATTATCGAGGAGCGTGAAAGAAATAAAGATGATCGCAGATAATAAATAAATCGCAGATAATAAATAAATCGCAGATCGCTCCGACTAATTGTAAGGTCGAGGTTACAGGGTAAAAGCAGTGTTCGAACGGGGATCTATAAAACGAGAGCTTCGTACGGCGGAACCGAGGCCGACGAAGCTTTCCAGCGGCGAGAGCGTTCGGAATGCTCGCGAGCGTTCGAAGCGGGCACCGGCAAGCGAGAGAGGCGATGAAAGAGAGGGTAACTCGTTGCGTGATCGACGACCGAGATCACGGTTGATCAAAGAGGTGTCGGCGAGGCAGCGGCCGCGAGCGAGAGACCGGAGCGAAAGTGAACGGCGCCGAAACGGAAGCGTTACTTTTGTAAATAGCGTGAGAGGAACTGGAATTGCGATTATGACTGTGATACGAGGCTAGGGCGGTTCTCATTGGAGAACGCTCGCTGCGGTTAGGCCAGCTCTGTCGACCAAGTGCAGATACTTCGCGAGCCACGGGAGTGCACGTATACAGATGAACAATAAACGTATAAACGAATAAACGTATTTTTCTTGAAACACGAGTCCTTTTGTCTCTTACCTCGAGAATCTCGATTGCGTTCTCTCGACTATTCTTTCGACTCGAGTCGCGGGTCTCGTCCGGTCGATCTTGTCCGGGATCTGCGACCGACGGGTGGATCGTAGAGCGAGCCGCGCCATGGTAAACGGTTTGTCGTTTGATTTCAGTCGAAACTGAACTGCGAAGTCCTCGAGGACAGGCTGGGTCTCGAGGTGCGTTGGGCCGTGGCCGGAGACAGCATGGTCGCCCAGCTCGTCGGGAAACTTGGTGAGTACACACATCCCCGAGCTGTCCCCGGCGCCGTGTTCCACAAAGTGTCGGAACTCCTATCGACGGGTTTATCGAAAGCACCGGCGAATCTTCCGGCGACCGCTGCGAACCGAAGATCCGAACTTTTAATTAACAATGCCGAGCGCGGCGCGTCGACTTTGTCGCCCGTCAGACAACGTATTTTTAGGCGTGTCCTCCGTCGAAGAGGGGAGGATCACCTGCGGGACCGAGGGACACCCGTCTCCGAAAGACCGGTGTCAACCCTCTGTAATCGTTCTTGCAGAAGGGGAGCAGAAACATTGCGTTACACGGTCCAATTAGCTCGACCAACGACCCTTGGACCATTTTCTCCCAGCCCTGACGCGTAACCTAAAATTTTGAAAAAATTATAGTAGCTAGTACCAGCTTTTATCTTCTATTTGCCGTTCGTTTCGTTCGAATATCGCCAGTGGTTGTCGAGAAATGCCCGGTTGAAGTTAGGGGTTGCAACCCTCGGAAGAGATGCAGAATTGACCTGGTCTCTAAGTTTATTATTCTGCTCGTTGATTGGCAGAGAACGGCCAGTACATGTCCTTCGGAGTGTCGTCGAACCCGGAAAGGAGCTTGATGGTGGGTGGAGACGTGGTGGTCGCCTGGATCGACAAGCAGACTCTTCAAGGTCACGCGGTCGACTACTTCCTGCAGGCGAAGGCTCAGTGCTCGGGTGGACGAGGCAGCTGCCCCGACACGCGCATACAGGTGGGCCGATTTTATTCCGACGGTGTCCATCGAACTCATGGTTCCTAGTAGCGTCGCTCCTCTAATGGGACGTCCCGTGGTCTCGCAGGACAGCACGAATTCCATCCAATTGCTGAACGCGGTCTTGGTGGACGGCTACAGCATCGTGACGTACCAGAGGCCGTTGAAGGCGAGCGACGAGTTGGACCTCCAGATCCTGACGAACGGCTCGCAGGCGATCATCTGGGCCATTGGGCCACTGAACGAGAGGCAGGAGGTCAGCTTCCACTCGGATTACCTGAAGACCGATCGGTTCATCGATTTCGGCAGGCCGCCGTTGTGGAACTGCCCTGTGCCGGACCAGGAGCAATCGCAGCTGTTCGGGGAAAGCAACGATAAGGGCAGCGTTAGCCAGGTGATCGGTAGACCTTGATCTTTCATTCAATTCTAGTTCTCGGCGATAAGAGGACTTCTCCATATTCAGAAACGTATAACACCTTATGGATATCACACTGTGCACTCTTTCATCGATTTCGTCAATTATCCTTTCCTCGTTTTTGTCAAAAATCTTTGTCATAAAATCTTCTTTATTCATTTTAAATTATCAATAAATAAATAAATAATAATCATTCGTCGGAACAGGAGTTGACCATATCCACGCAGAGACCCGAAAGAGCCGCGGCAACACCTGCGTCAGCGCCGAAGACCGACGCCTGGGAGATACCACCGATTCAATGCAACGAACCCGACGACAGAGTGTTGTACGCCCAGATGGGTCCCACTGGCGGGAAGCACGGCTACCCTGCCATCACTGGTACGAAATGCAGTCCGACATCGTCCGAGCTTGTCCATCTTAACGTAAAACGTTGCTTCTTCCAGGCCACGTTGGATGGGGAATCAGCTGGTACATAAACGGTCTCCTGATTCCGGAGATCAACGTGGTCCGCGGGCAAAAGTACACGTTCATTGTGGAGGGTGGCGAGAATCCTGACGTACCTGCGAGGTACCACCCGTTCTACATCACCGACGATCCGATCGGCGGTTATCAGCACAAGACTCCGGAAGAGAAGGCTGTACGTATTTTCGTCATCGAGACGATCGCTGATAAAGAGACGAAAGTTATCCCGACCTAATAATTTTAAAACGAGGAACGAGTCGCTCGATCGTGGTAGGTTCGGTGTAAATAGGGGACACTCTGCTCGTAGAAAGTGAAGATCTTCGCCGGAGCCGTACGGCAAAGAGGTCAATACCGGCCGACGGGCGTGGGTCGTTTATGCAACTGGTTGCCAGACCCGGAGCAACCCATGGCCGACGAGTTTTCATCGTTCGGGGCGTACCAGCGCACGCTGACCCTCACATGCGACATGGGCGATCCGGGCTACGTGGAATGGACCCCCGACAAGAACACTCCGGACACCGTTTACTACCAGGTACCCTAACCGAGTCGATATTTTGTTAGATCCTCGGGAGCTAACGATCTATGTCTCGCAGTGTTTCACTCATCGGTACCTGGGCTGGAAGATCAACGTGCTGGATAGCTGCGACGTCGGCGAGTCCGCGTCTGCCAGCGAGAACCACGAGGTCCGCGTGGATCCCACGGATCAGCAGCAACGGGACGACCTCGAGGGCAGCTCCAGCATTCGCGTCGCGAGCAAGGTAACGCCCACGGCGGAGTTTCTTCAGCAGCATCTTCATCACGGTGAACCCGGGCTTCGTTATCAGTATCATCCATCGACTAACCACGGCAAGCTAGGCGCATCATACACGCAGCTACTAACGACCGCTAATAACAATAATAACCACAACAACAACAACAACAACAACAACAACTACGTGCGCTTGCAATCACCGTCCTCTTCGTCGTCGTACGAGGAGCAGTTCGGCTCGAAGTCGTCGTACGCGGGCCCGCACCGTCACCACGACGAGGACGTCTTGCAGAAGCATCACAACCACCATCACCATCATCATCATCATCATCCGTTAGCGCCGACTTATCGCGACCAGCCGATGATGGCCGGCAACAGGCACGCCACCTCGCCCTCGCAGTACCCTCCCGGCCGGCAGCAGATCGTGGAGATCGAGCAGGAGCTCCACCAACAGCCCTCTAACCAGCAATTGTCTAACCTCGTTGCAGATGGCCCGCGACCAATGAGCCTCGGGATGAAATACGTGCCCCAGATCGTTTATTCCAGACCCGTGCCCCATCATTACGCGGCCAATTACCACCATCTTTATCACCATCCGCCTCATCACCACATAGTCCATCAGCCGGAGCAGCGGACGCAGCTGATGCTGATCAAGAGGCCGGTGATGACGTCGCGGAGACCGATGCTGCAAAGTCCGCATCCGCAGCCGACCATGCAGAGACCCGTCTTCCTCGAGAGGAAGAAGGCCGTTTACCGACCGGTCTCCTCTACCTACCGGCGAACCTCGGATAAACTGGCGCCCCAGCCGCAGATCATCAAGCTGAAGAAGATCGAGCCGAAGCAGCCGACTAAATTAGAGCCCAAGGTCTCCACGGTGGTGGACGTGTCGAATCTGTTCCCGGTGCCTTTGAAACCTGCCAGGAACACCGGCTTCAATCCTGACTCGATCGTGATCGAGGGCGGCTTCAAGCCCATCATCAAGAGCGTCGACAGGTCGGACGATCTAGCCGAGAAGAGGATCTCGGAGGAGAAGGAGGCCCCCGTGCAAGAGCCGCTGAACCACAGACCCGTGGACAGCTTCGAGCCAGTGTTCATACCGTCTCCGCCTGTCCCCACTGTCGACACTGCGAAGAAGTCCAAGAAGAAGAGCAAGCTTCGTCCCGGGGACGTCGACGACATGGAGATGGCAGCCGATAGGACCAACGCGTACTACCTGCCTCCTATAGCTAGCTCCGGGCCCAAGGACCCTCCGCCGTCTTCGGGTGTCCTGATTACGTACGACGGGAAGAGGCTGAAGGACTCCAGCCTGGCTAGGTCCATCTCCGCGATCGACGACCACCGCGGCAGACTGTCCTCGGACATTCTGAGCAGAACGCCGCAGTTCGGGCGATTCAAGGGCGAACTGCCGGTCCCCGTTCCCGAAGAGGGTCGCTTCGCCGACTCGGAGAAACGTCGGCTGCCGTCGGCCGATCTGTCGGTGCCCGATTCTAGGGCCCGGATCAACACGAAGCTGACCTTGGTGTCGCGCGCGAGGCGGTCTCCGCACGAGGGTCACGCGCACGGGAATCTCACGGGGATTAATTACCACGATCATCGCGATCACCATCATCATAGCGACGATTCTTTGCTTGCCAGCGCTGCTGGGACGGTCTTGGCTAACTTTGGGTGCATACTCCTGGCCGTTGTCTTTCACCGTGTCATCTGAGGGGGTGGTTGTCGCTGGGAAAACAGGATTTCCAAGGGTAGCTCGTCGGGAATTCAAGGCCGCCGTGTGAATTCGCGCGCGCGCGCGCGGCAGTTCCGGGAGGCGATTAGGACCGGAAGCTCGCGCGGGGATCTAGGATCGCTCGTTCTTTTCGGATCGTTCGATCGCCGGGAACGATCGTTCGGCGGCTCGAACGTATCGGAGTACAGGAACTCGTAGATAACGGACAATGTAATCGGTGCGATAACACGGGAGAGGAAATATTAACTAACCATAAGATACTTGGTTCTCTTTTCTTATTTTTCGTTTCTTTTTTCTTTTTTTTTTACTTATTTATTCAGCTATTTATTAAGAGATAATCACCGTCCATTTTTGTTGTTTCGTGCGCGGATCTGCTCGCCGGAGAAGACGACGCGAGTCTCCGCGTACGAAATTGATAATCGAACGTGTTTGTTCTTCCATAGGGGATCGGATTCCGAGAAAAGTTAGCCGAATAGTCGGTCGAGAAACAGCTGTTAGCGAAATGAGCCCGACCGCAGAACGAAACAGCTAAAACTAACGCGTAAGTGTCTCGGATTGATAGGTTCTAAGTCTCGAGGTGCAACCACGGAGGGAGTTCCATCGATCCACGTGCTACGACAAGAGTTTGCTGAGTTTTAACGTATATAATTATATATACTTGTATATAAGTTCATTGTTAATAAAGATTGTAAAACGATCGACGGCTGTGCCCTAAGCGGAGACGTCTCCCGATCTTTATCGAGGTCCTCGATTAATAACGATTGGGCGCGAAAGGATCGGCGAACGAGGGTTTGGGACCGACACAGGGAGTCGAGATGCGGACGTTAAGCAATGTTTTATTGTATAGAAAAAAAAGAAAAACAAACAAATCTTACAAAACAATCAGCACACTAACTACTGTACACGATCGTACGCTGTCATGTAGGAGGGCGCGAGCGACGTCGATCAGCTAGCCTTGTCAATTACCCCGGAGGCAATTGTCAACTGGAACTGACGATGGGAGAGGATCGGGCTCCATTTCCGGTCTAACAGCCACTCGCCGACGAATCCATGGGGAAAAGAGTCCTCGATCCGGTGGTCTCCGAGCGCTCGCCGGTTCTTCGTCGCACGGATACCGTCGAAACCGTTCCAACGAACAATTGCACGGTACTTCCGATTCTTGCACGATATTCCCCGTGATTGACGAACTCCCGTCTTCCTTCTAATCTCTCTCTTTCTCTCCCTCCCTTTCCCTCTGTCTCACATACACGCACGAACCATGCTACTCTCCATGTCTCCTCGTCTTAAAAGAAGAGTCCCACTTGCGAACGTCGTTTCTTATTACACATATTATTATTACACGTATGTATCTAAGTCGACGATGTATTTACATATGTTACACGACACTTCTTCCCAGCTTTAACGATACAAACTCGCTGAAACTATCGACGCGTCATGAGTCTTGCGGCTCTGAAACGGTTGCGTCCGGATCCTGCTCCGAATCGAATCGATTACGTTAGTGTTACGATCGCTCTGACGGTTATTACAAAGAAAGATACACGTGTTCTCGTTCCTCGAAACGATTCTTCTCCGTTCGCCTCGATCTCGTGCGCGCCTCTCCTCTCTATCTCTCTCTCTCTTGCATTTTCTATTTTCCGGTTCCATAATTTTCGCTAAAAAATCTTCGATAGATCATCGTCGCATTATTCTTTGTCGCTTACTGCTGACAAGTCACACGCTCTCAACTCTCATCAATCTCTCTCTCTCTCTCTCTCTCTCGTTCTTTCATTTCAACAATTTTCGCTGGTTTCAACGCGCTTACAGTTAGCAACGGTGACTGCGGCTAAGAAATTTAATACTAAGCGGTCACGGCGACGCGTTCTTCAGCAAGGTTGAGTACGAGAGCCACCCTTCGGTGAGGATGGAAACGATTCAGCGATATCTCGACTGATTATCCTAAGCAGGAGCTTGTCGACGGATCGAGGGGCGCAGAGATTGATCGAGGCCATCGCTCGAGGAGAAATCGAGACGAATCAGGGAGATCGGATCCCCGTGGAATTCCACCGGAAGTATGTACAGTTCTGCGGGAGGAATGTTTCTGAGATACAAGTTTCGGTAAATTGCTTGCTCCGCGGCGATACAAAAGACAAGTACTCTGCCGTGAAAATTCTCATCGAGATTCATGTACGAGTGTGTGTGTGTGTGTATACGTATGAGTGTGTTCGTGTACTCTGTTTATCGGTATCCGTGGAAAACACTATGCTCTCGCTAGGGGAATTCGGACTGCATGCTGGTGAGTTTGTTCCGGAAAGAAAAACGCGAAAACAGAAGGGAGAAGAAACGGCAAATCATGTACACTGTCTATACATGCACAGGGTGTCCCGTAAATAGATGATCCTGCGAGTCGCGTAAGCTAAAAGCATAGAAGTCGACTTTTCCGCACGAAAAAATTATGTTCTACGCCCTTAACTTCATTTTGTGCAGTCACCCGTTCCTAGAGTGCACCATAGGGGACATCCTGTATGCAGAGAGCCTGGCAGCAGGTGAAGGCAAATTCGAAGAGTGATCGAGAGAAGGATCTTCGTTATTTCGGTCGCGGTTTTTCGGACGATTTCGTGGCAGCAAATCGTTTCGAACTATTGGATTTACTTCTGTGAGATCGCACGCCGATTCTGTCCACGGGTCTAACATAAACAGCTAATAATTTAAACTGGCTGCTAGGAGATCAGAATTGAGATATAGAAAAATCCACCAATAGCGATAGCGAGTACGGGCAGTAGCATAGCATGTGAAAGAGTTACTCCGACTATTGGCGAACTAGTTAGGTACACGAAAACTGACTCGAGGTTCCTGCATTTCCCGCCTGATCCTACCCTCGAGGAACCACCCCTGAAATTCTCCCCAACCTGTCGCCAAGCTCTTTGTTCATTGGGTCGTCGAAGAATACTCAACCCCGATATGATCTTTGAGCAAAGTCGGACCAGGGTGTTTTTTTTAGAACCTCACCGACAACCCAGTAAGTCGATCGTAAAGATTTGTTCCCTAGAGCTGGATAATTCAAGGAGCTTCGACCCTTACTGAACCACCGGCTCGTGCCACACGATTTTCCCACTGAGGCAGCCAGAGACAAGAAGGCAATGCCTCGGTGAGAACTTGGTGCTGACCACGATGCCGGTATGGCTGACGGTCGTGGCCAGCTCGTGCAGCTGCACGGACTCGAACGGAGGAACGCAGTTGGACAGCTCGGAGCAGTCGCCGGAGAACGCTAGCAACCTGACGCCGTATCCGAACGGCGAGCAGATCAGTCGTCCGTCAGCGGAGAAGCACAGCTCTTTGATGTACCCGGAGCCCACGTTCGGCTCCTCGATATAGTGAGTCAGCCTGGGCCTGTTTTGGTGGATCATTCGGTTCCTGGGTATGGCGAACATGGTCTGCTGGCCCTGGCGGTTTTGATTCTGGACTCGAGTTCTGTCCCCGATGATCATGACGGTGTTGCTGGTGGACTGGGCGAGCCACTCCCTTTCCTGCCGCATCCTGGCTTCCCTAATGGCTACGTGAGCCTCCCAGACATCCGTCGTGCTCACGTGGAGCTCGATGTTGCCGGTGGAGAAGTTGTCGATCATGTTCGGCCGGATATAGTTGACGTGCGAGTTCGGCCTAACCGGACTGTAGTCCAGCACTAAGTCCCTGTGCGCTTGGAGCGCGGCCCGCTCGCGCCGTCTCTCGTTCTCGCTCGTGTCGTACACATCCCTGTCCTCCTGCCTGGCGTCGTCCCTCTCCCTGTCCCTTTCCCCGGCCGTCCTAGCGTCCGAGGAACCAGAACTTGAACTGACCTCGACCCCAAGGTTCGCCCTAATGGTGCTGCTCCTATCCAGACGGGGAATCCTCGACTGCGACCGGGGAATTCGACGAGCAGCACCCAACCAGCCGATCCTCGACGGTCTAGGGGGCTGTTGAGCGTTCTCCGATGAGCCATGCGAGTTCGAGCTCGCGTCCGACATCGTCGTGTGCAACACCCTTACCCGCCTCGGAGGCTCTACCAAGAAGGTCGATTGCGGTTCGTAGTCCTCGAACTCCTCCACCGACACGTCGTTGAATTGCGGCTCCGTAGGAGTCGGCTCCTCGCCCTCTTTACCCTCCTCTCCGGAAGGCGACGAATCCCGTTCTTGGATGTCGTGAATGCAGGTCCACTGTGTTACAAAATCGACTAGGTTAAATAGTCTCCCGTATAACGCGTTACTTCCGTGATTTTTACTTCAATAGAAGATCGATAGAAGCATGGCAAGTCTTCGTAATGTTGGACAGGGTAAGGGTAACTTTTTTTATGAGCGTTATTACAATCTGTAGAGTTTTCTTCAATTGATTTGCTGATCCCAATTTTGTAAAAATTTGAAAGCTTGACGTTAATGAATGCAATGGTCTAATGAGGCCATCAACCTTGAATGTCTATTGCAATAATTTATGGCCAGATTCAGATCAAATGTGGAAACGAAAATCGAAACGATAAAGAGCTTGCTAAATTCCTAGGACAAGGAGATTCTCATGGTAATGCCGAGAAGATTATCCTCAGGATAATCTTATTACTGGATTTCTTGTTATTGTAGCTCAGATTCAGATTTTCACAACTCAACTAGCATAACATATGTTCTTGTGAATCAAATACCAATCTGTAAATTTGTTTCAACTTCCACCTATAGTGGGCATAGTACAATTTTGTGTATTACCCTGAATAATCTTTGTCTGATAAAGGCTAGGTCCATTTAGACCCGTATAAATGATATAAACAAGTATGCATAAAATCAACAGTCAATAAAAGAATTATAGAAATTTGTGCAGACGAACCTCCGACTTCTCCCCGTTGCTGACGTTCCTCGACAGTGCACACCATCCCTGCGGATGCACCTGCAGGCTGGATATTATCTCTGCATCATCTCCCACCGGGAAGTCGGTTAAAAATTCTACTCTGTTATGTGCTCGTGAATGGGAGAACAGGTGCGTGAAGCTCGCCACGTACGGTATGGTTGTTTGAGAAGACTGCATCAACCGATATATGTTCGGCTGTAATTGCAACATTATATTGTTATAAACAAGTTACTAGAGTTAAACGCGATTCACCCGATCAACACCGCAAATTAAACTTACTCGAAATCCAGCCAAGTCTTGAGACAGTGTCCTCAATTTAAGATTGTGAATGAGAATCAGGTAACCAGAAGTGGTGCTAATCAACATCTTACTCGCGTCTGGACTAAGTCTTGTTCGCATCAATCCATTCGTGTGGAAGACACGAGTGTAGAGAATACTATTTTCGGTAAATGTGTTGATGTCCCAGGTATATATGCTACCATCAAACCCGCTAGTCAACAGCAGACTGTCCTTCGGACTGTACTCAATGTTCTTCACCCAATTCGTGTGTCCATACAGTGTACGGATCCGCTGCTTCAGATTCCTCGCATCCCACAGAGCTACAGTGCTGTCATCTGAACAGGTTGCAAACATACGCTGATCTAAAAATCTATTAGACAAATTATTAGAACTCTTGCGACAACTCAAATATCATTCTCAAGCGAGCGATATGCACCTAACACAATTAACACAGTCATCGTGAGCATTTTCTATCGCATGGATTAACTTCCTCCTCAGGGGATCGAACATTAAAATTGTTTTTCTCTCGCATGCTGCCAGCAGAAGGGTACTGAAATATAGCAGAAGGTTCATTAGCCCAAGATCAATCGTTTAATTCTTCATAAGTACAAGGAAATATCAATCGTAGATGTAAAACAAAACGAATAAAGAACAAAAAAAATACTAACCCGTCCGGAGAATATTCCAAGTTAAACACTCCTCCATGGGTGGCAGATCCAGAGCCAGAGAGTGCATGATCCCAGGAAGTTACAGGCTGTATGGAGGAATACAATGTTTTGTGAAAGCGATCGGCATGGCCCAGGGGAAACTTGATGCCCAGTTCGCGTTGCCTTAACCACAGGCTGTTCGGTTGCCTGGTTCTTATCTTAGGCATTTCACCCAGGTGTGAAGTTCACCAGCATTCAATCCAATATAAACAGCAGCCCAGAAAGCATGGAACACTCGGTGATCAAAACTTAGAGGAGAGATCAATCTCTGAGGTCTTGGGTGCTTGATCACAAACTGCCAAGGGATCGTCGTTAACGCCGAGTTCGAGTCAAATGAATTTTCGATCAGACGTGAGATCACGATTTATGTCTCCGATACGATAGATCACATCGGTGTCCGTTTATGGGAAAACGATCCGGGTATTTGAGACGATCCTGTAGCACTTGCGACTGCTTAGGTTAAGCGCTGCGATGCGAGTAACGGCCACTGTTACACGTGACTCTTGACAGACGCGTTTATGTTTTTTCCAAAGCCGATGTTCTACGATGGGACAGCGACTGCCGTAAATTACTGACTGAAGTGTCAATGCCGCGTGCAATGTCAGACTCCGGAGGGATTTTAAAGGAACTTTAAACACCTGACACAACACGAATCAACGCCATCTTTGCTTTGACATCCAACGTCGTGCGTGTCGGGAACGTTGGATGTGGAGGCTCGGCGCCACTCTTGAAACATCGCGACGAACAACAAGTAGTTTCGCAGCCCGCGAACGCGAACTAATTAATGAAATCAATCGTCGTTTCCTTCCTTTAAATATCCATTGTTCCCCGTCTTTCTCTATTAATTATCTTCGTCTTCGAATTAAGTCGAACGGCCGCGCTACGTCGGCGCCTCAGAAAAATCGAACCGCCCACTTTATACCGCTACAACTTTGCGTAGAATCATTATTTTTTAATAAAATAATTTATTTCGCGATCTCAGAACTTCGACGAATGTACCCGCAATATTTCAAATTGATAGATTCAGTAATTTTGGTTTAAAAAATTAACAAATTATACGCAACCAAATACTTTTTGAACCGTAATAATTCTGGACTAAATTAATATTTTTGTATTCAATAATTTCTCTTTTATTCTCGAGATATTATCGAGTATGTTGATAAAGTTTCAAATTAATAGGCTGGAAAATTATGTTATAAAAAACTATTTAAATCTAGAGTTCCAAAAACTGATTAAAAATCGTGCAACTAGATTAAAAACATTTGAGAACGGATCGCAAATAAAACTGCACTGTTCTCCATTCACGTCCAATGCAAATTGATTATGCTAATCAGCAAATCGTCATACCAGACCACACCTGCACTAGCTTTTTATCCTCCGGTTTCTCAGTCCAACAGTTACATTTACAGATGAAGTTTCAATTATCTTAATCCACCGCGAACGCTGTAAAGGAGTTTTCGGTCTCATTGTCTCGCAGCAATTAAATCTTTATTTTTAGTCTTCGCACTTAACAATAAAGTATCGAGCTCCGATATACCGGGAGTCTCGGAAACGGCGGAAGTCAACGGCCATTAATAGAAAACCGGTCTCCCATTGTGAAGAAAACGTTTTCGTCGGTGGTCGCAATGAAGAAACCGAAGGCGTTAATTGATTTCCGCCGCGGACACGTCACGCGCATGATTTCCCTTAATCGCCTAATACATTTATCTCTTTGCGAGCGAACGCTTAGGACGGACGCGCGTTGTTCTATAGATGCGCGTACATCTGTTGCATAATACATTTGTTATACATTGATCGCGCCATAACGAGAAATATAATTAACTTGTATATGTATCCGGTGCAAGGTCTGCACGCGCGGATTACAATATCCAATTTGTCCATTCATTCCTCGTCGCGGGAGACGGTATACTTGGCGTAATCAAGCCCGCTACCACTCAGATGTCTCTCCGTCCATCTGTCGAACCTCTCGGACAGCTCCGGGGACATGTAGTTCCTCCAATCGCCGACCTTGCCCTTCCTAAGGAACTTGTTGTCCTCGGGCACGTCCTTCTGCGGTATAATGTTCTCCAAATTGATCGCCGGGTTCGCCGCCATCTTAGCGAAATCGAGATGCTCGCAGAGGCCCTTGATCTGCTCGTCGGTTATACTCTTTCCCAGAAACTTGGCAGTCCTCCTGATCGCTTCCGCTTGGTTCTGCAAACAGATTAATCACTCGAGGGACACCTGTCGCTGCACGTCATCGATAATTGCAAGACTCTCTTACCTTTTTCATCTCCTCGTACGTTAGGAACAACAGGTTGTCGTTGTTCCTCATCGACCAGAACTTGAGCACGTGCTCCCAATACGACCCCATTGGTTCTTGAACAGAGACACAACGTTGGATCGTCGATAGACTATTCGTGACAAAAACAAGTTAGACTCGAAGCAGCTGGTTATTTGTTACTCGTTGCAACGATTAAAAGAAGAAACGTTGTTTTCTCTGCACTCACGATCGCCGTTCAGGAACAATTCAGCGAAGTTTTCGAAGCTGCCCGTGGCGTTGTGGAAAGTCCTGCAATAGTGGTAGAAGCTGACGCAGGTGTCTTTCGGGTTCCTCGAGACGTAGATGATCTGAAAGCATCGCTTCGTGAGTACGCGATCGCTTCTTCTCGATCGTGGAGACGCAGACCTTAGGTTTCTTCTCGTTGATCTGTCGAGGTAGAAGATCGAATGGCAGATGCGACTTGATGTATCTGGGCCGGGGCATGTTCTCCACGTTCGCCACCGAGTCGCCTAACTTTGCGAAGAACTCGACGTAGTTCCCGGAGACCATCAGGCTCGATCCTCTAAACAGACAGCACTCCGTTTGCTCTAATCGCTCTCCTCTTCGAACGAAATCTTGTGGGTCGATAATAATTGCGGGACTGTCCGACACTTACTCTAGCAAAGGATTCCGCAGGATGATCATGGTCCGCGCTTTTTCGTAATTGAAATCGTTCGCGATACACCAGACCATCTCCTGCGCCCAATGGCTACCTGTGACGCACAAATATTGAAAACCACGCGAAGAGAAACTAGCATTCGTACAGGTCTCAAATTACCGGTACGCGGGAAGGACGTCATCCAGACGTCGTCCTCGTAGATCTCCATGTCCCGGATCCTGCTGCCGTAGAAGACGAAGTGAGGGGGCAGGATGGTATGCCCAGGCTCCACCCTGAGGAAACTGGACTTCACGCCGAAGATTTTGTCTAATTTTCCACCCGCATCTCCCTCGATGGTGGTGAAGGTGATTGGCTTCGTCTCCACTGAAAGAATTCGGAATTAGAAGAAGAACGACCGGGGTTTTCGATCGATTGCGCACTTGACAAGACTGCTCCGATCAACCGATGTGTATCTTCAGACAGGAGAGGTGTTCGCGCGGCTACAGTTTCCGTAGAAATGTTCGCAGCCTTTCCTCTCGGCAATCGTGTCAAGCTCTTTCTTTTTTTTCCATTCGGCTGGAACAACTTTCGATTCCGGAAATCTACCGCAACATCCTCTCAAGCGGCTCCAAAGTCCCCTGAGAAATCCCGTCGGCGATCGCAATTTCGCGAGCAAAATAGCCGTAGATATTACGCGCGACACGTTGCTACACGTAATTCCGCGTTTAACGTCCTGTCGAAGGATAATAAGGCAAACAAAATCGACCGTTATGTTTTACATTCTGATTTTATTTGCTTTCTCGCGTGGACAGATTTCACTTTCGGAGAAAGCGGCGGCGTTCTAAGTAAGAAATCATCCGGTTCGAAACTACCTCGATTGGATCATGCGGTACATATAAGTTCAGAAACTAGTAAGACTGGTGGCTGATCGCGTGGAAGGCGACCGAATATCTGATTTCTAATCGCATAATTTAATACTCGGTGTCGTTCGATAAATTCCGCTGACCTAAATTTTGTCAGGAAATTTTAATATTATTAAAATCAGATAAGCTTCAACTTAGAATAGTTGACGTTTGAAAATACCAAGAAGATGGGAAGAGAGACAAATCTAAGGAAGATGGAGGAAAGACTAGACAAGTAAGAAACGAAGAGTGTTAAAGAAGATCTGGAAAGAGGATCCTCCAATTTCTTTCTAATTTCTAGCAGACGCAGTGGTAAGTCTGGTAACAGGAGAGTCCGCAGGAGAAGATCAAATAGATGTACGAGTAAAAAATGTTTTATTTCCATCAGAACAATTCGATTAAAACTAAACACGACGTATCGTTATAAAACTGTCAAAAAGGTATGATAGTAATCGTGACTTGTGTGCGTGCAGATTGATAACACGTGGCTAGATAATGAATGCAGCTAAGATAAATAAACTACCATTAAATAATCGAGGATCGATGATGTCAGCGTTCTACACAGATGAAATTCTTCCGTCGTTTCTCGTGTAGGAACTAAACGATCTACGCAATCGAAATCTCATCTTATCAGTCAGCTTGCGTTCGCATAGCGAGGAGGAGCGATTAATCTCAGTACCTTATACCTAATTCTATAACAAACGAAATAACACAGCCGTCAATCCTGCGAGCAACGACAGCTTCCATGCGACACCGTTGCTTCTCGAGTAAGCATCCACCACGTGGATCTTCCAGCCCATGTTCGCGTGAGTAAACGAATTGTAGTAAACAGTGTCCGGCCACGTAGAGTTCGGAGTGACCTCCAGGACGCCGCCATCGCCTGTCAACAAACCGCTTTTTGTTCAACCAAGAATAATTTCTCGTCTGCATCTACCTAAGTCTTCAAAATTGTTTCTTTGCTCTTCTTCTCTACCTTCTTAATTCGCTGTATAATTGAACAATCATATGGACATAATCATTGGAAGATCGTCGCTTTTTACCTGGCTCACACTTGTGCAGCAAGGTCCTATTGAAGTGTCTGAACGTGGCGAAATCATCGTCCAGTCTTCTGTCTCGCTCGTCGTGCTTGCTCAGGCATAGTGGACCAACTGGAAGAAACATTCTCCGTCAGCGCGTGTAAAATAATAGTCATCAAATATATAAATCGATAAATTATTTTACCGACCAGCGGTTGGTCTTGGCTGGCCACGTCTGGTGAACTCGACGCCGGCGAGTACTCTAATTTTGCTCTGTGCAGCATCGCTCAGTTTGTCGTAGCCACCGTGAGGCTCGTCGGTGATGATTAGAGGATGATACAGGTTCGGGCTATGTGGATTATTGCCACCATGGACGCGGAAGTTATAGGTCAATCCTCGACGAAGGTACAGCTCAGGAACCAGTTGACCCTCGATGTACCAAGCCAAGCCTGTGGACGTTTGCCCTGTCATCCCTTGGTAGCCCTTCTTCCCTCCGGACGGACCTATGGTAGCTTTGAACGTCCTGATGCTTCTGTCAAATATTTCTGCTTTCTCCCACGGCTCACTGTCAAGCAAACATCCAAATTAATCTCTCTCCTATCACAAAATTAATTCAAAATCACTCACATCAAGGCCACATCGTTCTCGGTAAAGTCCATGCAGGTGTTCTCAGGCTCTTGCCGGACCAGTTCCAGTCTCAGATCACTTTTAGGGTACAGATCGTGGAAGGTCGGCTCCTGCTTCTCGTCCAACCTGCCCAAAGCCCAAATGACATACACAGGACGATCCGTAGGGTACTCTTTGTCTCCTGGATCAGCTGGAATAAAAAATCCATGCTCAATCCTCCTCTTTACCACTTTTCGATAAACAATGCTAAACCTACAAGAGATCAGGGTGCGTCTATAAGTGATGATATTGATCCCGTCTACTCTGACAGCAGTGTACAATTGGTTGTTGTCTAGACCGCCGAAGACCTCGTCTCTGCAGACTCCTCTGTACTGTCCAAGAACCTTGCCGCACTAAGTAACAGGAAAAACGAGATTACACGACTGAAGGAAAACTGTCTTCTACTTTCAAACTATACCGGAGCTTTCGCGGTGACGTTGTAATCAACAACGTATCCTCTTGCTCCGTCCATGTAAGCCACCACAACGTCCGAACCTTCCATCTGGCTAGATGTTTCCGATCCAGAGAGTCCGAAGGCCATGTACTCATCTTCGTCTGGAAACGAATAATATGTTACCATCATAAAGAAACGTTGTTCGCTGCAAGTAAGGTACCTACCAACTTGTCCAGCCAGCTCAACGGTGATCTGGGGGCCGAAGATCTCCCAACTGACTTGGAACCGCTTGTGGAGCTGAACGCAGTTCGGCAGGGCGTGCGCGTGCTTGATCACCTGCGCTTTGTTTTACATTCAATGCCGTCGTCCCGTTTAATCGCGGAAACAATAAGAAATTGAAAGAGTATGTTACTTTTACGAGCGAAGGCGGCACGTTCAAGCCATCGGGGATGATCACGGAGCCGTAGTTCGACTTGCTCTTCACGTCGAACACGCTCAGCCAGTCGATGTTGAAGACCGTCATGTCTCCGGGCAGCTGGATCACTATGTCGTCGCCTTTGTACGTGCGAATGGGATCTAGACTGATGGAGGAAACGTGTCAATAGGAAGCTCTCGAATAGTCTTCGAAAAGCGCACACTTACTAGCCGTATTCATCGGGAACCTTCGTTCCCTTGCTGGAAGGCTGTGGACCGAGTCCCACCCAGAAGTAGGTGTCAGTTCCTTGGCCGTCGT
This sequence comes from Augochlorella aurata, assembly GCA_028455555.1. Lineage (NCBI taxonomy): Eukaryota > Metazoa > Arthropoda > Insecta > Hymenoptera > Halictidae > Augochlorella > Augochlorella aurata. The sequence continues at coordinate 2,720,844 of CM052153.1, read as the reverse complement.
AGGTGAATTCTGGGATTTTGATGGTCTTCGAGTCCACGATCACTATGGATCCCGAGGACACCCCGTGCGACCGTTTTGTTAGCTGCGAGATCTTCTGCGGCGCCGGGGGATCGAACTCCTCGGGGATGTAGACGTCGCCGAACGTGTTCTGATCGAGAGAGACAATTTTTAATCATTATTTGACGCGTACAGTTCTAAATAAATTGATTTAGCCCCTCTGATTAAAATTTTCGGAAAGACTCACCTGGCTGCCCAGGTCGTAGACGGCGAACCATTTTATGTCAGTCACTTTCTTATTGTCCGGTAAGGTCAGAGTGAAGTCCTTGTTGAAATACCGATCGAGGATGTTCGTCCTGAAACAGAGACCCGTTTAATTCTCCAAGATTCGGAGGCAGACTCTAGGCAATCCACAGACTGAACTTACTTCCCCCACTCGTCGGGCACGATGAAACCCTGAGGCCCGGGTCGGTTCGACCCCCCGGCCCAGAAGAACGTGTCGGCCCCGTTCCCATCGTAGTTGAAGGACGTCAACAGCAACGTATACTCGTCGACAACGTAGACGTCACCGGACACCTGGTGATGGTACGCGTTCAACTTGCCCAGGTACTTGCCCCTGTACACCTCGTCGTCATCCTCGGCGGAACCTGCTGATCGTTCGATCGTGACTCATGGATCCTTCGACGACGATCGCCGATCGCACAAAATTACCAGTGACCGAGCGACGACCGTGAAATCGCGCGAGCTCTTTGTCTCGCGTTAAAACCGAGGGAGAAGGAGACATACGCGCGGCGATCGCGATCGTGAGAACTGGATCGCTGCATTCTAAATTAGATTTTCACGCCAATGCAAGCGCAAATTGACGACGAACAATTATCTTGCCGTTTTTTAGTCGCCGTATGGCTGAAATGGAGCACAGTGGAATAAAACGAGGTCGCGGAGATAATCAAATAATTATTACTAATTAATATTTAATAACATACTGTTGGCTTTACGCAAAATACAAATTGCTGTATTAATTGCAAGGTGGAAATATTTTCTTAATAATTTTCAAAAGTAAAAAGAAAAAATGTTTTTTAATTCTTTATGTGTTTTTACTGTTCGATCTACACGTTTTTGTAATAAATGCGTAAAACCCACAGTTTATTATAAAGTGTTACTCTTAAGATATATAAATGAACACGTGGAACATTATACAAAGCACAGTCTGGCGCAAAACGAGTGATTCCTAAATCAGCGGTTCCAAAAATTCCCGAAAACCGAAGGCGACAACTGTTGACGCGTGGAGACTTGAACGCTGAGCGAGAAGAGATCGTGCGGCGCTGTCGCCGTTCGATCATTATCGATCTCACATAATCATACGGTTTTCTATTTTTATCAACCTATATCACCCACGATCCTCTCCGAATCTGTTCAAACCGATGATTCACAGCCGATCTTTTACTTTCGCAATGAATTCTTCGATGGTCGATCAAATATTTATCCAAAACCGTTTAAATAATTCTTCTTCTTATCGAGATCATCGAAAAGAAAATTTCTGCATTTCTTTCCGAACTAACAGGATCGTTGACAGACCTATTTGCCGCGGATAGAGCGTTGAAACGAACGTACCACTGGCAGAAATAAGCACACATGCCAGCACAGTCGCGAGAACCCTTGTTATCCGTCGCCTCGTAACATCTGCCATCGCTTCATCTTCCTCGTGTCTTCGGTAACTGTTCAAGAACTGTCGCGGTAGGTCCGGTGCACGATCCCGTTCCTGCGGATGCACATGGAAGCCCGAATTCCGATTAGAAAGTGCGGGGAAGACGCGTCGGGAATGCAACGAGCGTCGCGCAACTGCAATGGACGCGGCTCCGACTCGGTCTGAGCGGCTACGGGCCTCTAGAAAGTCGACTTGCCAGGCCCGAACGGTTAGTATGGTTAGTAGTATACCGTTCTCCGGCTGCCTTGGCACGTGTTCCCGAGTGTCGGGGAGAAAGTGTGCGTGCTCGGAGAGGCGGTTCTCGAGCGCGAACCACGAACGGGCCGCGGTGTCACTGGACTGCCGTCCTTCCCGTGGTCACTAACTTGGAATGCGTATCAGGGAAGGAAGTCGACGAGTGACTAAGGGCCCGGACGTTCCGTTCGTTTCCGAATAGCTGTCCGATGACCGAGGAAGCAGTCTCGGCACCGTCGATGACTCGATGGAAACGAAACGGTTCGATGAACAGAACTCGATTCGGACACGGTTTGATAAAGTTGCTTTATAAACGCAAGCGCAGCGTGTCCTTGAGCGATTAAAAACCGCGGATCTCTCGCGAGCTGCGGAAAATAGCATGCGCGGGATGTTTGATCGATTAAGCTTGGTTGCTTTGCAGCCGAGCTTTCGCGAGACGGACTCTCGCGATGTCGAGCGCCGAGGTCGAGGAAGCCCGACACGGTGAGCTTTTATTAACGAAATTGGCAACGGTTGTCCAATATTTGTCAAAGTTACGCGGGGCAGTCGAAAAAGCAATCAGGAATTTTATTCGCGCAGATTCCGAGGAGGAGCAGTTCATCCGGATGCTGAAGTTCGCCAAGTTCAAGAGGATCAGAGAGTTCCTCTCGAAAAAGTGAGTCGATCTAACGGAAGAATCTTCAGAGAATGAAATTCGTAATTGCAGGCGGTCGATCGACTTGCGGTACCCCACGGAGAACTTGAAGACGCCTCTGATCGCGGCTATCGATCGCGGGGATCCACAGATCTTGTCTCTTTTGTTAGAGAAAAATTCTGCGGACTTGGACGAGACGATCACGCAGCCTTGCGGCAGGACTGCCTTGATGTACGCTTCTTATGCTTCGAGGGATCCCGAGATCTTGCAGGTGCTTTTGAAAAAGGGCGCGGATCTTCGGAAGACAGACATGTAAGAGCGCGACGCTGGGACGGTAGTCGTTGAATTTTCATAAACTAATGCAGCAGGGGCTGGACTTGTCTTCAATACGCTATCGTCGGCGAGCGTTCGAGAAACGTGTCTCTTCTCCTGGACTCCGGTGTTCCCATCGATCAGCGGGATTTCCAGGACCGAACGCCCTTGATGACCTCCGGTAAATAAAATCGGTACAAATTCTATCTGGTTTGGGAATCAGTGCATTTCTCTCGGGATCAATCGGATTTTATTTATTCAGTGTACCTCTCAAACTTGGACATACTGACGCTCCTGTTGGACCGCGGCGCTGAGATCAACGCGAGCGACAGCAATGGTCTCACAGCCCTTCAGCTGGCCATTCTGTCGAGGAAAAGGGACGCGGCTATCGCCTTGATGGAGAGAGGGAGCGACAGGAGCGTGCTCACCCCCAAAACGAAAGCTTCGATCGGTGAGCTGAGCAGAACCGCCATTCCCAGAGTTCTTCGATGCATTGAACCAAAATTGAGGATGCTGTAGCGAAGCTAGAGAAGCTCTATGACAATCTCGATCAAGGGTACCATCTACGTTCTAATTTTCTAGCTGCCAGTTGATATTATTATTTATATTCGGTCCGGTAAGCGGACCTCGGGAAAGTAAAGCTTGATTTGTAGATTTAAAAGAAGAGATTGTGCTTAGAAAAGTGTTCCTTCGTGTTCCGGTCGAACCGATCGGCAATATCTTCGGCCATTTCTCCCCGCCATTGGTTCACTTTGCCGCTCCGGAAGAAGTCGCCGACGACGTCGATCAGCTTCAGCTTCCTGTTCAACTCCACCGCCTCTTCGTAGTTCACCGAGCGATTCGTCTTCATGTTGTCGAAACTGAGATGCTTCATCAGCGTCTTCACCTTGTCCTCCGACATCGGGTTGCCCAAAAACGCGGCCGATTGCAGGATCACCGAGGACAGGTCCTAAATTTCAAAGCGCTCGCATCGATATCCTCTAACATTGTTAATCAAGGTTACTCACAGACTTCATGTCCTCGTACTTCAGGAATAACACGTTGGGATAGCTCCTTCTGTTCCAGAATCCTAGAACGTGGTCCCAGAACGGCGCGAAGGACACTGCCGAGGAGAAAACAAAGGGTTAAACGTGTTCAAGGTCGTGGGCTCGCGCTGTACCTTTCGCGCCCAAGAAAAGGCGGCAGAAGCTGTCGAAATCTCCTTGGTAGCCTTCCAAGAGCCTGCAGTGGTGATAGTAGGAGACGCAGGTGTCCTTCGGGTTTCTGGCAACGTAGACGATCTTCGGCTTCTTCTCTCCGGTCCGAAGCTGGCGGGGTAGCAGGCGGAAGGGGAGATGGGTCTTGATGAACCGCGGACTGGGCTTGCTGTTCACGTATCCCAAGCTGTCCGAGACCAGCTGGTGGAGCTTTACTTCCGGATGCCGAGGTATGATCGTCGTGTAATCGAACAGTATCGAGTGCCTAATTGGGAACAAGAGTTAAATTTCGACCACAAAGTTCGTCCAGCGCTATACTTACTCTAAAAACGGGAACCTCTCCGGCAGGGGGACCTCGGCTCCCTTGAAATCCAAGTTGTTCGCGATGCACCAGATCATCTCCTGCGTCCACGTTGTTCCTGGTTCATACGGGCAATTAACGCTTTAGCTACCGGGGACCCAGCTCACCGGTAGCTAAAGTGTTAAAAGAGCGCGAGGGGTACCAGTTTTGGGAAAACTGCAGACCCACACGTCGTCGTCTCTGACTTCAAATTCCTCGAACGCCTTCGCGAATTCTTGATATCTCTCCGGCAAGCAGACGCCGTTCACGTTTACATAGCCTTTCCGGAACTCGTTCGTGAACTTCTCCCGCAAAATCCGATCCAAATCGGCCACTGTTTCGATGTGGGGTGCCATTCTTCCGCGAGCCGGCTTCCGAACGTTTCGAAGTATCGGTTATTATTTGTAATGGTCGTTGATCAGAGCGGCGAGGACTGATTTCGCGAGAACGAGCCGTGGCATTCAAATCGGCCGCGATTCTGGTGTTCGGTTGAACATGGACTGTTCCCTGCTTGGTTCGAACTGGCTGGGAGTTGTCGGTTGTACTTATATACAACGTGCAGCGAATAAAACCAATCGGGCTAATGTTGTTAAACGGGTTTTTCTTTCCGCCTTTGTGGAACAAGGCCGCTGATTAGCGACTTTTCTCTGGGAGCTGAACGTTCCCTGCGGAAAATGCCCTCCAATTTGGGAAAATTGTTTTCACGCTTCGCGCGCGGCTGTCTTCGCTGAGAGGGTGACGACAAATAAATTCCGCGGGCGATTCGGACGTCCTTTTTAAATGAATACAAAAATACTGCAGACACGCGTGCGGTGAACTTTTTTTTCCAAATTCAAGTTACTATGGAAATGGAAAAATCTCGTTGTCAGAGTTCGAAGGGTTAACAAATGGCAAAAGGACTGACAGTTGTTCAAACAGGTTTCAAACTGGCGAAACAGAGACAACAAATCCGAATGTCTAAGGAGAAATCGTTCGCGCGTGCCTGCAAAAAGACGCAGTTCTGAGCTTTTTACCCAATTACGGCGTAACAGGTTTGGGTTAGGTGATCGTTCAACGCTGGGAAAGAAGGTGCTGGATATTGTTGTACGGGTTCACTTTATTCTGAGTAACCGGACGAGTATAATCGTCATACAAAAAAGGTAAAATATTAGAAAAATTCAAGGGGGACTATATGTATATCCTCTAAGTCTTACGAGTAATGAAGGATTGTGTACTGTGATTCAGGTACTAACAACTACTTTCGTTGTTTTTAAAGCATCTCAGTTTCCAGCGGACCGGAAGTCGGTTCCGCCTGCGAGCGATTCGTCAGGGCCATCGCGGTCGTTTTACCAGTAAAACGCCTCGATGAAGCTCCTAGTCCGCTTGCTACAACAGCTTCCCTCCGTCGTATCAGATCTAACGCACGTGCAACGTCAGCTAAATATATATATTCTTAGTACGAAAATAACTTGGCAAGAGAAACTCCTTTATATTTGATATATAAATATCGGCAGAATCTAGGCACAAACCGTGTCGAACAACGCGATATAATACTTCAACTCTTAGCTATGCTCCGGATACCCAAGGTCCTGCTTCTATCGTAAAAACTTTTTAACGTCCGAGGCGCAACTTAAATCGAAACGAACGCCAACAGACTGCAGATCGTTATGCGAGCTCTGATTCTCGTTCTACAACGTTCAAAACAAAGATAAAAATTTCATTCGTAAAACGTAAAATAAAAATAAAATTTCGTTGCCAACGATCACGCGAAACGATCTCCTATATCGTAAAAGGTAAGAGAAAAACGCATAAGGATCCATAGTCTAGTTATGGACATTAATGCAAATAATAGTACGCATTATGCACTGTCGCGAAAAGAAAAGTGTGTCCTAAGAATGAGATTTAATCTAGCCTTTCTCCTGGCGAAAGTCAAACTACTTTGTACGTTTCTATATCCTTGGTCGAGTCGGAGGACTGCGATTCTCTAATTCTCGGTCGACTCTAAACGAACGCCGATCGTTCCCCAACGTTACATGTTGGATATCACGCTGACACTTTGGGACAGGTCCACCTGGCCCCGCAGTACCTTCTGCTGCAGCTTCTTGCAGAAGATCTTAGCCATCAGCATGTTTCGCCGCGTCTCCTCTTGCTTCTCCTGCTGTCGCTTCTTCTGGCGAACTTCGTTCAGGCGGAGGTACCGTTTCCGAAGCCTCTCGCGGATCTCCTCGTCGGTGACCCTTTTCTGCGTGCAAACTGAACAGAGAATACACCTTTACCTGTCGATCCTTAACGTCAATCACCGGCATCAAGTAAAGTAAATATACAATTTGATAACAGAGAAATTGGACAAATAATCCCTACAATAGCGTGTTAAAATTGAAAAGGAGCAAGTTCAGGCATGGAGGAGACTGAACTCTTACCAGTGGGCTTCAAAGACGTCTTCGGCGACTTCAGTATGCTGGATGTAGTGGCCATGGCGAGTAGCTGAATCCTCTTCTCCTTCCGCAGCTGACGCAGATGAGATATCTCCGACATGTATTGTCTTCGGGTCTCTGCATTGCTAACGAAATCGGCTTTGTTCCTCGTCAGGTAGTCCTGGAATGAAATTTTGCATAATTAATTGATCTTAATGGGAAATTCTATGGGATTTGAAACGGAATGACCCGTACCAACCTGCAAAGTGTCCTTCCGAGGCGAGTTCTTGCTCGTCCCAGTCCTCTTCACCATGTTACAGACACAGCCTTCGATTTTGCTCCCATTGACAGCACGGTTCTTTAATGGCACTTTGTCCTTCGTGAACGACAACTCGTACGCGACCGCTTTCGGGTACGTCTGACAATAATTATCCTGCTTACCAGTTTGCGTGGCAGTCTGCGTGGCGTTGCATCTCCTGCAGTATTTACAGATCCGATCAGAATCGCCCGCTTCAGGATGCCCCCTGGCATAAGACTCCTCGCACTCGCATTTCGAGTTGTTTTGTACTTTGTGCTGTGGCCACCCGTGGACCGGTCGATCCTCGGCTTCCAGCCAGCGGCCACAATGATGGCCATTGTGCATGACCTTGTTGCCAACTCTGTTCTCGCAGAAACAGTCCGTAGAACACTCGCACAGCTTCGCATGACCATTCTGCTCAAAGTTGGAGACGTATCCGTCGTTCTCCTGATGGTACCTAGAGTTAGGTCTGAATGGCATCCGGCCCTTCTTCACCTGACTGCTCTCGCAGTCGCAGACCGACGCGCAGTTGCAAGCTTTCCCGTTTGCATCCTCCCTCTCCTGAACACAATACTTCTTCTGACAGTCCCCGCATTTGGAAATGCTGTTGGTCTCCAAAGTCTGAGTGGTCGAGTTGGTCTGGCAGCTCTTGGACAAGGGCCTCTTGGTTTGTAGCTTGCAGTCGCAAGTATGCTTCGACTTAGAGGCGTTGATCTGATTTTTGGTCTCCTTCTGTTTCAGCTGACTGACTTCCTTCTGCCTGACCACCTCGACTGAGCTGGTGCTATCATCGTTAACGTGATTCACCGTGTGCGAGTCAACGGGACACTCCTCTCGGCACACTTCTGTATTCTTGCACACCGTCTGCACGTTGGATTGGTCCTTCTGCTCCTGCAGGCAGTACACGCAAGCGGACACCACGTTCTGAATAGCGCAGTGTTTCAGACACTGTCCAGCCTCCGTGCTCCCCTTGTAGCTATTCTGAAAGTGCATCGCATTGTGCGCAGGACACTTGATATAGTGCACGATCTCCGACTGTATCAACGTAGGGATGGTCGAAGCTTCTTGAGGATCGGTTTGAACGCCGGTGTTCACCAATTTCAAAGTCGAGTGGTGAATGTTCGTGGCAGAGACGATCTCGCCGCCGGTCTTCGAATGTGCGCTAGTGACGTTGGTTGCAGTTTGAGCGCAGCTGTTGCGCTTCCTGATGCGTTGCACTACGCTGTTGGCTCTGCTGTGCGGTCGAAAGGCTGCCAAGTTGCAGTGCGAAGACCAAGGCTCGTCCATGGAATTCGCCTGACCATCGGATTCGGTCCTGCGCAAGTAATCATCGTCTCTGACGCAACCATGAACCGGTTTCGACTTGAAATTCGTGGATCTCGACTTCCTAGGCGACATCCGGGGCCTCTCTACTCTGCATGGTTCTTCAAGGAGCTTCTTCAGGTTGGACAAATGGCTGATCTCATTGGTGATCCAGATCAGCTGGTTCCTCTTCTCCATCTCCGCGTAACTGACCAGTTTAGAGTCCCCTGAGTCTGAGTTCCCACATTTCTTCATCTCGAACTGTCTTTCCGACAAGGTTGTCAGTAATCTCCAGTCCATCTGCTCTTCGGTATGACTGGAACGGACGTTGCCGGACCTCCTGTTGTTCAATACCGCGTCCAGCAGCATCCTGTTATGGTCTGCTGGCGTGCTGTTCGATAAACTGGAGTCTTCCCTCGAGATCTTGCACCTCTCCTGCACGCAGAAGATGTCCTGCGGCTTGGCCCCCTTGCGGTTCCTTTGCGGGAAGAAACACTCCGAGCTTTCGCTCTTGTCTGGCTCCGTTGGAGTGTTGCTACTTCGTCGACAGTCATCCGACCTCAGTCCCATTCTCGCTTTTCTCCCGTCAGTCTCAGTTCTATCCGTATTTTTGTCGATCTTGTCGCTGCTGCTACCTAAAACGTTCTTACCCATGACTCTCCCGCTTGCCGCAGCCTTGCGTCCACAAGCAGTATTCTTCTGATGATTCCAATCCGCTGACGAGTCGCTAGTAGTGTGCTTCTTGGTCAGAGCCTGAAGGATCTCCGTCCTGTACACTTTATTCCTAGCGTCGTCCGGGTTCCAAGGCACATTATCCTCCAGATTATGTTCGATCTTGTCATCGGTATACTTTGCAGTGATGAGTCTCTTGACAACATGATGAATCAGTCTTTTCCTCACGTCCTTGTCGCACTTGTTCGCGTCTACAAGACTCTTCAGGATGTTCACGCTCCGCTCCAGGTCTCGGACCAAGCTATCCGAGTCGCCCCATAATTTCTCGTTAATGCTGGAGCTGGTGTTTGGCAAGGTGGATTGCGACCTTCCTGTGTCAGTCGACGAGACGTGACTACCACTACCATTAGGTACGTTCTCGTATACGTGACCTGGAAAGTACTCGAAACTGTTCGCTCTTCCAGTCACATTCTCAGCTTCTTCTCGAGGTGTCTGCGTCCCAGAGCCGTTCTGAGAAGGCTCTGAGCAGCTTCGTCTCGCTTTGCGCACCCTGCTAGCTTCCCCAGGCTCTTCGGCCCTCTGCTTCCTCGGACTGGGGACCTTGTAGGTACCCCTGGAGCTCTTCATCACCGCAGTCATGCTCTTCTGCAAACTGGTTCCTCTCTTTGGTAACGGCGGCTTCTCTTCATCAACGACGGAAACCTGGACGCCGACAGACTCTTGACTGCAGGCGTGCAAGCTCGTCTGTATCACCTTGTCGCAGGTGGAGGGCTTGTTCACTATCGTAGCGATGGATGATGAAGAGTTAAACATCAACGGCAGTCCGGCCCTGTTTCTTTCTCTGGCGTACAGATTCAGCTCGCTCTGACTTCTTTTCAGCGTTAACTTCGAGACTGGTATCGGTAACGTGTTCATCGAGGTGCTCTTCTTCAGTGGCGACAACGGCGGACACACGTTCTCTTTGTTCGGCTTGCTGAGCGTCCTCCTCGACTCCGCCTGCTTTACAGCGGGGATCTTGAAGAACGGCAGCTTCGGCGTGTCATTGCTCGTAGCGAAGTCCTGTTGCTTCGTGTTTCTCGGCAACGACCTCTCATTTAAGCTTAAGTTACCGCCCGCTATAACTCCTGGTAAGTGATTTTTCACTATAGGAGTGATCTCAATCTCGCTCTCAGAACCTGAAATATTCGCCACCAGAGGAGTGGAGTTGGCGTTGGGCGCAGACGTTTTCGCGCTCCTCTGCGTCCCTGTAAGCTTGCCAGAGATTCCAGACTCAGTGGTACCTTCGGGATCTAATCTTAAAGCGGCCGAGCAACCTCTAGCTAAAGCCATGCGCTCTATAGTACTTAAGTTTTTGTCACCTTGCTTGTTTAGGGGCAGAGTGTTGTAGTAACCAACGTCCGCACCGTTGTCCCATTCGAGTGGCTTATGGGAGGCGATGCTAGAAGTGGGGGAGGAGGATACTTTACGCTCTATAGGTTCTATAAATGTCTCCGGTATCTCGTGCTTCTCTTCCAGAATGGTTTCAGGTGTGTTGCGTTTCAAATCTGGAGACGGGGACTCTGAGTTCGAGAGCTGTTGCGCATAGCTAGCCGAAGAGTCTGCGTTGGAAGACTGTCCTATGAGTGGAGGTCTGACCCATCGTCTTCTCTCTCTGGGGACGCAAGAGCGCAAGTTGTACTCTTCTCCTATGCAGTCCTGGCGTCCAGCAGCCAACTTTGGATTTACTTTGCATATGCTGTAATAATATTTAATGGCTTCTGGCGTACTGCTGGACGCAGGTAATGAAAAGTACTGATCCAGATTCGCGCTCTGAGAGTATTTCTGATAGTATTCCATTACCTGTGTTGAGAGGCTTCTGTTTACCATGCCCAGACTCAGCTTCGGCTGCGAAGCCATCACTTGGAGGCTCTGCCATGGTACGGTATCCGAGCTGCACACAGGATTATCGATCGTACGTGACTCTCTGGGTCGAGACAGATCCTCTGAAGCATCAAAATCTCTCAGACGACTCTCGGACGGGTCATAATCCATAATCACCAGCTACAAGTACCTGGTCATCTCGCGTAAACAGTCTCGGACGCTGTCACATCGCGTCGAGAATCGTTTCCGTCGAGCAGGACCGTGCGCAAACGGACATTGTCTCTGTCTTCGCTCGACGGTATAGCGATTTAGTCGAAAGGGCACAGTTCGTGAAAGAGGTTACGACGCTATCCGAACGGACACAGTGCCAACCCAGTTTGGCGTAACAAACCTCTCAGAGAGCGATTCAAACGTTTAAATACTCTCCGTTGTCGGCATTCTCCTGTATCCTACGCTCGTTTCAAGCACTTTGCAGGCTCTGACACTGTACGATTAACTCTAACGAAAACTCTAATTATTGTTTACATTTCCTCGAAAGCGCAATCGTAAATTAGCGGCAGCGGCGAGCAACACGCTCGTGTCGTATTTCACTCACACAAGCACGAGGATGCCATCTAGTTGAACGCAGCACTGCACTGCCATTGGCAGAGCACAATACTATTCGTTGATGCGTTACTCTGCCGCAAATCGTTAGCGCGGCGCTTTCCCGCTACGTAGTTAAAAATCCGTTGTCAAAAGTCGAATCGGGGGAGGAGAAGTGCGCGTCTTGAATTTAAATTTATAACCGCTCGATCGATAGAATCGGTTAATTCAGTTCGCAAATTGATTAACGTTCCTAACAATCGATCTCGATAGTGAGAAGTGATATAATTATAGTTTTTAAAAGCGATATTAACATTTGCGTGCTCAGCGCTAATCGTCTTTCAACAGTGAGGATAAGAAATGAAACCTTTGATGAATAAGAAATAGCAGAATTGATCGTGGGAGTACTTACCGGTGGTGAGAACCTGTTCTGCAGTCTTTGCGTTGACTTCGTGCAAAGGTAAGTAGCAATTACTATACTGCACGAATCTCAAAGTAACACGCGCCAAAAATCCTTAATTTACAACTCGCAAAAACTTATTGCCACGCCACCTACAGTTTACGTTTAGTTCAACATTTCACCGTGACTGGCGCCAGCTGCCAGCTTCAAATTTTCGTCTTACTCCCAAATTGACATTGTTGTGCCATCTGCACTGCTAACTCTGTACTAAACGCCGAGTAGCTTGGGCGTTTTGCTACGGATGGTGCTGAATAACACTTTTTGGCAATTTTTCAAATTACTTTTTAAGTTCAATTATGTATCAACTAAAAACACCGTAAATAGTCATTTTTCACGAACGATAATCACCTAGAAAAATTGTACGATTAACCGGGAATCATTTTAACAGATATTCGGTTATTATTTTCCGCTGTTTTCCGTATCTTTTCTAATTAACGACTCCGAATGGGCTGCCATCGATGAAACGTTCCATCCTTTCGATCAAAGGAACATTTTACTGGCAAATAGGAGGTTCTAGAATATAGTGCGCTAGTCTAAAATATATTTTCAATCTCTATCGAAGCAGTCTTTTTAATTAGCTGACATTATTTACGTTTGCCTGTTATCGCCTTTTTAGCAGCGCTTGCTATGATGTAATATTAGGCTCTATGAATGACGGTATTGGTTTTCTACGCAACCGTCGGTGGCTCCTTAATTTTAGACCACGAAATAAATTGTATTCGCACGTTCTCCGAGATCCGCGATCCTCGAGGCTGCTCCGATAGCTATTTTTAAACGGCTATCCAACTATCTCGAATCGTCCAAAATATTCTTCGCACAGCGCGTCATCAAATCGATACAAAATTGTAATGCGTTCAGAAAGTTTCATCATTCGGTCTATTTTTAGAAGCGCGGCGATATTTCTAGAAGCGCGTAATCTTCCTGTCCGTAACTCAGGTGCTGCAGTTATCGTAATCTTTGTTGTCGTTCACTTGTAAACACTCTCTTCGATCCGCTCAAAACAGTTGCGATTACGTTCGTTGCAGCATTTTATCAACAATTCACCAGTCCTCTATAATTTTTTATCACGAAACGGCTTAATATTTACTGTATAGGTAGCAGATCTATTTACTAGTATTATTATTTATTTACTAGTATTATTATTTCTTAGTAGTATTATTTATTAGTATTATTTTATTAGTAGATCCACTTTATAAATATCAAATCTGAATACAAATCATCTGAAATTGAATAGAAACAATATAATTTCTATAAAATCATTAAAAATGAATTTGCTAGTATTTATATTGTTTTTACAAAGGATGTTTAATGCATTTCGTTCAAACAAAACCTTCTGCCGGAAATGTCGAAGGAAAAAGAACGAAGGTCGCAATGCGGCGTGTGCATTACGGCAAAGTATAATTTCAAGCGGCTACTTCTCGGACAAACAGAAGATTTAGCGCGCTAATTATAACCGCGATAGCAAATGCAACGAATTCCAGCAGTTTCGTGCGCGTCTCGTCACCTCGGTCTCTTTCTCGCGTTTTCGATTAGGCGCTTACGTTATAGCCGTTCTCGTTCTCGAGCCGTCTAGAAGGCATGCGGCCAATGGGAGCGCGGCTTCCCGTCGCGACGCCGACCCGATTGGTCGCCGCTTCGAAGCTTCTCGAAGCGCGAGATATGAAGTATAAAGGAGCCGGCGCGCTGCCGTCGCTCAGTTACAATTTCGCAAGCGAACCACGAACACTCAGGCTAACACAACGCTCGTGTTAACAGTGCGACTCATCGAGACATACGAACAAACCGAACGAAACGAAAGGTAAGTGCGTCTTCCTTCATTCTTTTGCCACCTTCAGTCGATTTTTCCCCTGCGACGGATTCTACTATTCGCGATTTCGCTCCTGAAATATTTCGCCAAATTTCGCAACGCGCGCTCCGACCCCCGCGAATATTTCCGCGAATTTCTTCGGAATTCTCTTCTACGCTTCCTGATATTTTTTCGAATCGTTTCCCATCAATTTTAGACGAATATTTTTGCTGCATTTTCTCGCGATTTTCGTAACCCAAAACCGGTTTCCGAGATTCGAACGCACTTCAGCCGATCGACGTCGTTGAATTTCGGTCTACAAGGTAGAAGAGTGACGTAGAATTTTGCGACGTACGTATGTATATATGTTACCGTCGACATTGAGGTTCGTGGGGTCTGCACGTCGCGCACATTAGCCATAGATGTCAACAATTGCATCATCGATTCGAACGCGTGTTGGGCCGAATTCTTTTTCGTAATCGATCAGTGTGAGGATGAGAATGTTCGCGGCTCGATGAAACGATCGAAATCGACCAGCAGCGTTTATTGCGTCGCGACATCGAGTCCGTCACTGGTTCTATAAATAGCCTCACGCGGTCGATTAGGGTACTTTCCTTAGACGAATGATACGACCCGTTGCGTTTCTCGGCGAAATTTGATTGTTAATCGGATTTAGTCTGATTCTTCCAGATAAGAAAAATGCCACCGAAAGCTCCAGCAGTTGGAATCGACTTGGGCACCACGTACTCGTGCGTGGGTGTCTTCCAGCACGGCAAAGTCGAGATCATTGCCAACGATCAGGGCAACCGGACAACACCCAGCTATGTCGCGTTCACGGACACCGAACGGCTGATCGGCGACGCGGCTAAGAACCAGGTCGCCATGAACCCTAACAACACCATCTTCGGTAAGCTGATACGTTCATCCATTCGTCGACATTCTTCTAGTGGCCGTCGAAATATAGTTATCGTTAAAAATCCGTCGAGTAGGACGAGATAGTCCGCCGGTGTAACTGATCTTGCTTAACCGCGGGACGCGGCGGCCGCGCTTGTCCTCCTTCCGCTGCGTCAGAATTGCATAACAACAATTAACTAGTCCGTGCCAGGTGACGCAGCGGTTTCAAGTTTACTCTGTACAATATATACCTCGTCGTCGAACTATAGCCGCCTTACATTCTCGCGAGTAGACTGGGGATTGTATGGATTTATGCCAAAGTTGTTGAAATTTCAAATGGTGTAGAAATTAATCTGAATTTTAATCTAATGATTAAAATAAGAATGGTACTTGGTTTCTATTATTTGCGATCGATGAGGAGAATTTCTATTTTATTTATTTTTCCAAATTCGAGGGTCGCTAGAGGAAAACGATGATACAGAAATTCTGTTATTCGTGTACGCTGACGTTTTAATCTTTTTCAGACGCGAAGAGGCTGATCGGTCGAAGATTCGACGACGCCACGGTGCAAGGGGACATGAAGCACTGGCCGTTCACCGTGGAGAACGAGGGCGGCCGACCGAAGATCAAGGTCGCCTACAAGGGCGAGACAAAGTGCTTCTTCCCTGAGGAGATCTCGTCGATGGTATTAACGAAGATGAAGGAGACAGCCGAAGCCTACTTGGGAGTGACGGTGACGGACGCGGTGATCACAGTGCCGGCGTACTTCAACGACTCCCAGAGGCAGGCAACGAAGGACGCCGGCGTGATCTCCGGCCTGAACATTCTGCGGATCATCAACGAGCCCACGGCAGCGGCGATCGCTTACGGCTTGGACAAAAGGTCGTCGGGCGAGAAGAACGTGTTGATCTTCGATCTGGGAGGCGGCACGTTCGACGTGTCGATCCTGACGATCGAGGAGGGCATCTTCGAGGTGAAGTCGACGGCCGGAGATACTCACCTGGGCGGCGAGGACTTCGACAACAGGATGGTGAACCACTTCGTGCAGGAGTTCCAGAGGAAGTACAAGAAGGACCTCAGCTCGAACAAGCGGGCTTTGAGGAGGCTGAGGACCGCCTGCGAGAGGGCCAAGAGGACCCTCAGCTCGTCGACGCAGGCCAGCATAGAGATCGACTCCCTGTTCGAGGGGATCGACTTCTACACGTCGATCACCAGGGCGAGGTTCGAAGAGCTCTGCGCCGACCTCTTCAGGAGCACTTTGGAGCCGGTCGAGAAGTCTCTCAGGGACGCCAAGATGGACAAGGCTCAGATCCACAGCATCGTTCTGGTCGGCGGATCCACCAGGATACCGAAGATCCAGAAGCTGCTGCAAGACTTCTTCAACGGCAAGGAGCTGAACAAGTCGATCAACCCCGACGAAGCCGTCGCCTACGGCGCGGCCGTGCAAGCCGCCATCCTGCACGGAGACAAGTCCGAACAAGTCCAGGATCTGTTGCTGTTGGACGTCACACCGTTGTCCCTCGGTATCGAGACCGCGGGCGGCGTGATGACCACTCTGATCAAGAGGAACACCACGATACCCACCAAACAGACCCAGACCTTCACCACCTACTCGGACAACCAGCCGGGAGTCTTGATCCAGGTCTACGAGGGAGAACGAGCCATGACCAGGGACAACAACATCCTTGGCAAGTTCGAGCTCACTGGCATACCACCTGCGCCCAGGGGCATCCCTCAGATCGAGGTCACGTTCGACATCGACGCCAATGGTAATATATTTGAAACAGTAAACTTGTCTGCTTCGGAACTTTGGAAACGAGAGACCTAACATTACGCGGTTCTTTTCCAGGCATCCTGAACGTGTCGGCCGTTGAGAAGTCCACCGGCAAGGAGAACAAGATCACGATCACGAACGACAAGGGTCGATTGTCGAAGGAGGACATCGAGAGGATGGTGAACGAGGCGGAGAGGTACCGCAACGAAGACGAGCTGCAGCGGGACAGAATCGCGGCGAAGAACGCGTTGGAGTCCTACTGCTTCAGCATGAAGAGCACGATGGACGACGAGAAACTCAAGGACAAGATCGACCCCGCGGACAAGCAGAAGGTGATGGAGAAGTGCAACGAGGTGATCTCCTGGCTGGACGCGAACCAGCTGGCCGACAAAGAGGAGTTCGCCCACAAGCAAAAGGAGCTGGAATCCGTTTGCAACCCCGTTGTCACGAAGCTGTACCAGGCCGGTGGCGCACCCGGAGGATTCCCTGGGGCACCTGGCGCAGGAGGATTCCCCGGAGGCGCTGCCCCGGGCGCAGGCACCGGTGCCAGCGGACCCACCATCGAGGAAGTCGATTAAGATAGATCATAGTCCTTCGCACCGATTGTTCCTCATTTCACAAATCACTGTATTTAAATCATTCTTGACCGTTACATTCGTTTCATCGTGATCATTTCGACGTAGCTTGTCCGAGAATCGGAGACTTTATTGTTCTGCGGGTCAGTATTTAAATAAAATTTATTAATTTGTTATAAAGCCGACGCGTTGTTCTTCCCTCCCCAATAGACCGGAATATTTATTTTAATACTAGACAAGTAACAGTGCGATTACTATAGAGAATGGGAAACGTGAAAGCGTTACCGAGATACATTTATTGTAATCGCGTCCTTTAAAATGTCTCGGGCTTGTAGAACTGCACGAGAATGATCAAATACGTGGTGATCACGCTGATGAACTGAAACAGATCGAAACAGACGATGACCAAAGCGCGATTATAAAATAACGATCGAATTAGACTTACTCTCGTCAGCAAGGAATTGTCCATGTCGAAGAAGTCGCAGGCGGTGAACCGGACATCGTGCTGCTGCAATTGCAACGCGAAATCGTTCGCCTCGTTCCGGACGCAGTCGCGTTCGAAGTTCGCGCGCAGGAGGCTGTCCACCCCGAAGTTGCTCGGATAGATCGCGGATTGGTCCTCGCAGATGCTGACCCGAGTCCGCTCTTCGTTGCAGAAGTTGCGGAAGGAGGCGAACTTGTTGAACTTCGTCAAGTATTGCGCGTTCAGCAGGAACTTCTGTACGCGTGGACCGATCTTATTGATCTCGCGATGGGTCAGAGTGCACACCCAACACATCACGACGAACTGGCCGCAGTAGATCATCCAGATCAAGTTGTTCAGCAGGATGAAGCCGTTCTTCTGCTCCGCGGCGCTCATGTAGATCCTGAACAGCTTGGCGACCACCATGATGAACGCGTTCGTGGAGCACAGTAACAGGTCCAGGCCGTAGATCTCGTTCACTGCCATTATCAGCGAGCACGCTTCTGCAAGGAGCAAGGATTAGGCATCGAGCTCTAAAAGAAGGATTGAGATTCTTGCGTTTAAAAATGGCGGAGGTCTGTTTAACGCTGAACCTACCACCGGCGGTCAAATAACCATAATTATTGGAGTCGCAGAGCTGCTTTCATTATAAATCGTTGAATATGTCTCTGTTATAAAAATTATGAAAAACTGAAGTAAACTAGACTTTGTAATTTTTATAAGACGATATTATATAGTCTTAGACCTCGGTAGGTTCAGTGTCAAGGAGCAACATCCGACTCGTCTCACCACTGTGCAACTTCCTGATTCTCCTGATCTTCAGAGCGACCCAGAAGCTGCCCAGTTTCTCGTCCAAGCCCTCGATCGCCAGATTGATCGTCCTGAACCTCAGGCAGATCATGTAGACCACGATATCGAACACGAAGCTGTTCATCAGGGTCTGCGCGATCGTGTAATAGAGCAGCAAGTCCGACGCGAAGATCTGATTAGGGTCGGTGAAGTAGTAATAGAGGACGTGGCCGGTCAAGGACACGGGTCCCAGAAGGACGACCGTTAGGATGGCCAGGATTTGTCTGCTGCGAACGCTTTTGTCGTCGATGGACAGCTCCTTGTTGATCAGAAGATCCAAGGACTCCATCGTCTTCATCAGCTCCGGCCACTTGTCGTGATGCTGCGCTATGTGGCAGACGTAATAATACGACGACAGGTGGCAAATGGTCTCGTTCATGCAGTACATGATCTCGAACAGCTTGCTGGTGAACTCCCGGCCGAAGTTCGCGAAGTCCATTATACTGAACACCACGATCACCGTGCAGACGGCCACGTGGATCCCGCGGAGGATCACGGTGACCGGTTTAGGGCAATTCCTCGGGCTCCCGATGCCCACGCCGAGGAACCATGCCGCGTAAGTTATCGGACGCAGAGTGTTCTCCGGATTCGGAGCGTTTTCCTCGACTTCAACCGTTGTTTCTTCCTCCATGATCACGCGAATCGAGAACTCGGCTTCCCTCTCCTCCCGTTTCCTTCGAGTTTGTTGCCTCTCGAGCAGCTCGGCACAGTCTGCGCGAAATTCCCAGTACACCGTGTCCCTCGGTGGATCTAGATCGCCGCGATAAGCGAGATCATGCAAAATTCAAGGGAGCTTATGGTTTATGGGACACGGGGTTTGGCGGATTAGATTCGTCGTTGATAGACACGAAGAGGCATCGATGTCCGGTCGCAAGAGTAGTGAGAAATGAATTCGAGAAATTGTTCCTCGACGAGTATAGGCTACAACGATTTGGTGTGCTTCCCTTTAAGGGTTGATCGCCGGCTACGAGCAGCTTTAACAGATCAGTCGAAATGACTGGTTTCTGTTTCTACTTTTACAATCCCTGATATTATAGAAATGTAAGAAAAATTTCTACAGAAATTTCTTTATCCAAGAATCGTGGAAATTATTATAAAAATCGCATGAAGCTTAAATGAATCTGATCTTGCCATTGTTACAAATACATTAGTCGTGATAAACAGGGTAGTTTGAATATGCCGCGTGTGTGTATTATCGAAAAACGAGCTTTATTTGCCCAACGACTATATTACAATGTTATTATACAGTAAACATTTAAAATTGGGATAAAACGATAACGCTGAACATCGACCATTCTCTTTATAACTCTTCTGCGTCGTCTTGCGTGTTCGTCTGTTGTGTGGGTGTCCGTCCGTTCTCTCTTGTCTCCATTCTCGCTTTATTTTTTAGAAATCAGGCGGCGCGGCGGTGGCGGGTCGAGTCGAGTATCATACATTTTTTTTCGGTTTTCTGAATTCGTTTTCTGCGTCATTTTTTGGGGAGATTAATTCATGCGGGCTGTGACGATAGAATTCATTGTTTAACATTCGCTCGTGTGCAGCAGCGACGGGGACCGTGCTCGACGCGTCGACAAGCGACCGTGTCCTCCCCCGAGATGTTGACACCCCTCGCGATCGTTCTCGTACGTTCGTTAGGCTCGTTCCTCTACGGTCGTCTCGCTCGTCCGTGCGCTTCTTTTTGTGTCGTGTGGTTATTTAATCGGGAAAGGCAGCGATAATTATTCGAACACCGGACGTCGGTACGCGTTTCCTTGCTCTCCGGGACACAGGAATAATGATTTCTCTCTCTCTCTCTCTCTCTCTCTCTCTCTTGCTTTCCCTCTCTTTCTCTCACGCTCTCTTTCTCTCGCATTATCTCTCAACACCCCCCTCGCGGGGCGTGACACAGCCTGTCGCGCGCGATCGCTTCTTACGTATCTTACACGCATATATTGTATAATGTATATGTATGTATAATTTCATCTGTTAACGACGTTTTAGCACTACGATTTCGCCCGGCGGCCCGAGACAATCACGGTGGGATCGATAATTTGGTGGATCCGGGGGGGAGAATTTCGTGACCGTGGCTCGTTTCTTCCAGCAATTTCGGCGATGGGCTCGAATTCCGGCAAACAATTCCGCGGGGGACGTTTCAGAAACGAGGTTGTATAATTCATCGAGGAGGATAACGGGCAGGCAGTTGTTCTCTTCATGAATTAGCGATAAATCCACGAGGGAGGTCCGGTCGAAACGAAAGGGGCGAACGGAACGTCGGTTCTCGGGACGCCGATGGCGCGCCGCCATGTTGCCGGGGCGCGGTATTCTGTGACCGTTCTCCGCGCCGTTTGAATAGTTCACCTAAGATTAGAGGTATGTTTAGCCTCGACCCACTCGAGAATGCCCTGCCAATTGCTTTTCCATCGCAGCGGGTTCCGTGTCGAGCAAACGAGACGATCGAACGCGTTTCGGTATCTTTCGCGTGAGACGGAATTTACATTGATATACAGGCGCGCTTCTCCCCTCGTCTCGACTTAAACGCAAGCCTCCGCGACGTTTACATGAATCTCTGTCGCGTATTTTTTAGCATTTTCTCGGTTTCGGCGCGCAGGACGCTTGCCGCATAGGAATCGCACCGCGGCTACGTCCACTAATTTTTAATGCCACTATACGTGTGCTCGGGAACGCGATCTCCCCGATCGTGGAATCGTCGGAGTCGTCTCGATCCGTCCGGATTCGTCGTTCATCAGCAGCTGGATCGATCTGTGCACCGTGGTTCGACCGTTTCGATCTGATATGTCACGTTAAATTAGTCGAAAAATCTGTCGAGCTCTACTATGGAAATATCCGTCTGATATGTCGGTGAAAAGAACTGTAAATCGGCAACGGCTGACTTCGGTACAGCTCTCCGAAGCTCGCGAAAAATCCCGGTCGAACGAAACCGAAGCAAAAACGATCCTCGCGTCGTCGATCCTCGCCCGAAAACTGACTCGGCGCGGCGCGCGTCCCAAGATTATTGTCGCTAAGAAACGAACGCGGTTCCGACTAGACGCGTGAAGCTCCGTCGAACAACGATATACCGAAAAGAGATCGTTTGCGTGAACTCAAGGGGTTTGGGATCGCAATGTCGACCGTCCAACGTCGCCTGAGCGACGCTCGCCAGGCGAGGAGGTCCTCGAAAATCCGACGATTCGAACCGATTCGCTGTACCTCGGCCGTCGATCTCACAGCCGAACCCACGCTCCACCATCGCAGCGACCCTACGTCCGATCTAGATACATCCGGCGCCTGGATATTGAAAAATATATCTTTTAATAAACAATGCTAGGCCTTCGTGCGTGGCTCGAACAAACAGCAGCTTCAACATATCAATGCGGCCCCCGGTTTCGCGCGTTCAAGGTCGTCGTCCGCCGCGGAGAGCCTCCGGCCGACGGTTCCGCCCGTGCCGGTCCTCGATCCGAGGATCCCGGCGATCGCGGAACCGCGACATCACCCTCTCCGGCTTCACTACACTTGGAAAATGTCACCCGTGGCGCGCGGCGCGATGTTCGTTTCGAAGATGGACGTTGTTGGCGTGGTAACCTGCGCCATTTCCCCGAACCTGTTCGCGTTCACGCCGGTCGTCGTGATCGCCGTCGTGACCGCCGTCGTCATGGTCTTCAGCGGCGTCTCTTCCGTGACGTCCGACGTTGTCGGCACCTGCTGAAGTACCAACGAGAATTACAATAGCCTGATCAACGCGCTGGTCGA
>CM052153.1:2677822-2698692 GCA_028455555.1 Augochlorella aurata | reverse complement strand
TGAAGTACCAACGAGAATTACAATAGCCTGATCAACGCGCTGGTCGACTACAGTGCGGGGCAAAATTGAGTGGAGATACCCTTTAAAGATATTCCTACCTCTTCCTCTGTAACTTCTTTTAAACTAGATTATACGATCTGACTTCCTTTTTAGATGATATGGGGACTGGTCTACTAGACAATGACTAAAATTGACTGACTACCTTTTCAGATGATACAGGGACTGGTCGACTAGACAATGACTAAAATTGACTGACTACCTTTTTAGATGATACAGGGACTGGTCGACTAGACAATGACTAAAATTGACTGACTACCTTTTTAGATGATACAGGGACTGGTCTACTAGCAAAGACTAAAATTGACTGACTACCTTTTTAGATGATACAGGGACTGGTCTACTAGACAATGACTAAAATAGACTGACTACCTTTTTAGATGATACAGGGACTGGTCGACTAGACAATGACTAAAATTGACTGACTACCTTTTTAGATGATACAGGGACTGGTCGACTAGACAATGACTAAAATTGACTGACTACCTTTTTAGATGATACAGGGACTGGTCTACTAGACAATGACTAGACAATCACTCAATTTGAACCGCAACTGTGGATTCGTCGAGACGGGTACCTCGTTGTAGAAGACCTCTTTCCCCTCCTCGACGGAGGGCAGCAGCTCGTCCGTAGAATGCGGTGTCCTCGGGCTAGGGGTCGGCGCGACCTGCTGCTGCTGTTGCTGCTTCTCCTGCTCCCTCTGCTTCGCTAGCCGAAGCTCCTGCAGCGCCTGTCGTTGCTCCTTTTCGTTCCTCTCCTTCTCGAGGCGTCGGGCGCTGTAGCTACGCGCCGACGACGTTGAACTGTGAATCGAGGTTAAGCTAGGACGACGAGAACCTGGTAGAAACAGGGACGAGAAGTTCAGTTCGAGCTTGCCGGCTCACAGACACCCTATACTCGTCCTCCCGCTACTCTAACTTCTGAGAGCCTAGGTTGATATCGGCGGGGCCACGAAATCTAGCTGCTCCGATCAAAGGCAGATCCGTTAGGCTTCTAGATCGATTGTTCTACGACTTCGGTACAGGTCGGTGATTATGCGAGCTCGATGATAGAGAGAGAGAGGAGAACAGTTGGCATCTGGCAGATTGGGTCTTTCGATCGTGGAGCTGGGTCTCCGCCGAACGGACCGGCGCGTCTCGAGCGCCCCTTTGAAAGCGCGCTCGAGTAAAATGGAAATGTTAATTCGATTGCGAGGCGGTTTGATTAATTGTTACCTAGAAGTCGCTCGCCGGCGATTCTAGGTCAGCCACGATTCTAATCGAGACGGCTATTTCTGTCGTTATCAGGGGACGGCGGATATTTATGAACCTTGTAATGCATTTCGTTCCGCGGCCTCCGCGCAGAATACGGCGGAAGACGGTTTGTTAATTGGGCATGGACCCAGATCCACGTCGGCGGGGAGACGGAAGGCCTCCGAAATGAAAGACTGGAGAAATCGAGCGAGTCGAGAATTCTCGGGAGGAGATCGGTGACGCGAAACGAGGAATGCGCCGGGGTGCAACGATCTCCTCGAAGATCCCGGCGATCCCCGTGGGAAACCTCGCGGCTGTTCCTGTGTGAGGGAAGGGGACATGTTCTTCAGAGTGAGACTGTGACGATGGCTGGCGATCGATGAGTTCACCATGGTCAAGCATAGACGAGAAAGCGGATGCAGCAGCGAGGTGTCGGGCGACTCCGTCGACGTGAGAGCTTTCCCCCCCGCGGCCGTTAATCAATGCGACTCCTTCGCGAGCGGACCTTGATATTCCGTCGAAATGAGATTCTTTGACACGAAGTGGCAGCGTCGGGGCGCCGGCGCCTGGCGCTCGCGTGTGCCATGCGGACGAATGCAGGCTCTTGGGGAGCGGCTCTCAAGTGTTCCCAATTCAGGGACCTCGTTACCAGTCCTTATTGATTAACGGCTCCGAAGGGCGACGGAAAATAAGCCTGGACAGAGAAAGAGCGGCGCGTTCCTGCCATCCTGTTGCACACCAGCCAGCTGCTATAGGCCGCGGCGCGACGCTGCGTTCTTTAATTGCCCGTGCAAGCGAGGCGGACGGCCCGCGCTGAATTGCACCGGCGCGATCTCTCTTCTCTCGGTTCTCCGTTTCCTCGAACCTCGAACGAGACGAACCGCCGGCCACTATGGCAAGGGACGCTCAATTTTATTCCCGTCGCGACCACGCGCTCCGCGAACATGAAAACTCGCGGCGCCGCGCCGGTCGGAACGTCGCCATTTTCCCGAGCTGGCAAGCGCAGCCACGCCGAGGAACTCCACGGATCGTTACTATTGGCTGCGGGACGCGAAGCCTAGATCTTTATAAATAATTCAGGCGTAGTTTCATTGAAATGCTCGAGAAAGCGGGAAGTTACAGAAATAACCCTTTGCCGACGAGGATTTCTTTTTAAGCTGTCTTTCGTATTTCGGCGAATCGACTTCGGGGGATGATCTCACCCCTTGATTATGCAAACGGGACAATACGAAGAATTTGATTATAATATATCTGAGAGAGAAAGCAATCTGAGGCGAATACTAAAAATTCCTTCCTGAGTATATTTCCTCCTAAAGAATATATTACGTACCAAAGAATCGACGTTACATACTTAATCAAAATTAATGGCAATTAAAAGTGATTAAAATTAATGAATAATAATGACAACTAATTCTGTTACACGCTTAGACAAATTATAACTTCGCAACTTCCAAAGTCTGATATCCCGGTCTCGGTGTCGCCACTCCGTTGGCATTCGTCTCGAAAGGGTTAAATGCAACAGAGTCTCGGAGCACAAAGAACATTCATCTGAAAGCTTTCTGTTTTCGGACAATTCGTCGACTGCTTTTCTTCATGCATTCGCTACACGGAACAGCAGTCGCTCTAATCCTCCCGAACGAACGGAGGGATGAATTCGTCTCCTGTTTCATCGAGTTCCGTCGAAATCCGCAGTCGACGGGTTCCGAGTGAATCGTAATACGTCGATCGAAAGTGCGAAGCGGAGACGCGGGAAAAGTATCAGCGTCCCGCAGCCCGGTTAATCTCGCGGAGTTTCGGCAAGCACAAAAGCGCAGCTCGTCGGAAGCGAGAGGTGGCGATTGTTCACGCTCGCCCGCTTGTTATTCGCGGCGGCGAGGTGCGAGCCTCGTCGAACCCGACCCCCCAATTAGGGGGCTAAGCGTTAGAATTTCCTCGGTTCCGCCTCTCTCTTTCCTTTTTATTTCCGAGCGGGCGTGTTCCGGTGAAAGCGCGCGGAATAAACAGGCGGCCCGAGAAGCTCCGTTAATTGGAACACAGCTCGGCGCGGTGTTCATTAAAAACCACAGCCGGGCGGCGAACATCGGAGGAGGAGGATGAGGAGGAGGAGGGGATGGGGGGAGGAGGAAATCGGCGGGGGATCGAAGCCATTTCGTCTTTTTTCGTTTCTTTGTTTTGCTGCGGGGAGGACGGGGGGAGGGCTCTCGCATGCGATCCGGCACCGTGATGCGTGCGTGTGCGGCGAGCTAGCTAGTGCGTAAAGATTTCGTGTCTCTCTACGTCTTACCAGAAGAACAGTTCGTTCGTTAACGAGCAACGAAATCGGCCGCTGCCATCTTGCTATCTCGTAACACACTCGTGCAGCGCTTTATTATTTGGACAGTACAATTAGAATATCGGTATTCGGCTGTGGTGTTCTGTGTCTCGCGATCTCAGTCACGATCTGCGTGCCACGATTCCGACCCGGAACCGTGCCCGTGTCCTGTGTTCGGTGTCTGGTGCAGCGCTGCCACGAAAAGTCGCTACGCTGGGAGTGGGGGCAGCGACGCGTGCGCGGAGATTCCCGCGCAGCGGCGTAGGACGCCTACCGGGCGAGCATTACAATTCTTCTGCGTCGCCATCGTAGTTCGGAATCGTAATGTCCACCCGGTAGACTCGATACTCGAGTCTCCCTGCGCGTGCCTCGCCATCCCACTCCTCGCGTAGCGACTTTCCGCGACAGCACCGGTCTAGGGTCGTGTTGTGAGGAATCATTGTAATGTCGACTGGCGTCGTCGTCGTTCTGTCGCGAGACGACGGTGTGTCGTGGAGCGGAATAGAAGAGCAATCATCTAAACGGAGGACTGTGTTCGTCCTCGCGACCAGCACGAAATCGGACCTGCGTTTCCGCGTCGGTTTCTAAATGCTTCCACAGGAAACCTTCGCTTCGGCGAGAACGATCTACGATCGAGAACGAGGGAACGCAGTCGGGGCGTGGGGGTCAAACGCTAAGTCACACAACAAACTACGACACAACAGCGAGAACGGCACGGCACGACTCGAAGCACCACCATCATCTTCTTCTTCTTCGTCATCGGTCTCGCCTCCTCACGATTAGACCAAGAAACAGGGAAACAGCGAACGGAATCAATCGATAGAATTAATTCCGGCGAACGGATAATGGGAGTCGAGTGGTCCTCCGCGGGTTCGACGCAACAGGAAGCTAACGAGCGCCCTCCTTCGACTGCTTACTCGTCTCGATGCCGAATAATCGCGATGCCAAGTGCTGTCTCCGATACGGTTCCGATATCGATGAGTAGAGTGCGGATAAATCAACCGAAATAATGCAGCGGCTGCAGGAAACGAGAGTTCAATGGTAACTTCGTTCTCCAAATAATAATAATAAGTCCGCAGTGTACTAATGAGACAGTCGCAAGATATTGGCTGGACTTCCATGTAAAAATTGGCGTAATGATATCGTTAATTTATGCAAGCTACGCTAATATCGTAAATCTGTTCCGATCTCCATCTAAATAATAGCTACCATCTCCGAACCTCATACCCTCGATTTTAAAATCTTAATTCGTTTACGTCATAATTCGTAATCTTAGTTCAATTAACACGTTCAGCGCCACGTCACCCAAATATGGGTGACGCTAGTTTTTAAACAATTTTGAAAATTCATTTTCATTTTAATATATCCGAACAAACTAAATTTGACTAGGACGTTTCGGATGCGAGAGAGTTCTAATTCCATTCCGTATGATCAATTTTAACTTTCTAATTTCGCTTTAATTAATTAAATTGCTTTGATTTTGTGAAAATTTTGGTGGTCGATTGTGGGCGACGAACGTGTTAAATGGCAATTGCTAATCTCAATTCGGTTACATTAATGTAATTTAATTACTTAGTATTTTGTAATTATACTCGAACCGCAATTGCAAAGTACACTGTAACTTAACTAAATTGAACTACGAATTACAATACGATTAAATTCTAGTCTAATTTAATCACTTTCTAATTATGAATTCTCGAGTAATCCGACTCTGATTGCAATTGCCAAACAGCAGAAACACCGATTACTTCCATTTCAACAAAACGATCATTATTCGTATTTAGCAGAGCACGTTTGAAATCTTCGCAACGATTAATTATTAAAGATTAATTCTGATTTGTAATCCGTCTGTCGCGGACCTCGTCGCCGTTGCGTCGAACGTGAAACCAGTGACCGCTCGAAGGCAAATGAACGACGGAAGAAGAAAGAAGGAGAGAACACGGCCGAAGAACGAGTCATTCGAGCTAGAAGAATAGGAGAAACGTAGGACAGAGAGATAGATACAGAGACAGAGACAGAGATAGAGATAGAGACAGAGAGCTGTGAGTATCGTTTGTTCTGTAATGTAGGTAGACAGGTGTTTGCGGGTGTGTATCGTGTCTCTGTACACAACGTGAGAGATGCGGGCAGATAGAAGAGAAGACAGACAACGAAAGAGTTAGAAATTGATCGTTGATCGTCTACCGAGGCCGTCGGACGATCCCTCAGCAACGTCGCTAAGGGTACGTCGATGCTTGTTCCCGCCTTTGGTCGCCTGCAGGTGACACGATATAAGCAAGATGGCGGCGGCACGTGCCGCACCTGCTCTCGACGCTGGTACCAAGGGGCCGCGGCTGCCGCCGCTGCTCGGCCTCCTGTTGTACCCGTAGGTCAAAGGTCCTCCTCCTGTGCTGCTTCTTTCGCTGGATCGAGAGGACGGTCGGCCGCCGTGAAGCGTCAGTGGTATACCTGTTGGATTTCAATCGTCATTTTCCCGATCTACCACGATCTCCTCGAAAATACGTCGGCCATCCTTCGTCCGGCTTCGCGGCAGCCGTTAACCCTCGCTCAGCCGATTCCGGGCCATTTCTGACCCATGTCTTGCTCGTCGCAGAGATGCGTGGCGGTCCTTCCGACTCAACGCACTCGAATACACAAATACACTCTTCGCAAAAGACTCTTGCGCACTGCTCAGAGAATCACTTGTACTCTCGGAACGAAATCGCAGGCGGAGGTCGTTCTACACGATCCAACGAGCACCACCGAACGAACTGTAGATTACTATTCTCGAAATCAAACGCTACGCCGCGTTCACCCGACAGACCAACAGCAAAGAAAATAGTTTCGCTCGAAACTTCCTTCCGCGGAGAAGTTACTTCGAAACTTCCATCGACCAACGATCTACTCGCGCGATTGGTCACGATCGCTCCGCGCAGCTGACGTAAAACAAAGAATGAAATCGTTCCAGTTGATTCTTCGTGGAACTCGAGTTCCGGAATTACGATCGGCTGTTCAAGGGTTAATCGGAGAATGAAGTGATCGAGCGAGTGTGAGACGAGTAGGATGGAAGCAGATCGGATAGAATCGGTGGAACAGGATTAAGGTAAACCGACTAGAAGGTTGAGGGGGAAGCGACTGGAAGGATTAAAGTGGAACTAGCAGGAGGGGCGAAGTATATCGAGCAGAGTCGCGGAAGTAAACTGATTAGGGCGGGCCTGGAAACGCGAGCAAACCGAGGCGAAGGTAACTCTGCGAGACCGCGGCGTGCGAGGCAGAAGTATTCGAAGGTAGTCGGCGATTGTTAACCCTTCTGTAATAGCAGCGCCGTCGAGTTTCCCTCGAAATAGAACGAAGATTGGAGTGCTCCTCGCCGATACTTAGAGTTATTGATTCGACGGCGAGGAGGTCGTCGTAATGGAATATGGAGCGGCGTGCAGGGTAACGCGAGTGTATCGTCCGCGCGAACGCAACGGTATCCTGTGATTCGTTACCGGAGAGGGATCCCGCTTCGTTGGATTTCGATCCTGGTGTCGCACCGTGTCTGGTCATCATCGATCGTCGAAGTCGAGACGAAGCGGATTCAGCCCCGGGCTGTTGCGCGAGAGAGGTACTCACCCGTGTCGCTGGAGAACAGCATGGGCGGCGCGTGGTTCGCGTTGGCATAGTGCCGCGGCCTTGAGTATCTCGCGCGGCTGAACAACTTGAGCACGAAGCATATCATCGCCGTGAATATCGCGATTCCCGATGCTATGCAGAGCAGGGTCGGAATATCCGTAGTTATCAGCACCAGATCTGCCAACAGACGCGAGGCCTCGGCTTCACAAACGCTCTCGGAGCCAGGAGGGGAAACGAAAGTTCGACGGGGCACAGCCGGATGCTTTCTGGACTAGTTCGCTCGAACTTTTATTTCGCGGAGTAGGGTTATTACTTATTGGCTTGCGGAGCCGGTTACTGTGCCTTTGGTTTATTTTCAAGCACGGGCAGCTTTGTATTTGGACGCGTAAGGCGTATCAGATTTTTGAAATTAGGTTCGATTGATTATTTCTTTGTTGAAGTTGAATGTAAGAAAGACGGAAGTTTGTAAAATAGTACAGACATTGTTTCAACATTATTTTATGGAAAAGCTTGAGGAAATACTGAATCAGTAGCTGGTAAAATAGTTTTCGGTAAAATATTGCAATGTTAATCGCACTAATAAAACGTACTAAGATTAAAACAATGATTATTTATTTGAATTTCAGTGGTTTATTCCCTCTTCACTATAACTAAACCAATATTGCCAGATTTTTAAAAAGGAGAAATGTGCGTACGGAATTTATTTTTAAAACAGTCATCGCCAATTTGAACTTTTCGATGACCTATTACTGTATTTAATTCTTTTTATTCAGGGACAGAGCACAGTAATCGAAGCACAGCATTAAATCGAGGCACAGTAACTGATTTTTGTAAACCATAGGCACACAGTAACTGGTTCCAGGACATTTCTATCTCCCAATTTCTATCGATAAAAAGAACTTTTTAAAATTGACCTTCGAATCACTGAGTAACATAGTTTATTAATTAACCTACTGTTAATTAATAAAATATAAATTTTTAAAGAGCAGCAATGGTCCCTGGGACTGTAACTGTACAATAAAGGGAATATTTTTCACCGGTGCACTAAAGGGTTAATGGGCACAGCGTTCTCAAGACCGGGTTCTTTCTCATGTTCGGCTCCTGATTACGTTTGAACGAGATTGGCAATTAGTTGGCACGGTATACCTTCGGCGCAGAACACCTTCCTGTTAGACTTGGACAGGGTGGCCCTATGGTAGCCCTCCTCGCAGTCGCACACAGCATTGTGCTGCACTTGAGTGCAGGTCGAGTGCTGATCCGTAAAAGTGCAAGTCGCGCGATAGAAGCACTGCTCCCCGAGTCTTTTGGCTGGAAAAACCGGTCGGTTGTTCGATTACTTGACCTAGACTACTTCCCGATCGTCTGACCGAGCCTCCGACACCTCCACTGGTAACGCGGGACCATGCACGAAACTCTCGCACACTTCCTTAAGCCACCGAAGCCCCGGAAATTAGCATAAACACTTGTCACTTTCATAATGCGATCTTCTTTTCCTTTACTTAATTTTGAATAAAAATATTTAACATATCTTATTCTATAATTATTGTATTTTTCGCTTGTTCTCGGACGTCATTAATTTTACGTTATTTTACTTTGTTTAGCTTCGAATAAAATTATTTAATATTTTTCTCACTCTATAAATACAATATTAATTACGCCAGAAGTCAAACTAAAAGCACAGTAATTGATTACCCCACATTAATCGGCTCGATTACCCTAGAAAAATCCTAGAATTATCCTAGAGAAACGGCAATTTTAAGTGTCGCGACAGATCCTTCGGTATCAATTAAAAATCGAATTCCCCGCCATATATGTAAATAAACTAAAATTTAGGGTATTCTTGTTAAATTAGTCCCAGTTGTCGGCTGAGTTCAGCAAGAAATTAGAAGGCTCCGATAATTTCGACGAATCCGTCGGCAGGCTATTGTGCCGTTTAATCGAGTTTCGCGTTCCAGAAAAACGCGAGGAGAAAATAATGGAGTGCAGTGGATACGCGGGGATCAATTATCATTTGAAACTCAAGGGGGAGCCAATGAATGCTCGTTTGAAACAGATAGGAGGATCAACGCGTTAGTCCGTGACAAGCGTTTGAATAACCGGGCGTCAAAACGGATCGGGCACGCGAGGGGAGGAGTGGAGCACAAAACGTTCTATTCACTGCGCGTCGAACAATCGTTTAAAGACGACGGCCAGCTTCCTCGACATTTATTTTCTCGTCTCTGCTCTCCTCCGTTCGCTATGCCTCGTTGCCACTCTATGCTTCCCTCACACACACACACTCTTTCTCTCTCTCTCTTTCTCTCTCTTTCTCTCTCTCTTTCTCTCTCGTTCCCTGCCACTCTTTCGTTCTGTCCGCGTTACCATGGAGTTTTTGATATCGGAACGACCTACTTGAACGGATCGCGTGCTACATACGTTTGGCACATCCTTTGCTAGCCCCAAGACGAACCGGATGGTTTTTCTCGCACTCGCAGAGACCGGTGACGGTGTCGCAGACCACGTGCAGCAGCTCCGGATTGCACGAGTCATCGCACGGCGAGCCCAGGTACTGTCCTTTCGCTGGAAACACGATAGCAATCGATACTTTTGCACGCTGCACCCGGTTTCTAAATAAGTTACACGGTCCGCGAATAGCTCGGGAATCGACTGTCTTTTCGGGGACGGGAATACCGGCCCGAGAGCCGACGGAACACCTGCCACGATTCCGAGCTGACATTTTTGCAAATCGAATTCTCCCGTGCTTGATAACGACGTTAACGCGACATGCAGTAACTTCGGAAATTAAAATTCTGATTTTCTATGAGTCGTCGACACTAAAATAAACTAAAATTGTCGTAATTTCGTGAAACCGAGACGTACGAACATTGACCTGCTCTCATTTTGAAGCTCGGAGCTTCTACTTTCAAAGTCCATCGTTTCTTTTCTAATAAGATTTTGCATGATGTAACAGACGCTGAAGTTTACTGAGACTGCCCCGAAAACAGTGGATAAATGAACGAAACCACCACAAATTCGAATATTGAAACTTCCCTTTCGCAGCGACCCCTCGAAATTCTCGCCTTTACGAAATTATAACAGTTCGAGCGCTCCACGCGTTCGGAATCAAAGCCTTTGACTTTGAGGGCTTTCTAAAATTGCACAGCCACGTGTTCCGTCATCTCGTCGGAAAAAGATCGCCCCGCGAAGCGGAAAGTTAAAACGACGCGGCCAGAAGACGAGGGCCCCCGTTGATTAATTACACTCAGTCTCGCATCCGCGGTTTTCGAGCGACGGCGAAGATAAAACTAGTCGAGTCAAAAGGAAGTATTTAATTGTGCAGTTGCAGCGAACCCGTTCCCCGGCCCTTTGTCGCGCGAGGAGCGCACCGCCGGTGGCGGCTCCGACTAATAAAAGACGAAAGCATTGTCGTGTACGGTATCCGGCCGATCAAAAGATGCTCGGCGCCGCGTGTTTCTTTGTAATCAACAATCGCCTGGCTCGGCCGCGACGCGTGCACCCTGGGTCCCGGAGGGGCCGCGATCGTTTTGTTTCGGAAATTACCGGGTTAACTTTTCCCCGGCTAATTGCGCCGTTTTGCGGGCGGGGTTACAAGGCCCGGACAACTCGCCGGACGACTCGCTATCGATTCCGGCTTAATTACGGTATTACATCGTTATTAAATGTTTCGGGAGTCAGCCTGTGCACCGAGGCGAGTGCCATTAGCACCGTTGGCCGGCGTCCAGGACCGTGTCCGCCATACCGTGGCTCCGCTAATTAGGCTTCTTCGGGACCGTTGCGAGCCGGCCGCCAGATCCTGCGATTAGCTTCTTCGAATCCTCGTTCCTCGAACGATCAAATTCAATGCAGCCTGCATGCGAATGCGGCATTTCCTTTTTATGGGAAGACCGATCGAAGGTGGACGAGGAGGATCTCGCTTTCTGAGTCGGAACTGAAGATGTCCGACTTGGACTAAGCCCTATTCAACCTCTGGAGGATATATTTTAACCATTTAACACTAGGTTCAAGGAAACCGTCGAAACGACGGGTCACTAATTTTTTAATTTGCTATTGTTCAGACTGTAAAGACACATTTGCTTGTGGAAAATATAAAAATACCGCTCGTTCGAAATTAGAATAAATCTGTGGCTGTAAGGTAGAACGTCGAAAGACAATTTCAAATGTATTAATTAATGAAATAAATTATCTAACTTGTAACGCTATTAGTATGAAGTTTCAGTGACCACAGAAATGAGATATTATTATCTTTATAAACCGGTATAAAACAGCTGCTTTCGATGCACGGAATCTTAGAAGAATCGAAGAACGAACTGCTACAAGACTCGAGCCTACCCCATCAGGCTCGAGCTCCTAGCCACTGCCCTCTCTGCAGCTCCCGTTGGAAATCCAGAAGAGATTTCCCGTCGAAATATTAAAATCTAACGATCCAATTAAGGGCGCAAGGCTCGATGACAAGGAAAAGACGAAACCACTCCACCTGGGGTTGGAAGCTGGCTCTTCAGCTCGGAGCCGAGCACTCGAGAATCAATTGGCCCGTGCGTTGGCAGCGTGGAGCGGAAGTTAGGGGGGTCGCGGACGTTTCTGTGGCCGCGTCGCGAAGAATAGCATCACCGAGACAGCCCTTAGCCGACCGAAGGTGGTCGGTTGATTACGGTGGTGACCTCGTTCGGCGGGTCCACGGGGCGCGACTTGCCGGCGTTTCTCGAGCCGGTTATCGAGCTCTCCTGCAAATGGGACTCGACTGAATGGCAGGAAAAAAACCGGAGATGAATGACGCACGGTTCTCCCTTCGTTAACCTTTCCCTCGATCTCTTTCCTATTTCTCTCTCCCTCACTCGTTTCGGATTTTCACACGCCCCTGTGGGCCGAGTGCAGGCCGAGGAAGAGAGGCTCCTTTGAAGCTCACGCAGCCTGCAGGCGGTGTGCAAGCCTCCCACACGCGGACGCCGTGCAAGAGAGCTTGCAGCATCCATTAAAATCAATACCGACGGCGTGGTTGGCGCGAAAATCAAGAAGGACGAGGCTCCGACGCGGCCCGCACGCAGGCGCGAGAGCCGCAGCCGCGTTCCGTGACACGTACTATTTGTTTTCTTCCCCCTCAGACCCAGTTTCCCTCGAGGAATTTGCATGATTGCGCTTAGGATGCGCGGCCCTCCGGCATCGACCGATTCGACGTCTCGCCGAATTTCGAAGCCGCCGAAGCTGCCGGCTCTCGTCGTTCGAGAGTATAAGAAGAGTAGTAGAATCGTTCGACGGCGAGTCTCGGGGTCGAAATTAACAACATTCGATCGAGGAGCTTCTCGGCTAGGTACTCGAGCGAATCGATCACGGCCGATCCCGGAGAAGAGCAAACGCCGCGATTGAATGACGATGACAGTGACGAGTGTTTACCCTCCGGCGCGGCGGAGTGTTTGCCCGCTCGGTATCGAGCGACCGTCTCCGCGCGCGATCGTCCTTGTTTCACCTCGCGACGAGGCGACGAGACAACGTTCCTCCTGCCCGCGGAAGGGCGTGTATCGATCGAGGAACAACCTGGTGGGACAGAGGCGCGCATCGGGGCGTCCTCGATCGCTAGGACGGTCTCCTTGGCAGCTCGCGGAACAACTTCGCGAATAGGCGATTCGGCTTCGGAGAATCGCCTAGACCGATTCCCTGGCCAAGGGGTCGCGGGCCGCGAGTCGACGTTGGCGGACACACTCCGCGGCACTCTGCACCGCGTACAAACGTGTCAACAACCCTTCAACCTCCTCGCCCCAGTTTCCAACCCCATCGAAAGCTACGCTCTCGCGGCCCCATCGTCCCATCCGCGCGCACTCGAGACGCATATCCAACAATTCCGACGGTTCTCCTTGCGACCTCGTCTCCTCCGGGCAGAGGTCCCGATGCAGGATGGCGGCGACCGCCTCGAGAACCCTCCTCGTCCCAGTTTCCGACCCCGTCGAGACGCAGGGACGCAGATCCAACGGTTTTCGACGGGTTTGCGAGCGACCTGGTCTCCTCCGGGGCGAGAAAGGTCCTGTCCGGCACCGACCGACTCACCAGCAGTGATGTTCTCCTCGAGGTAGTCCTCGTCGTCGTCGTAGGCATCGGCGTCGTCTTCGTCGTCGTCGTTGTTGTTGCCGACGAGCAGGCTGGAGCCGCGCAGGTCATCACCTGCGAGGTGTCGGCTGGTCGGCCGGTCGTTCGCGCCGCAGCCGACGCGGCTCGAGACCAGGAAGACGAGGCAGATCAGCAGGAGCCAGGAACGGCAGCAGGTCAGTCTCAGGGCGGAGGGAAGTGCGCTCATCGCCCCCGCGGCGCGAGTCAACCCCCGAAACCGACCACCGGCGGCGCATCGACATCCTTCCCCGTCGCCTGCCCTACCCCCCTCCCGCCCTCCAGCACGCCTTCTCGCCCTCTAGGCGTTTCGCAAGCGACTCGTTGCTCCCCGCTTCTGCCGAGCTGTATCGTTCACGGCGACCACCGCGTCCCACGACTGGCCCCTCGGGCCTCTTCGGTCCTCTTCGGTCCTCGGCCCTCGGGCCCGGACCTCGGACTCGCCCTAAAACACGAGCCACGAGCCGTCCAAGGCGCCTATTCCGCCTGCACACGCGCAACCGAACCAGCCGACGCGGCCAACGAGAGAAGACTCTTCGCTCTTTCCCTATTCTGTCGGACAGCGTTCTCCGTACCGATGCTCCCCGTTCACTGACGCCTTCCTTCCGTTAGCCGGTCGACCACCGCTGCCGCAGCTGCGCGATGTGCCAACCCCCGCTCGCCTCCTTCCTTCGACACCCTTCCACCCTTCGTTCCAGTCGATCCAGATCGCGGCTCTGCCTCCGGTCGCCTCGCGAAACACCACCGCGACTACCATAGACTATCGCTGGCTACTCCTCGGATGACGCGACCCCTGATTGGTCCCAAATCCTCACCCTAGAACCGCTTCTCTCGTTGCGAAACACTTCGTCGCCGATGCTGCTACCTTCGAGATTCCAACAATATCGGCCCGACCACGGCGTTATCGGAAATAGAGACCGAGTAAATTCGGTTTACGATCTTCCCAGGACGCCCCAAGGCCGTCGCGACGTCGTATAAACTGCATCGCAGGGGACGCGAATCGAGGCACGCTCTCGTTCCGAGTAATCGTCTCTTCGAGATTCGAAGTCGCCAAATCGTCGATACGGTTTCTCAACGCCACTCTAATTTAATTTAATTTAACTTATTTACATATACAACTGAAAACACATTTTTTACGATACAAAACTAAAAGCTAATATTGATATAATACAGAATCTGCGAGTCGGTTACTTAAGTGAACAGTTTACGTAATCTCCTGTAGAATTTTGTGCAATATTTTCCGCAAATGTATCCAATTTAGGTATAGGCGGACCTGGCAAGGTCTTCGCGAATCGTCGGACAAAGATCTGCGGATGTTCGCAGCATGTTCGTAGGCATTGAGAGGTTAAACGTGTGGAGAACAATTGCATTTTGGGGAGTGCCTCGCGCGAGAGGTCGAAGTTTTTCGGGTGTCTGTATCGAGGACCTAGTTCGGGGGTGGCTGCAAGGATGGATCCCGGTCGGTTTTGAGGGTGCATGCGTGAAGATCGCTCGGCGACGACACTCGGCGTGGCTAGAGGGGATAATGGAGGTTCGTGCATCGCGGCCGAAG
This sequence comes from Augochlorella aurata, assembly GCA_028455555.1. Taxonomy (NCBI): domain Eukaryota; kingdom Metazoa; phylum Arthropoda; class Insecta; order Hymenoptera; family Halictidae; genus Augochlorella; species Augochlorella aurata. The sequence continues at coordinate 2,683,853 of CM052153.1, read as the reverse complement.
TAGTCGTTTGGCTTCGGTTGACGCTGCGCTGCCGTAGGACACATGCACCGCGATTCTTGATTGCGTATCGATTTCGTGCACGAACCTGTGCGAGTCGGTACAACCGAGAGCGAAACTAGCTCGCTTTCGATTTATTCCGCGGACGAGAAAACTCACCGACAGGAAAGCGGCTCGCCTATCGCGGGCGTTATCGCGTTGCGGAAGCGAGGCGCCACGGTTATCTTTTTGCAATTGTTTCCATGCCGCATTCTCATCGGCTTATCAGAACGCAACCTTCTTTGTCCCAACGTTGAAAACCTCGGAGATTAACTCCTGCCTGATTTCTTACGTTCCCATCCACGAAACTAGTTTCAGAAAATTTTAAGACGTTACAGACGTCTTTTATTTTATTTATTTATTTTTATTCAGTAATATATTATAAATCGCACGAAGCCCAATCTTCTTATTATTATAAATCATCGAAGATCCAGGCTTTCACCTGGCGAAAGACTTTCCCCAGTTCCCTCGAGGGTGGTTCTCTTTAACAATGCGAACGCTCGACACGTCATATTAAATCATTTATTCAGTATATCAACGATAAAATCTACACAAAGAACGATGCAACAAGTGAAATCAAAGTTAAATTAGTACAATACAAGTTAAACTAATCCCGCCCCGCTAAAGATTGTTGTCCTCCTCGGGCAGCAAAGAGGTCCTACTCCGCGCCGACACAGCCGGAATGTCGCCTGCGCGAGATCAACAGATTACTAGCTGCGGGAAGCTGTTCCGTAATAGATAGTTGCAGAGAGAACAATGAATAATTACCGATGGAACACCTCCTCGTTTTGCGCTTTCTGACGAGGAGGGCGGCCACGGTGGCGACCGCCGCCGCGGCGATCGCGACTATCAAGATCCCGCCCATCGTGGCATAATTAATGGCCTTGGTCTGCTGCTCGGAGATCGTATAGCAAGCCGAGTCTAGAACAAAGCAACCCCGAGGATGGAGCTTCGATCGTCAACCAAGTCGACGAAATTCCCTCACCTGTGCTCATGAGACACGCGACCGAATCGTTGCTAGCGCCGTCCGGCCTGTACCCTTTGGAGCAGAGAGTCTCGTTGCCGATCTCCTTCGAGCAATTGTTATAGCACAGCGGGCTGCTGGAGAACACGCTGGCGATGGTGTCGTTCACGGTGCTGGCGACGACCGTTCTGCAATAGAAGGACGCATTGTTCCAGGACTTGCGAGTTTGGTCACAGGTGTCATGTGCTCTCCGCGTGGTGGAAGGAGACCTCGAAAATGGGATTGGACGATGCCACGATTCTAATAGCAATTCATTGCCATCGTGCAGTCCCATTTTTGAGGTCTCTCCCAGACCACCCAGATTCTCGTTTATCAGTCGCCTTCTCCAGATGAAATTAATTACAGAATTTTGTGCTCCAAGTCGCTTGGTAATTGGACAGCTCTACCTGAAACCTTGTTATTACGACAATGGTACTCGGAAACCCGTACTCACGCGTTCAGGTAGTGGTCGTCAGGTCGCACGAGGACAACGCAGAACGAGGGTTGGTCGCATCGCAGTCCGTTCCAGCCGTAGAAGCACTCGCAGGTGGCGTTTTCGGTGACGCAGAGTCCGCGCTCGTTGCAGTTGTCCTCGCAGGCGCTGACGCAGCCAGTCTCGTTGTCTTTCCGAACGAATCCGACGTCGCACCGGCAGTCCCCGGGTGCCAAGCACCTGCCGTAGGTGCAGTTCCCGCATTCGGGCTCGCAGACCTGCTTCCCCTCGCTGCGAACGAGCTTGTGCCCGCCTGCGCACTCGCAGACCCCGGGTGCCACGCAACTGCCATTTACGCAGGAGACGCAGAACGGCACGCATCTACCGTCCTGGTCCTTCTCGAACCCGTCGTCGCATGTGCAGAGTTGCGGCGCGTGGCAGGTGCCGTTGGCGCAGTCGAAAGGGCAGACCGGCTCGCAGGTGAATTGCGCCGGGTTATCGACGTACCTGGGGACACCGACGTGAACAAAACTGTGTCAGTCGCACAGGTGGAAGAAACTCAAAGTCGTACAAGTAAGAATAAAGGATAACAGAGAAGTAGGTGAAAAGAGAGACAGGGTCAACCCTTTGCTCTTGAAGCCACCTTAACTGTAAATCTGAAACTTTCTGACTTATAGTATGTGCATTTCATACGACAAAGTGCATTTTATACATATAAAATTGAGTCTTGTAACTCATATAACAGTTTTAACCATTTCTGAGTCTAAACTTTGTTAGCATAAAAATTATCTTGCAACCTGAGTAAACAATTCTAGTGGCATTAGACATACAGATTTCGTGCGAGATCTACTAAATATGAATATTATTAATTCCTATTAAGTCACAATTGCATTCTTCTGTTATCGAAGTCTAGAAACTAAATTAGATAAAGACAATAGAAGAAACAAAAATTACCTGATCCTATTAGGGAGATTATTAAGGATGAATAAGTACTAATCAACACAACGTGGAAGAATAGGGGTTAATATAAATAAGAAGGGGTAGTTCAGGAAGAGCAATTATGTCATCACTGTGTCTAAAATTTCATTGTTAAGAAAGCCAAAGGTGCAAAACGAGTGTGAACGTCGTTTCCGTCGGACTTTCGAAAGCTTTCGGACTCACCGGTAGCCGTCCTTGCACCTGCAGCTGTGAGGCGCCACGCAGACCCCGTTGTCGCCGCAAGGTAGCTTGCAGTACGGCACGCAGCCCGATTCGGTCTTCTTGTAGCCTTCTTTGCAGATGCATTCGTTCGGCGCGACGCAGGTACCGAACTGGCAGCCGTTGCTGCAGTTCGGCGCGCAAGCGACCGGATTGTTCGGCTTCAGCAGGTAGCCGACGTGGCAGTTGCAATGGTCGGGCGCGTCGCAGGTGCCGTTGCCGCAGGGAATTCCGCAGACGGGCACGCAGAAGTCCGACAGTCCGTGCAGGGGCTCGTATCCTCTGTCGCACTTGCACTCGTCCGGCGCGACGCACTTTCCGTTCACGCAGGGTGTTTTGCATCGGGGCTCGCAGTTCGACGTGACGTTCGCCACAGGTGCGTAGCCGACGTCGCACTTGCAGAGACCCGGGGAAACGCAGTGGCCGTACCTGCATCCACCGGGACACACCGGCTCGCATTTCCCCGTCGACTCGTTCTGGAAGCATTAGCCAAGATCAGAGTTCTGTTAATTATACAATTGAATCGCATTGTACTTCTATTGCACCGTAATTCGGCTGCTTTGTAGACAATTTTATAACTCGAGCCGTTCGGTTGATTAAATTGCTAATTATTTGAATCGCGAGCGCGATGGAAACGCAATGTAATTGGAATACAGTGTAATTGAAATACCCCGTAATTCGACCGCAATGTAATTTGAACGCAATTTAAATGTAATTTAGTTCGATAAAATTTTATTAATTTATAATCGAATTACGATGTAATTTAATTAGATTGCAATTGAATTACAATGTAATTGAACTACCTTGCAGTTACAATTCATTGAGTAATTCGATCGTAATTCCGCACAACTTTGGCCGAGGTGCGATGTGATCCTGATTTAATCAGAGACCGATTACCATTTCGTATCCGACGTCGCACTTGCACTGATCCGGCCCGATGCATTTGCCGTTCACGCAGGATAGTTCGCATTTCGACACGCACAGAATGCTGTCCTTGTTCAGCGGTACGTAGCCCTCGAGGCAGACGCAGCGGTCAGGGGACACGCAATTGCCGTTCACGCATCTACCGGGACAGGCCGGCTTGCATCCGTCTCCGTCCTGGAAGCATTCGGTTAGCCAAAGGTGCGACGTGATTCGAATTCGATGGGAATACGAACGATTACCGGCTCGTATCCGTCGTCGCAGCTGCACACGTTCGGCGCGCTGCAGTGCTGGAACTCGCCGCAGTCGGAGCAGTAAGGCACGCACACGTGTTTCATGGTCTCGTTGCCGTAGAGGAGGTACTCCCTGCTGAACCCGTAGCCGTAGTGGCATTTGCAGGTGTCCGGCGCCGTGCACTCCCCGTTGACGCAGGCGGTCTTGCAGATCGGCTCGCATCGGCTGTTGGATCCGCTGGTCATCTGGTAGCCGAAATCGCACATGCAGGTATCGGGGTGTATGCACTCGCCCCACACACAGGGCTCGGTGCATTGCGGCAGGCAGACGTTCTCCGGCTTGCCTATTGTCGAGGTTTTCAAGTAGAAGCCGGGCTGGCAGGAGCAAGTGTCCGGGGCCGTGCACTCGCCGTTAATGCAGGACGACTTGCACACCGGAACGCAGGTGTCGGACGAGGTTTTCGTGTAGCCGTCGCAGCATTCCCTCACTAGTTTAGTGGAAATGACGTACTGAAACGGCGAGATTTAACAACGATTATCATCTCTACGCTGCAGACGGAGGATCTCGTTTAATGACAGTATCAGTTTCCTTCTTCTCATTTCGAAAAATCGAGAAGCTCCGATCGCTGGAGCAAAATATTCCGATTTCGAGGGGCAATTTCCAATCGATTTAAGGATACATTCCCGCGGCAATTTTTTCAGTCTACCGAGGTCGAATTAAAGCTTGAAGTGTCCGCTTCGAGATAGGGTCGCTTTCATCGGAAATTAACTGCGGGGTCGTTACGAGAGATCGGGAAATACCAACCACCTATTCGAAGTAAAACGATTCGGTTTCGTCGGAATATTCGTATACGGATTTCAAGGTGTACTGCGATGGACATTTCCGAACTTAATTCGGCTTGAAGGGAAGATCGAAGAGTTCTCTTTAAGCTAGGGACGTTTTGACGGAACTCGAATGTCGCGATGAAAAGTCGAGAAGCCATATGCACAGTGCCTCGTGATCGATCTGTTCGATCGAACACCCTCTATCGAGGGCGCGAAGTTTAACAACAAACCTGCTTCTTAAAATTCCATCGTTGTCTCTTCCTGTAGAAAATGCCGAGATGCCTCTCGCGGTACGTCTCGAGGTACGGGACGTAATGGGACTCGTTGAACCTGGGAAACGCACGTCTCGATTGAGTCCCGAGGTCGCCGGATTTCACGCGATTCGACTCACCTGACCAATTTGTCGCAGTACTCTGATCTATAATCCAACGGAAAGTCAAGGCCCCACATGTCGTACGGAGCGACAACGACGAGCAAAAACAACCTCAACATCTCGGGATGCTTGGTCCGCGACTAAATGCTCGCGAGCGTATCGCTACACCGAGCAGCATCGTTCTTCCCCCTCGCCTCGACTCCAGTCTCGGCCAGAGATCAAACAGGAAGTCGAGCGATACCGCTTTCCTGGAAATAAGGGACCTCCGAACGCATTCGATATGAAACCTCTATCTACCGTTTCCATGCGTTCTTTTCGTTCCTTTATTCGTCCGACAACTTTACAAAAGTTACATCGACGTCTACCGCCGCGACGCCGAACAGCCGGCTCGCGGTCACAACTTTCCGGTAAATTGCACTAGACACGCGTGCCAGGGGTGGACGGGTGCCTGAATATTTCGGGTACTCTCCCCCTTGGATCGGGCTCGACTCGGGTCGGTAGGGACCGAAAGCTAGCGATATCGAAAATGAGTGGCCTAAAATCTATTGGCACTACCTGACGCGACTTCGGCGTACCTGTAATCTTCGGGTATCGTCAAGCTTTCGGGACTACTACCCGGTCACTTCTAGCCAGCGACGTCGCTCGTCGCTGCGAATCTCTCTCTCTCTCTCTCTCTCTCTCTCACGCATCCACGCTCGCAGTGTCTACGCCACCATGAACGCCTCGTCGCGGACGCATCGCTGTCTGCCTTTGACGCCGGTCTCTTTCTTGAACCCGTAATTGCAGATGCAGTGGCCGGGCAAGGTGCATGTGCCGTTCGGGCACCCGCCCGGGCAGAACGGCAGGCACCTGGTCCGGGTCGGGTCTGCCTGGTCCATGATGTAGCCGCGCTTGCACCGGCACTGGTTCAGCCCGACGCACTCGCCGTTCACGCAGGGGGTCTCGCAGATTGGCTCGCTGTTCTTCCAGACGCCAGTCTGAGACATGCCAGTCTGCGACATGTCAGTCTG
>CM052153.1:2646660-2663991 GCA_028455555.1 Augochlorella aurata | reverse complement strand
AATTTCAGCAATTTTGAAACTGCAAATATGAAATCGGTCATTTTGACCGACACGGTAGGTTTCGTGTTAAGAAACCTGGGATTAGAAAGTTACGCGAATTCGCCTAAAATTTAGTTCGCTGGAATATATCGCGGCACAGATTGGTTTCTAAAACTGATGAAAAAATTGTGAAAATGTCAATAAATTTGGTTTGACCTTGTGGCCTAGAAACAGGAGCCAGTTTTTACACGCTGTTAAGGTCTTTTCTAATTTCCCGGTGGACGGACGCGTTTGAAATTTCCGGAGTCTGATACATACGCCGTAGCAGTGATATTATATATATACTATATAGTATATATACATTGTATATCTTATATTAGATAATAACCACAAATTTAAAAAAATATATTAAGCAAAAAGAAATAGATGCAAGGAATAGAATAATTTGGTAAAAGCGGCAGAAATATTGTAAATTGCGGGCAACCGAGCAAAAACTAAACACAAAAGCAATCAAAAGGTAGTTGGAAATAGTTCGGCGAGTCATTCGAAAGGAGCGCGCCGTGCCGAAATGAAGAAAATACCAGAGGGAAGGACGAGAAAGGGGTCTCCGTCTATCAGACGGCGCGGCCGGAAATTGTGTCGCCGATATTTGCCGTAGAAGGAACAAACGGTCCCTTTCAAAGGACGTCCTTCGCGACAGGAAGTATTAAGTTGCTCCAATTGGCTGATTGGCTCGACAATGCGCGGGTGACGCGTCTAATAAACATACGGCCCGGCGTAAATAACGGGCGGCCGGCGGTGGTCCGCTCGGAAGATGACTGGACAGTTTCGAAACCGCTCGAAGACACTATTAATTACAGGTTTCTAGGATTTCGTAATGTCGCGGGAAAATTGGCCGAGCCTGACAACCCGAGAGGAAGCACGATTTCTCTGCTTCTGCTGTCGTTAGGCTGTCGATCTTTATGCAAAATCTGCATTGTTGCGAGAAGCAAGAGTTAACGGAGATCGCCGGTTGCTCCATGCTAGTTAAATCTCCTCGAAATTGCTTAAAGAAACTATTAGAGCGAGTGATCTATGGTTGATTACTTTAACCCTCGGCACTCGGAGAATTTATTTTATGCAAATATCTAGCAGGAGCAAAAATCTAGCATTTTGTCAAAAAGTGTCCTGCTATACAGAGTTGGATAGGAATAAAAATTATTCTACGCTGCTGTGAAATGTTATAGGAATTAATAAATAAAAGATTTTAAGCGTTTCGTTATAATATATTAGTTCAACAGTACTCCCAAAGTTCTTTAATATTTATTTGGTATCTTCACGAACCCGGTGAAAGATCGCGGATTGTTAATTAATTTTAGTCGGCGATTTATCGATCGGAACGCGACTTCCACAGTAAACTTACGGACGACTCGGCTGCCTTTCTAGACCCGATGTCATGGAACACCGTCTGGCGGTTCAGTTCTAATGCCACTGACAGTCCCATTGCCGGTTCGATGTGTTTTCATATCGACCACATGTGGTTTCTAGTTCAATCCCGATTTTTTCCGCAGCCACCCGACAGAGGGAGGCGAGGGGCCACCGCGCAGCTGTTCGAATCGTGAGAAATACTGCTTCGGCCACCCTCCCCTCCTCCCGCAATACATTATCTTGTCACGAAGCGTCCCGTGAATGAACCGGCGGGCAGGAATGCCACTTATTCCGAGGACGATACCATCTCGATGCGGAGGTTCTCATAGGAAGACACTTGCTTCGGAGCTAGATCCAGCGATAAGCTGCCACGAGAGAACGTCGATCGTGCCGGCGTTTACTCGATCATCTCGATTATGTCGTCAGACTCGTCTTCGAGCGGGCCCCCGACTTGATGGAGTCGTTCGGTCAACCTCTTTCACGATTACAAAATCCTCTTATTCGAGAGAAGCTGCCAGGGCCGCGACAGGCGTTTATTCGAAACGGCCTCTGCTTCGCGAGCGACTACCAGACGTCGTAAAATTGTTATTTTTATCGGTTGGAATATTTATAGAAGCTCGCCTATATTCGTCGCCGTGCCCCGAAGCTTCCGTTGCAGTCTACGGAAAAGGCGATTTGCATGAAACGTGCGATCCGGTTTTAAGCATGCTAGAACCTCCGGAAGACTCTCGACCGTCTGTTCGATACTGCTCGCCGTCCCTGTTGCGGCGAAACGCGAGTTCGCCGACGATCGCCGACGAATAAAATCCGAATCGGCCGGTGTTACATAAATTGCCGATAAAATGGGAGCAGCGCGAAGGATTAGAGGCGACTCGCGCACGCAGCGTTCCCTTTTTTACAGCGAATGGAAAGTCGCCGGGAAGACCGTTGCCCGAGCAGCATCCTAAAACCGTAGAATGCAAAATCCACGAGCAATTACACTCGACCCGCCTCGTAAACCAGTTAGCAGACCGCGGAATGACTTCATTTCGCGTTTCTCTCGGATGACTACGGCAAAAAGCCGACGCGTGTTACGCGATCGGCGCTGGCGAAATTGTATCGAACGCGTGGCGAATTACTCTCGCACGCGTTCCTCGCTCCTTTTTTCTCCCCCGAGGCCGAGCAATTTTGTGGCACTCGTTGCGAACGAATGGCTAGGGTTAATTGTTCTACGGAACGGTTTGTCGCTTTTTGCCGGGTTTATTTAACTCTTACTCGTTGCTGCAATTTCGACCATGGAATTTCGATTGGAGCGCCGCTAAAGGATTTAGAAGCCGGGAAATTACTCACTTTCGGGGTCTAGACTAATTGCGGAGCCTCCGGGAAATGGATTGAAACATTTTACCAGATCTGCCAGTCTATTGTGTAATTGTTGGACCTCTGGAAGTTGTATTCAACATTTATACAAGATGCAAGAAGGAACCGGGGATGAGCTTTATGGTGGAATAAATATCGCGGACCTCTGGAGACTGGATTAAAAATTTTTCAGGTGTGAGAAGGAACAAAAAATGATGTCTGAGGTCTAAGAAAATTTTCGGACCTCTGAAAACTGGTTTAAAAATTTTCTATAATGCAGAATAGAACAAGGGATGATTGTTATGGTATAGAAAATTTCGTAAACCTCTGTAGACGGAACTATAAATTTTTCAGGTGAGAGAAGGAGTCAGGAATAATATCTATGATCCCAAAAGAGTATCGAAAATTTTGGGAAAATGCAGAAAGGAAGGGATGATGTATACAGTTTAAGAAAATTGTAGCACGCGCGACAATCTGTCTGCCATCAAACCTGCCATCAGCGAATCATGAAGAAGACAGTGAAAGAATTTTAAGCATCATCGAATCGCTCGTTAAAGGAAATCACCCGGTTCTCACGGCGTCGGAAAAATAATAATTGTTACGACCGGCTAATTTCCGCCGAGGAATCCGCAATTACCCGGCCTCTCAGCAACAACGAAAGTCGATTTGCCTGCGTACGTGACCCAGCGCGGAGTTTCACAAGCAATTACCACGGTCCCCGCGCCGGCCAGCGGAGGACACGCGAAAATCTGCGAGATAAATCATGCGTCGCGTCGCGCGGTAATGATCGGGTTGCGTAAACGGAGACCATCTTGGATTCCCGCCTCGCGTCTGGTCGCACGAGAGTGCGTTAATTAGAATCCCGCGGCAGATCGCACGCAGTTACACCGAAACGAATTAATTGCAGAAGCTCTCACGTCGGAAACGCTGGGGGGATGAGCCGCCGCGAGGGAGTGTCCGCAATTAGCTCAATCTATGCACAAAGGATCGCTCGATTGACGAAATCGTTGCGTTAGAAACCGCGGAGAAGCACCGGGATCGCTCTTATCTTTCAGCAAAGAAATATCCAGTTGGCTCAAAAGTTCTTTCTTTAATGTTCCATGCACCTGTCGCGAATGTTTCGTTGCTTCTCGAAAACTTGGATTTAGAAATCGCGACAAATGTGCGGGTTGCTTCGAAAATGAGCTTCGAATATGTTAAAAAGACGAGTCAAATAAATAAATTACTATAAATTAACTTCAATCTAAATTATCTTAAAATTCAGTCAGCGAACAAAGCACAAGTTATAGAACAATAACACTCCCCATCTCTCGCAATGAAGAAAATGCGACTTGCGCCATTGTGGTTCTAATCCGCGACAATTGCCGGACCGAAAGGCGTGATCTGAATTCTCATTGCGCGCAAATGAACTTCGAAGAGAAGCCGACGTTTCCCTCTACGGTTGTTGCTTTTCAGCCGGACACCTGTCCTTCACCTTCGCCGACAAGAACGCGCACGACGAATCCGACATTGCGAGCGTTGCGTGTAATTCGCGTGCCGGATAACACGTTCGCACTTCTAACCGGAATGACTCGGGGCCGTTCGGAATCGTAGGATGTGAAAACCCAGCGAACGAATACGTACGACGAGTTAACTCGCTCCTCCTGGCGTCGTTCCACCCCTCGCCGGCGTCGTCGTGTAACTTGCACCGAAACTCGAAGCTTTCGCTTTCACTGACCGATCCGAAATCCCGCGATCTTTACGTTACGCAACCTCGGCGCCGCTCAAAAAGGACCTGAAGGTCCTGGCCGGCGGGTAAAAGACTCGCGCGAAAGGGAGAGACGTCAGCGACGCTTTCACAGACCGATTCACAACTGGCTCCACGTCCGTAACGAGCAATTGGCGTCGCCGGCACTCGGAATGCACTTGTGGCACAATGAACTCCGACCCCGGTCGGCAAACGACAACTGCAACGGGAAGAAGGTGGGGTCAGGAGATCCCAGAAGGGGACAGGGCCCTGCCGGAGCGAGAGACACGGAGGAAGAGAGAGAGAAAGAGAGAGAGAGAGAGAGAGAGAAAGAGAGTGGACTGTCACTCGAGCCGAGCCGGCACCAGTCGCTAGGGATATCCTGCAGAGACATTGACACTGCCCGGTGAACCTTCGCCGAAGCGTAACGAAGTTCACGACCTAGGTGCATCCATCTTCCCCGGCCCTACGGGGATCAAGAGCTCGAAGATTCGGCCGCACGGTTGATTGGACCGCGCTAATCTGCACGGGGTCTGGGTCAACTCGGTTCGGGGAATCTCGCTGATTGGCGGAATTGACGAAGGAAGCTTGTTTTCGGACCCCGGCGAGGATCAGTGGACCTCCTTCATGGAATTTGTTAAAATCCAATGCGCCCGGAGGATCGCACGAATTTATCGGACGCCTTTTTATCGGAAAGCTTACGAGCCTCGAAGACAGGATCGCGGATCGATGTCGGCGACCGCGGATCTCCGGTCGATTCGGTTCCTGTTCGAGGGAAACTGGAGGTCGGCTTAGCACGCGCGTCCGACGATGAGCCTATGAATAATGCAGCCGGCCGCGGTTTCAAGTAACGCACGTAATTTCGCGCGGCGAGGTGTAGGCGTCGAGGAGATTGGTCCGACTCGACATTGAGAGACCCTGAGTAAGCTGGCCTAAATTAAAACGAACAGTCTTCCAGCGATCGCTGGCTCGCTGGAGCAGCGTGGAAGGCCTCGGGACCGCCGGGAAAATTGGAACGGGCAAGCGTTACGTTTCCGGCGACGGCTAATTGAAACGGTTTTACTAGCTGCCGTAACTCCGGCGATCGCTTTCAATTATTCGCCGAGATTCCGCGCAATTGTCTCGACGGACGTGATCCGCGTTTCCGATCCCGGGACGATAGCGTCTTCCAGTGAAATCGAAAGACAGAGCACCGCGGGCAGTTGGCGGCACTGCGCTGCACCGGGCTCGCATAATAGGATGATTGGTTAGGGCAATTCGCCGAGTTCCCTCTTGGCCTCCCGGCACGCAATAGAACAGACCTAGCCCAGCCCGGCGCTCGTTTAATCCCGTGACGAACAACATCCGATGGAGCCGAGTAATTAACCATTAACGCTGGGGAAAAATTCGAGCCTTCGATCCGCGCCCCACCGACCCTGCGAAACCGGAAGCTGTGCTTAAAACTTTCCACGGACGTGCGCCGTTTCCTCCGAGCTTCCAGCTTCCGAAACTTCGTCCTGGTTACTTATCGCTAATTAACCCGTAGCCTTGTGATCTCGGGCTGGACTCGTTACGAGGGTTTCGCGCACAATTTACAAATGACATTGTTAAGCGCGGAGGTTTGAAACAGCGTTGGAAGAAATCGTTCGGGAAGGCTTGTAACCGGGTTAGGCGGCTTTGTTTCGGCGAAGTAACCCTTGGACGATGGGCCACTTGGGCAACTCTACAATTTGTTATGGGTGGAATAAATAATTATGGAATAATATGGTTATATGATTATATATTTGTGTACACAAAATTTACAATACGTATTGACTTAAGGTCTATCCACCAACCCTAATCATTATTCACATTGCGATCAAGTTAACGCAATTGACGATGATTCTAATAATTCTCCATTCATTAATTTTTCCAAACATATTTTTGAAGATTCTTCTTGCAGAATTCTTTTTTTTCCTATCGTAACAGTAACTTAATTCAATTTTTGTAAATTGACTACTCAGCTCTCGATTAAAAGTACACCGAGTCTAAATGGCCACAGGCCTACTATAAAAGAAGCTATGGCGAAAACCATGCGACGACGTCGAGCGTTAGATTTCCGATAGAATTACGTCCTGGAAAAGAGTCACGGCCAGCGCTGAAAACAGAGAAAATTGAATTTCCGGCGAGCGGCGACAACAACGCTAACGCGTCCGCCGATGTAATTAACGGTTTTAATGACCCGCGGGCATGACGTTGAGTCGTCCGAGGTCCGACACTGTTCCCAGATTGGTTTATCAATATCGCGACAATATTCTGAATAATTGCCCGGTTATCGTTTCCGTCACACGCGACGTCTAATTAACGCCGTTCCAGCAGCGGCGATGACACTCGGCTTCAATTAACGTTACGCGCGTAATTCGCGCGAACAGCGACGCTTCGTTATCGCGCGCAATGACAGAGATCCGATCGCGGCCGCCGGGCACTGGGATACTTGGAATTATTGCCATTCATCGGCGGGTATCTGGGCCAAGAAGCGAGCCCGCGATTCAGCTGCCCCGTGCAAGATCCGACGATAAACAACCTCTAGTGGCCGCCATCTTACATTCTTCCTCGCAGCGTCCCCGGATCGGATACCATCTTCCGGCTAAATGTCTTGGACCTAATTTCCCAGGAACGATCGCCTCGGTCCCCGTCGTCGGACAGACAACGCTGCTCCAGCCGCGGCCTCGTTTCTAGCCTCTGTTCCAGCGACTCGCAATCGACCGAGACAATTTCATTCGCGGTATATCTAGGATACCTGTACAGCGGCTGCACACCTGTTCTTCAATTTCTCAGACAGCGCTGAATTATGTGCGGGACTGTTATACACAGTAATGTGTGACGGACAGTGCTATACTCCACGCGTGTACATTTTATTAAATAATGAAATTAGAATTTTTTCTTAAATATATAATAGATATACTTTAACTTTAATAATTTATTATATATAAATATTTATTTAACTTTAACTTTAATAATTTATAATATATAAATATTTATTTAACTTTAATATTTAATAATTTATTATGCAATCGAGTGTGGCGAGGCGTAATATAAATCGCTACAGCGGCGCATCGCTCCTAAGAGATAAAGTTACCCCTACGTCGAAGACAGGCCACGTTCACGGAGTCGAAAGTTAAGCTTGACGAACGGCGGATCGAACAATTAGCGAATCGAAAGATCTCTCAAGCATTAATTCTCGCGTGACGGACCATGGTGGCGGCCGGTGACCGAGTCTCGCATGACGTCTGCAGCGCTCCACTTTCATCGATTTATTTATCTTCCAATTATATTGCCATCATTGCCGTAAGGTGGTAGGGTATAGGCAACTATTTATTTATTCTATTTATAATAACTAGTTTATTATGTTTCCTTACGTGTAATAAAGGTCACCGCCGACCACCCGGCCGTCGTCATGCGAGGGTCGATGTCAAAGGGATTCCATCGAAACTTTCCGAACACGTAGCTGAACGTAGAGAACGTCCGATAAAAAAATTAGGGGCGAAAATAAAGATCGCGGAAGTGTAAAAAAATGGTCGAATCTCTGGTTAACATTTTATTCTAGCAACACCCGCGGACAAGCAGAAGCCATCCTCGAAGGCTATAAATTGCGTAAACAATTTCTGCGGGCCGTAGAAAACCAACAGCATCCCCGATGGCGCAACGAACTGCAACCGTTATCTGGTCGAATGAAACATTGCTGGAGGAGTTGGCGAAGGGGTCGTTAATAAAGAATTATCTTCGCTTGTCGTTCATCGATTTTCGGTAGGCTCGCGCGGCTAGGAAAAAGAGAAAATGCGGGTCCCGGGGCGATCGTTGGCTATCTCGGATCAGGCGGAGGCATCGGGAGAAATAACTTCTCTCCCGCGGGGCGGCGCGGAGCGGAGAGCGACACGCGCTAATGTTGCCCGGCGATATTAGCTTCTGCAAGCAACGGCCACTTATTCACGGTCTATTGTTCCCGACAGCGGAGCGGTTGGTTACGGCCGGCAAAGCGTTAATCGATACCGAGAGCCGTCTCGTCGTTTACACACGTTTTCGCCGCGGATATCGGCGCTCCCGCGGCGAGAAACGCAGCTCCTCGCGGTCTCCCGCTGTCCGTCCAGCAAAAATAATCGGGACCACTGGTACGCGCGATTAGGCCAATTAGTATGCCGGAGCCTGCCGCTTTTACGACGCCAGCAAGGTTGCCCTGAATAGTTTCTGGCTTAGCTCCCGCCGGCCCGTCTTTCTCTCTCGCTCTTCGAGAAACCGGCTCGACGCGTTCGGATCGGTTACGTTCGTCTATCAATTTCCCGCGCTCCCGAGAAAGTTCCGGCCTTCCTGCTTCGACATGGAAAAGCCCTCGCCGTCTCCCCCTTCCTACCGTTCTCTCCAATCTCGCGCCTCTCTCGCCCCTGTGCCCCGAAAATCGCTCGCGATTGGATTTATGGATATTTCGTCCATTCTTCGTCGATTTAGTGGACGTGCAAGCACGTCGTTTGCACTCGGGGTAATGGAAAACCGGAAGGGGCCGGCTCTCCCGGAACTCCAACGCGCGTTACTTTTTTAATCGCGCGCATCGTTCCACCTCGTTGGCTGAATTTTCAATCGCCCGATTTCTATTTGTTCTCGAGATATAATTTCCGAAGAACAGCGTCGATAGGCACGCGTTAACGCGGCTCGGCTGTTTTTGTTTGGGAATTACGGCAGGAGGAACTACGCGATTCACGCTGGCCCCGCGTATTCTTACGGGAATCGCCGGAGGAAGTCCGAGTACGGGCATTCGCGGCATTCCTCGCGTTTGTGGCCGGCGATCAAATATTTCTGACGGACTTCGACGGGTCGTTTCGTGGAACTCGGTTTTTTCGAGCCCGTTGCCTCCGATGAGAATTTGTCGTCGGAAGACGTGTTACGTATCGGCGCGGCTGCCAGTGAACGTTACTTCGTAATTAAACGAAAGTGCTGTGCACGCGAGACGGCGACGGAGCGCACGTTCTGTTAATGGATTTAAACGACGCTTGGACGATTATTATATGGGTCCTGAACTCGTTCCGTCCACTCTATTCTCCGATATTATATCTATATTAAATATAAATTAGATTCAGCAAAAATTCGATGCACGTTTCAAATGCTCCAACTCAAAATACATAAATTAACCCCTTGCACTATTATTTCTTTCAAAACTACGTTGATTAGTACTTCGTTCTTAATAATTTCCTCGATGAAAAGAGAGGATTTTTCGTTCCCAAATTTTGATGACAGAAGATTCAAATTTTCTTTCGATTTAATAGAAATTATTTACAGCCGTATTTATTAAATTATATACGAAATGATCGTCTGACTCGTTATTATAGTGCAAGGGGTTAAAAAAGTGTGAAAAGCGGAGAACTCGAGAAGAAATAGCCCAATTCCGATGCCTATTTTTGGTAAAATGCGACTTCGCGGAAACAGAGGGTGTTGATGAGACAAAGGGGGATGTTGCGAGGACCGGGGGAAGGAAAATGGACGGTCGCGTGCGCGGCGGGCCTGGTTTTTCTTAAAATGACGCAAGCCTTTGTAATCCGGCCGGATCACGAGATTATGAGGCCCGAGTCAACGGAACGTGGAAGTACAAGACGCGTTGCATAACGATTGCGGCAATGCACGCCGCGTTGTTTACCGTCCGCATGAACATCGAGAAACGTTCAATTAATGTCCCCGCGCTTCACGGGTCGTACGGTTTTGACATAGGGAATAGAAAGCGGCCGGGGTTGCATAAATTCGGACAAGCTTCATTTTTTGCCCCCTCGAAACTCAATCGATCTCATTGCAAACTCGTCCGACGCAAGAACTAACAAACCAGTCCGCACGTCCGGTTTCTGACGTTTCCTTTCGCAGCCGCTGCAGAACTGTTTCTGCGAATCGCGGTTTTTACGAACCGACACGATCGAGCGTTTATTATACTAGAGAAGCCTATTACCATAAAACGATGTACGCGTCAGCGGGGTTTCGAGCTCGGTAGTCGCCAGTGTTGTTCGAAAATGGAAATTGAACATTTCCAAATCAATTCGAGCGGGCTCTGAATACTCTCTCCGGCGTTCTACACGCCCGGCTGTCGTTCCTTAATTGATGTAGAATGTGTTTACTTTGCATAAAGTCTAATCGATCGTTACAGCGTTGACGAGGATTGCGCAACGCTCCTTTCGTTTACTTTTTTCGAGAATGCCGGCCGCGGCCAGCCTCGTTACACAAGATTATCGACATTTTCATTCATAACGGTAATTTTCTTGCGATCGTTCCCATGAACTTTCGCGGCGGCGAACGCGTTACCGATCGGATGTGGAGGAAGAAAAAAGCGCCGAACTCGCCGGCCTGTAATGAACGACTTTTTCGCCGCAAAAAGTGACCGGCGACTTCGCGGTGATTAGCCAATTTCACAAGACAGTGACATTGGCGCGCGTTTCATCGTGTCGGCTGCGCAACGAGGCCATTGTTCTGCGCTCTGATACTAATTACAGTCATTAGGCTCGCGCCTGGTATTAGTGCAGGTATCGTCGACCCTTCATTTTCCGCTGCTCGGTGTTTCGCGACCTCGGTGACGCGCAGCCTGGAAAATCGTGCCACGGCGTCCATGGTATAGATCCATGGATGTACCTATGGGATAGATCCTGGGATATATATCAGTGAAATATAGATCCTATTCCTCTTCCTTTCCTATTCCTTTTCCTTGAGATCGTCTCGCGATCGTTCCCGCCGAAACGAACGAAATTTCCCTGGAACGAGCCTAACCGATCCGCGGGAATTCCTGACCGCATCCTGATTACGGCTCGGCCCGGGCTTGCGTCACCGTTTCCTCGTCGCCTCGATCTTTTTCTCCCGTTTCCGACTCGTTTTGCTTTCACTCGCGTCGAACGCAATCCCCGTATCCGACATCGGCCGCTAGACGGATTCTGTCATCTTTGTGGCGAGCCGGAAGACTGAGATCGGAAAACGGGTTTCGGTGTCCTCGAGCGAACCGCGGCTAGTTGCCGCCGCTCCGCGCCGGTTAAGCATGTTGTACACCAGAGACAATTGATTTTTATTGGCCGCTCGTAAAACTGTTTGTTCGCCGACGGGAGAGTTCATTGATTACAGAACCGCCTGGTTCTTCGCCGACACACCAGCTGCTAAACGACGCTGGAACGGTCGTTGCGAAAACGATGGCCGATATTTACTGGCTACCGCACACTGCTCGGCTCGTAAACTAAATCTTTGCGATTTTCCTGCTGCGCACGTGCCTCGTTATTCCTCGTCTCGGGGCGAGGGTAACGCGATAGGCTCCTTATCTTTTTTCGAACGACACTGAATAAGTGGAAACTTAGGCTGCGGGACGATTAGAAATGGTCCGAAGGTGATGGGTAATGGGCGGTGGAGATCGTGGATGGTTGTTAATGGTTGGATAGTAATCGTAGGGGACTTTAAGTGATCGTAACTTACCGTAATGTAATCAGAAGGTGATCGGAGGTGACGAGAAGTGGCCAGAAATGTTCTTGGATGAGCAGAGAAAATCTCTGACCGGAGTTTGGATCACGAGAGATGACTGAAGGATGACCAAGGATCTTCGAGGATCAGTGCAAGATGGCCATGGATAATCATGGATGACCAGGGATGATCGGAGATGGCCACGGATGATCACAGATATAGTCATAATAGTTATTATTGTTAATTATTATTATTATTATTATCAATTTTTGTCTCTTGTTTTTCTCTTTTATAGCTGTTTCATTTATATTGATTATAATTATTATCTTTACTTTTTCTTTTCCTTTTCCTTCTTTCTATCGTTTGTAAATCCTCAACTTTTTGTAGCACAGGGTTTTCCCCTGTTTGTATGCATTAATAAATATTATTATTACTATTAAATTGTTATTATTGGTCACATGGTGACCAGAGTCGATGACGAGGTCACCGAAGTCAATCACAGACGACCATAAATGGCCAGGGCCCGGCAACGAGGTCCGATTACCTCGGACCTCCGCCGAAAACTGAGAATTTTTGGCTGCGCTCGTACCATTTAAATACCTGCACCGACAGTCCCCTCTCTCCAGCCACTAAAATCTGTCCACCAGATCTCGATCTCGGTGTCTCGCCATAAAATTCACCGAATATTCCCATATATATATATTCTTCGATTTCTTTGCATTCGCGCCGCGAAACGGTGTTCCGAACGCAACGTTGCAAGCGGAATTTGTTGTGATTGATCGCCGATTTCACTGGCTCAAAGTACAATCTGCACGATGCACTCCCGATAGCAGAAGGTCCGACGAATAAATTGCGAGGGGACTTTGCTTTCTCCGCGGTTCCACGACCGGAGGAAAAATCGCCGCTTACGCGAGCCAGCGCGCCTCGATCCCCGATCTCGATCGCCTGGCCCCGGAATTTCCGGCGCCGTTTCTCGATCGAATTTCAACGACGCCGGCGGCGCGTTGCGTCGTCGCCTCGCGTTGCGTTTACGCGAAGGGGGCCGGTGCGTGAGTATGCCGGTGAGTATGGCCACGGTGAAAGTGGACGAGAGCCATTGTGCGGACGTTTCGCGGAAAGACAGAACTTCCCGGTCTTCCGATTGCGCAACCGGACGGACCAGTTTTTGGCGAGCAGACAGACGATCCCGGGGCCCCGTCGAATCGAAAGCGAAAGGGGCACGGTCCCTGGGACGGCCGGCTGGACACGGTTGATCGCAGAAAAATGACCCCTCATCCCTTTCACGTGGCCCCGAGCGACGAAAACCGAGCGAGGATCGAGACCGAGGATCGAGACCGACGACCGAGGCGTGACTTCGCCTGCATTTTTTCTCTTCCTCTCTCCTCGATCGCCTGACCGGCGCGCACCGCTTTCGTTTTCGACCGATCTCCTGCGAAACTAAGTCGAAAGAAGCTGCTGCCTAAGGAAGAATATATCGCGAATTTTTTTCAGAGCGCGACGGCGTTCCGATTGGACGGGATCGATGGAGACTGGATAAATTAATTAGGGAAGAAATAAATTAATTTATGAGCACGGTTTTTACGATTTTCTGGAACGATAACGAGGCGGTAAACGCATCTGTATTAGGCGCTATTATACGCGATCGTTTATCGCGTCGATTACGGACAGAGGCAGGACTCGAGGGAAAACCCGCGGCTTCCGTACGGCAAACGAACGCTGGTTAATTAGGAAGTTCATTGCGAGATTACGTAAGAGCCTCGACGAACCGATCGCCGTTAATTCGCACGACTCCGCCGATCGAGATCAGCGTGCGAGATCGTTTCGAGATACGTTCTCCCCGAGAATAAATCATATCGACGTCCTTACGCGTTCAGGTAGCCCTCGGATTTTGACCGACGCCGCCGGGTTGCGTAAGGGAAGAACGCGTTCGAAAGCAGAACTGGTCTGGATCGAGGAGTAGAATTTGTTTATTTTTAATTCATTCGCCGCGAGTGCACGTACGGTTTACGACTAATTGGAATTTAACATCGATTCGCTGTGGACTTTCCGTGGACCAGTTCGTCGAAAGCTGAGGTTGGATTTTGACGTTGAAACGAATGACGTATTATCGAAAGTTATTAATAGACTGTGCGAAATAAAACTCGTTCGCATCGTTCGGCAGAAATAGAAGACGGACGGAGACGCAATTATCTCTCGAATAATCCGCAGGAATTGCACACGGTACGTCGGTGTTGCGGAATACATTGAACCTACCACGGTTTTAAATAGCTCGGTAGTTTATGGTCGGCTCGTTCATGTCAGAATTGCATAAAATCCGCGGTCTAGGTATTAAACGTTTCCAACTATGAAAAAGTGTATCAGGTGCGTGAAGTCCAGAGTTCACTCGTTACATAAAACTATCTGGAATTTAACGAGCGAGTCGATCGAACCTCTTAATTTAATTAAAGCCTACCGACTCGTCCGCCGTCGGTATCGCGGACTAATAACGACACTGCCGACAACTTCTTCTTTATTTCCTCTCGCGTGCACGCTCGCCGCGGCTCTAACGGCGGTTTCGACAGAGCGCTGCATAAGCAGCGCCGGGAAAAAATGCTCGGCGAGATTGAAAACAGCACAACAATCTCGCTGACGAGATAATAACTCGGAGTTTCTTGGCGCGCCGGTGTTTCCCGGAGATCGGGTTCGCGGCGTGTCAGATCGTGAACGCAGGCTGATCCGGATTAGCTGGATATAATGGCCGAAGGGTCGGCGGACTTGATTTATAACGAGCGCTTATTAGTCGGCGGCTGGACAAATCTGGATCAGGTCCGAGCCTGCTCGCCGATCCTGTTCCTGCCGATACCCGGTATCGGAGAATGCGGCTGCCGCGAGGCGGTATTCGAGACGCATCGCGCACACCGCGCACGATAAGATCGGACACGTTCGCGAGTCGCATAAACGCGGGCACGTCCGTGCACGCCTGATGCAACCCGGTGTCCCTCGAAACACGGTTTCCGCATCTTCGCGTTACGCAACCCGGCTGAACCAGTTTCTGGACAGGCCACCTTTGTGCGATTACCGTTTCGTACATGTGCAGCTGGCCCGCCAAGAACAATGGCTTCTCCTGTTCCGGCTACCGTGCCGTGAAAGCTGTCGACCTACGCGCTGTCAACGAAAGTTCCACCGTCGATCGTCCGGATTCCGCTAAAATTCCCGCCAACGTGGATCCCCCGATCCGCAGCAGGTACCTGAAATCGATGCGAGAGATTTTTGCAGGAGGAGGCGTTTTGCAAGCGTCGCATTTTCCGGCGGTTTTCGTGAAAGTTTCGGCCGGAACGAATTTCGAGAATTCGGACGAGGCTTCCGGCGACTCCTCTGCATATAGACGCGGCTTAAACAAAGAGATCGGCGGACGTGGAATTACAATTCATCGGGCAACGATACGGATGCGGTCGCCTCGACCTCGCAGGTCCTTCGATTGCGCAAACCGCTCGGCCAATTTCGGCTGCTCGGACGGCTTTTGTTGGACGGGACCGTGGGGCCAGCGAAAGTACGGAATAAATGGGCTCCCTTTTGTGCACGGCCGCCGATCGAATAAGTACACCAGGAACCTGCCGCAGATTCTTGCGACAGACGCTCTAGCGAGACATTTTATTTCGCTCGAGGTGATTACAGTCCTTATCGCGATAAGTAATGGGCTCTTGGAGATTATCGCTGGATATTTGGCACAGAAGGCGTCCGCTAAAATGCGTTGGCTCCTTAAACTAGCCTTCTTCCATGGCTGCGTTGATTGGCTGTTCAATTCTTCTGATTTTTAATGCTTAAAAATTCACAATGAAAAAGTCGAATTTTATTTCGATGCCAAAGAAACGACAATTTTTAACAGACTGTTCGAAATCTTCGGATTCCGACACGATGTTGTAATATAAAAATTGCAAAGATTCCGCAAAAAGACAACGAACCGACTCTACAATACCATCTCCGTTCCCGTGTTCTCTGCTGTATCAATCCTTCTGCGCAGTAGAATTTTACGATAAAAGACATCCACGTATAACATAATATACCTTATGAAAACTGTATGATTTTGTTAAAGAAGATGGTCGCAGCTTCGTCTTCGATGTGGAGGCTGCGGCCTGGACGATGATGACGCTATAAACTGTATTTACACTATGGACACGTGAATGACGATTCCCCGGACCGTCGACGGAGCGCCGCAGTTGGCTGCATTTCCTGCAGCGACGTTCGGGATCGCGCTCGTGCATCTGTTTTCGCGGGAAGCGTCGCGTCGGCGATTACAAGGCGACGGGACGGCAGAGGATACTCTCGACAATTGCTCCTTAATTAGAAGTCCGCGACCGGCCCGTCCAAACTCGACAATTTACGGTTAAACTAATAATATATACTTGCGGCAACAATGGCCCAGCTCGTCGCTTAGCGCAGCCACTCGATCGGAATGGATGCACCTCGGCCGCCGGGGCCAGAGATTTCTTAATCGTTTAGTAATCATCTTGGCCGGAATTAGATTGTCGGCGACCGCAAAAAGTGTCCTCGAGAAATCGTACTTCGCGCGATTTTTCTTGGAATAGAAGAAAAACGAGTGATATGTTAGATCCGATGAGAAATCGTTTCGAATAAATGTGATTGTTTTCTCCATCGATCGATCAAACGGCAATGATTTCCGACAGGATCCCGAGCGAAGCTCGGGCCGCAATTTACCGCGCAACTAGACAAGATCTATCGATCCCGGCGATTCGACGTAGTCTCGCCGAGGATTTCATTTGATTCGCGCAGATTCGACTAATGTGGCCATCGATCAATCGCTAAACGGTTCGATTAGCATAAATATCCGCGGTCCGGGTGACGACAGAACTGAAACGCGACGAGTGCCGATCGAACGGAATGTCGCAGGCGTCCGTGATTTATCGCGGTCCATTATTTCTGGAGGATCGAGGAGGCTCGGCCGTTTCCCGGTCCGGGAGAAAGGGAGGCGTCGACAGAAACGGCGAGGTCCCGTTCCCGGCTAGAGGCCGGCGGATATCGTCATCAGCACCCCGACGATCCATGGGAGCACGGTGATCGAGCACGTGGTGCCGGCGCCATTGTAGAACCCGCTCCCGTAGACCTGGAGTCCGGCGGTCTCGATGCTGCGCTTGCAGTAATCCCCGTCTGCAATTTCAACCGGGATTCATGGTATCCCGGGGTGAGATTCCCGTTATCAGACCACGGTTATCGTTATTACGCCAATGGACGGTTTTACAATGATGATCGCCGTGTGGGAGGGGCACTGATAGCGGACCGGTGCGAATTACGGAGCCGTGAGGCTTCGATGGGGATGATTGCGCGGGACAATAAGCGTGAGAAGCGGTACGAGGGCATGCTGCGATGTTACCGAAATAAACTGACATGGAAAAATTAGGACTCGTGCGGTGAGAGAATTTTTTAATGACGTGCGGTTGACTGACGTTTCGGGCTGAGAATTTTTT
>CM052153.1:2615114-2646560 GCA_028455555.1 Augochlorella aurata | reverse complement strand
TCTCTTTCGTCGACAGCGGTTTCCGAGAAAATGTTTACTCAAGGAAACAATGGATCGGAATGATCGAGGAACGCCGACCCCGGCAGTGATGCAGCAGGATTTCTGCAGCAGAGGGATCGATTAATGAGCGTAGATCGCTGATTGTTTCGCGGTTATTTATGACTCAATTCGCGCGATCTAGCCGGCTCGAGCCCGCATCGGCGACGGAGCAACGCGGAGTTAATTAATGCGAACGAAGGTGAAACCGAACGGGTTGGCTAGGGTCAGCGATTACGGCCGGCTAAGAATAATCCTGCAGGCAAATTTTATCGATTGACCTTTAAGATCTGGCCACGTGGGTAGGCGAATCGCGTGTCTCTAGCGCCGCGCGTCGAACGGAACGGAGGATCGATCGAAGGCGTCCCGGAGCCGGCGTATCGATATCCAAGGAAAGGGAAACAGCTTTGACAATAATTGGAACCAAGGCGAGACCTTCTACGTGAATGCCGAGAGAGGCCCCGGTGATTCATGGATCCGCGTCCTGCTCGCGTTTTTCAGCCGGGTTTATCGACGCCGATAAGAGGCGTTCCGGCAATATTCATAGATCGTCGACTGGGGAACTGGCGAGGATTTTTGATTCATCGACGGTTCTCGCCGAGTCGTCCGGATAACTCTGCGTCGACTCTCGAATTCCCGTCCACCACCCTCGCCCTCTGGAAAATCGATTCCGCAGGCTTTACGAGCCGCACCAAAGAAATTCTACTTCCCTTGTCGTACAGATATTCCCTTAGGCGGAATCGGAATTGTTTTGCACCGCACTGCGGAGTTTTATGCGTTTACGAAACGTGTAATTTCGCTGTCTTCGTAATCTGCTATTTCCGTATACGCTTTTAAACGGCGCAGTCCCATGGCCTGATATCTCGTGCTTTGCTTCAAACTCTTGGAAGAATTTCATAGAAAACATTTATCTCCTTAAATCGTATCTCCATCAGCGTTAACAATTTTAAAGATTTCTTCGGCGGCTCTAATTTAAATGCAGGTTTTACACTGCATTTATGGCAAAAGTGAGTAGCTGTAATGTAAGACTGTGTAGATATAAGAATTTAATAACGTTGTTACATCGTTGAAGTAGCAGCTTATTTTTATTTCACTTAGAGATCCGCAGTCTACTCAATACATATTTTGCATCTTTGCGAGATCTCTCATGTTTGAATCTTAAGATCCTTCTTCTATCATGCCAATAATAATAGCCAATAATAATAATTTAGTCAGAACACCCACGTCGATTCAATAATGCTCGTCGAATTTACCAAGCCGAAAGCAATTACAAACGGCACTGACGTGGAACGACTGCAGTCCCATTATACTACAGTCTGCCTCCTCGTGATTTTAATATAATTAGTCCGATCGATCCTCTGGCGCTCTGTGGATATCTCTACCACGTAATTTGCCAATCTCGCAATTAAAACGTGGCGGAGAAGTTCGATAGAAAATCTCACCGAACACGTCACCAGAAATTGTTTCGACAAAAAATACATCTACCGTAAACGCGCCAATAGTAAAAATACCTTGCAATGTTTTTTAAAAAGTACCTACCTCCGTCCGCAAAGATGGCTATTACCTGCTCTAGCTACTGAGACGAAGGTCAGAGGCCGGACGAAGTATCGTCGGTTCTGTTCCAGTTGCTGAACGAATGAATTAGCTGTTTTTAGAAATGATCTAGATTGCAAATGCTTTGAATAATCACGGATCGGAGACTCGTCCGAAAGAGCATCCGCGACTCGCCATAAGGCCCGGCAAGGCTAAGTAGGCGTCCGCCTCGAAGAAAACGGAACCGCGTGCCGGGTGAGGGGAAATCGTGACGTAGGACCGCGTGTCTCATGAAAGGGAGTAAATGGTTGCACCCACGAGATTGGCGGCAGATAAATCCTACGAGAGAGTCTTACGCTACGTGAACACGTAACCGGCGAGGTTGCCTCGAGGAGAAGGACGAGGAGAACGACGCGACGGAGAAAGGGAGGAGAGGATCGAGAGAACCCGGTTCTCCGGTTGCATCGATCCGATCGAGGGACGAGCCGAGGCCGGTAAAAAGCGAAAAGACGATCGTCCCTGTCTTTCGCGCGAGCGGCCGTCCGCGAACATGATTTCGGCGATGGTACCGGTCCCGGATGCTCGGCGAACCAACAACGCGCCAGACATTTCCCTTTCACTCCAGGATCGTTAACGGCGCTGCGAGGGACGCAGCTGCTTCCAGAAAATTTATCAAGAAGCTGCGAATTAAAGGAGATATTTTCTCCGACGCGTCCGCGCGGAATGCAAATTGCTGCGAGCACTTTAATACCGACGGCCCGAATTCACGCCGCTTTTTCGGACGTTCATGGTGATATCATGGCTCCGATATTTTATAGGCTTTTATAGGAGGACGCGGCACGCTGAAGAGGATAATGTTCACGGCGGATCAATTTAATACCTCCAGCTTTCTATGATCAGCTGGAAGAAGTTGAAATGAAAGTGTCGCTGATGGAATCGGCGCACGCAATGATCGTACAATTAGAATAATTTCTGATTCGGTAGCTTTTAATTTCTAGCGGAAGTCTATCCAGTTTATGGCTCTTAAACTCAAGCGTCGATTATTTTTAACGAGACCTCGTAGGATCGAAGCTTCTTTTTGCAACGATCCAATGAATTAAACAATCATGAGCTTCCGGCACCTTTCCAAGATTTCGCGTTGCCGACTACTGCTTCTTCCGGTGTATCTAATCGGCGAATTCGTTGTAAATAACCGAATAAACTAACTTCACCGGCCGACAGCTTGCGAATCGATGGATCTTAAGGTCCGACGGATAAATCGCTGTGCATGTCGGGAAACAGGGTCGAACCTCAGGCGTCGAACCGAAGAAGCGACTCGTTCGCGTCGGACCATCATCGTTGTCCGCGTAACAGGTAAGTTTCAGTCGGAACACCGTTGGGCCCCGGCCGGAGGAAGAAGAAAACGAAACCGTGTTGTCGTCCGGCGTGGAGGGACGGTTTTCGAGAGGCGTGGGGGGGCGAGTCGGTGTGCCCCAAAGGGGAGTGGTAGCGGATCGTGGTCGTTCGTTCGACGCGAACAAAGAGGTGTAACGTGGGGGGTACGCGAGTTGGGCCCGGGTGGCGAAGGCGAAAGTATGCCGCGTATATAAGGCGACGAACCGCCGGCAATCAGCATCCAGTTCACTTCTGGACGCACCTGGAATATCTCGAGAGCAAAAATGAGAATCCTGGTACGTGGACGTGTACGATACTCCTGGGAGCCCGGGGCTCGAAGACTCTCGGGGCACAGTGAATCGGTCCGACCGCTTTAGAGTAGAGACGCAGGCCGCGAGCATTCGCAGCCGGGGCCATAGTGACTAAATCCGCGGGGGCGTACGGTGTCCGGGGTCTAGTGTCCGAAATCGGTTCGGAAGATCCCGACGGGTGAAATTGGCAGTTCGATTAGCTAGAAAGTCCCGAGTCGCTTCGCGGTTTCCTCGGGTTTCCATTTCGGTTTCGTTGACCGAGCGCGGTCTGACGGTTGTCTGGTGATCGTTGCAGGTCTACACGGCGGCGATCGCCCTGGTGGTTTCGGCGGCCTGGGCGGAGGAGGCCGAGAAGTCTGTCGAGAAAGTGGAGGCGCCGTTGGCGGACACGGCGACGAAGAAGCAGGAGAAGCGAGGCCTGCTGGGTCTCGGCTACGGTTACAGCTACGACGGCGGCTACGACATCGGAGGCGGTGGCCACGGAGGCCTGGATCTCGGCGGCGGGTACAGCGGCGGGTACGGCGGCTACGGTCTGTCGGGGTCGGGCGGCTACGGTGGCCACGTTCTCGACCACGGCCACCACGAGCACGTCAAGACCGTCACCGTGGTGAAGAACGTCGCCGTTCCTTACCCCGTTGAGAAACACGTGCCGTACCCGGTCGAGAAGCCCGTACCCGTCCCGGTGAAGGTACCCGTGCCGCAGCCGTACCCGGTCGAGAAGCCGTACCCCGTCAAGGTCTACGTGAAGGTCCCGGTGCACGTCCCGCAACCCTACCCAGTGGAGAAGAAGGTGCCGTACCCGGTGCACGTGCCGGTCGACCGTCCGTACCCGGTCAAGGTGTTCGTGCCGCAGCCGTACCCGGTCGAGAAGCACATCCACGTCCCGGTCAAGGTACCAGTGCCGCAGCCGTACCCGGTCGAGAAGCCAGTCCCAGTGCCAGTAAAGGTGCCAGTCCACATACCCGCCCCGTACCCGGTCGAGAAGTTGGTTCACATCAAGGTGCCCGTCGACCGTCCGATCCACGTGCCCGTACCGAAACCATACCCAGTGCACGTCGAGAGGCCGGTGCCCTACCCGGTCGAGAAGCCCGTCCCCTACCCAGTCAAAGTTCCGGTAGCGGTTCCGGTCCATCACGAACATGATCATGGCTACGGCGGCGACTGGGCCGGAGGCCATGGCTACCATTAAACAACAGACACTGTCGGTTCCGGGTAGCTCTCGCCGGAAGGCTCGCAAGAAGATCCTGACGGCAGAAGATCCCCGGATGATCGACGATCTCTAGGTTACGCACGGGAGAAGAACGAATTGATCGGACGTTGTCGTGGCACGCGTCCGTCCGCCCAACGCCCTCTATCCTTGTACCTGGACCTCTAGACGCAACCGCGCGGAGGATTCACGGTTTCTGAGGAAGACCGGACACTCTACCGGTCCATCTTCCTCGATCTTCTCCGTCCGCCGACGACCATGGGACACTGGGCGGCGCGTGCCACCGATAGGAACGAAAGGGAGATACTCATAGGTGTGGAGTACTGGCTTTGGTGGCCTTCGCTCGAACAACAGCCCCGCTTATCTCACTTTTTTCTACATCGACATAGCAGAATATGTATTTTTTTTACGAAATATAAATGTTAGTAATTTTGAAACACTGTCTCTGGATACACCCAGCTGCACCCCCCAAAGCAACCCTTTAGCAGGAAAGCCTTTTCAGAATATTTGCGAATCTGTCGCTCTTGCAAACATTACAATAGCTGCAATTCGAGGCGGTAGAAGGACTGAACGAATCAAGGATATAATCGATTCTTGCGATGACAATTTTTATTTCATGAAAGGATAAACAGTCTGACAATCAGATTTACCGCAACGACGTCCAGAGAATTGGGCTACCGTCTTTGCGGGCATTATCGTGGAAGACGACGACGACGACGACCTTCCGCGTTTCCCGATGCCGTCACGACTTGTTTAACAATTTCCACTTTCATTTTCCGCATGCCCGGCTCGTCCCGGCGGCGGATCATTAAACGGCTTATGACGATGTTCAGGGGAGCCGGCGTTCCAGAAACAACCGGTAATCGTCGCTTAGCCCGGCGAGGATCCCTTGCAACGACGCGCGCGGTTATTGTACTGTTTGAGAAATCGCGGATCGACGATTACAGTGATCGCCGGCGGACCCGTTGTCGTTCGATTTCTGCGGGGAAAGTTTCCTGCTCGGTCGCGCGCGCCTGTGTCCACCCAGATGGCGGCCGCGCCGATGCAACCGACGAGGCAACCGCGACCCAGTTCTACCCGCTGCCAAGGCGGCCCTGCCAAATCGATGCTCTTGATCACCCCGCGCGTCCGCGTCCGCGTCCACGTACCCTCGTAACTCGTCCCGACGTGCCGCGCTCGACGGCTCTCGCCGCTCTTCAACCCAATTCTGTTTTACGGAGGGATGGCGCGGGCACCCGGTCAATTTCACACCCGGCCTCTGCAACGAGGATTCGAGACGCTGCCGCGGAATCCCTGATTTATCGTTCCTCGAGCCTCCGAGCCCGAATTCCGAGTCTACCATTTTTCTCTACGGCCGCAAAGAGGATTCCCCTTTAATTAACGTTCCCAGTACCCGAAAATAAAAACGTCGGATTGCGGAGGACGGGCGGTCTCAGTCGGCGGAATAATTGAAGATCGCGGCGGACGGCGCAGCCTGACATTTTCGGACCGAAGATGCAGTTGCGAGAGGAGGAGCGTTTAGAAAGACGGCAGGGGCCCGTGGTTCCGGAGCCGCCGGAAACTTTAGCAACCGAGAAACACCGTTCAATTACCTTGGTTGCAGCGTCGGTTGGGCAACCGCGTGGACGCTCCTCGATTTCGATTCTCGCCGGGAGTTGTGCGAAAAGGCGTTGCCCAACGACCACGGGAAAACGCAGAACAAGGAGAAACACGCCTGCGGAGAGGCTCGCGTTCCCGAGGAAGTCAGGGCTGACACGGCCGCGTGGCCGCGCATCCACCACGATCTATCGATCGACTTCGTTAAAACGGGGGGACCGGCTGGCGCCGGAGGGTGCCGCGGGCCGGCGGACCGTGTCCAAGATCGCGGCTGCTAAGTTAATTCGTCCACGGTGAAGTTCTGCGCCGGCTTCGACCCACTTCGGGGCCGTGCCCAAGCCACTTGACTCACGAACGACTTACGTGCCTGTCCATTGGACGAGCCGAGAGCCGGTCGTTACGCAATCCTCTCGCAGCCGCACGCGACCACGAGACTGAAAGTGAGAGACCTCCGACGAAACGGACGCCCCGAGACACGGGAACCCGCTTCCGAGCGATCTTTCTCATTTTTCCCTCTTTTCCTGACCAGCTCTGACCAACCCTGACCAACCCTGACCTACCCTGATCAACCCTGACCAGCCCTGACCAACCCAGACCTACCCTGACCTACCCTGACCAACGCTTCGAATAATTTTCAGAGTTTCGCCAACGTCTAATTCGCTCCGTATCCCCTCCACTCTCTAGTATTATGCTAAGAAAGTTCCTACACCCTGGATATGCTGTGCCACTATGCAGCGAATAGGTCTGCTCGAAGTAAATTAAAATAGCAATGTAGCTTTAATGGTTAACGACTCCAGCAGAATTAGTTTCTGAAAGTGGATGAAGAATCGTGCGACTAACGCGACATTTCACGACGCGCGAAGAGAGCCATCGAGAAAATTCATTCCACAGAGAACACTGTATTGCCCCGTTTAAATACCTTGCCGCGCTTTGTCGGCAGCGGCGCGCGCTTCGCTGGACCCTTTCACTCGACGCGCATTGGTAAGACAGTCGTACGACTTCCTCAGCAGTAGGTACATTGGATAGGATCCTGTTCTTTAATTACACGATCTTGAAATTATCAATTTCAACGTTTCAATAATGTATAAGAAATAAAAATACGGATGGTGAATGATAATTGTTCCTGTGACATCGTTTTGAGAAATTGAGAGGAGAAACGGGTTACCTACTGTTGAGAATGTATCGATAGATGCGGCGCCAATATATATTTAACAAGTCCTAACAAGTTTGAATCTGTCTAGCTTGTCGATTCGATATTTCACAACTGATTGCTTCCCTTTCTGTTAAAAAAAAGGAGACGTACCAAGAGGATATGTAAAACAGTACGAGCACGGTCCGCGATACGACGTTAAAATGATAAAAGAAACAGTGTCTTATCAATCGAGGATAACAGAGGACCAATAGCAGTTAACTAGTATTTCGAATCGCAGGTGATAACGACTAACGAAGACTATCAGCGCGCAGAAATCGACACCGAGGTCCCGATTAAGGACGCGAAGCACGCTGGATCGGTCTAATTATGCAGCACGCTCGTTAACAGCAACCGCGGACTCGTTATCATCGGGCTCATCTGAACCACGTCGCGTGCCTTCGCCTCGTTTCTCCAGTTCGAGCATTTAGCTATCTCCGCTCCGGCAAAAAACCAATGAAAAGAAACGATATTGAGCAGTCACGAAGCATAACAATCGCGTGTTGCCCGGGAAATTCGAGTAGAACGGTCTCCGGGAACGCGATCGTCGTTTTCACCGGCGTTAGGAGCCACGGTGTTACGTTCGCTGGCACGAGCTGTCTATTCGAGATCACGGTTCCAATCGCGTCACAATTTCCGCACACATAGTTCACGACCGTGAAAGTCTGTAATGATTTCCGGTCGTTGCACAGAACGGCGCGATCATTGTTCTTAAGCGCGCTCGCGTCGCGGCGCTCCGATCTTCCGCGAGACAATCTAGATCGCTCTAACGACCGACAAGTAGCGAGCATTTAACAGGTGATTGAAATCATTGATCTTCGATCCGGATCGCTAACTCCGAATACTCTGCCTCGCTTCGCTGCGATTTAAATGCAATTCTCGCCATGCTAATTAGACGTTCGGACGATGTTGCAGCGGGCGCTTTCATTATTCTTTGCACGGTTCGGACAAAAAGCCGCGTTAATTGTCGTACAACTGTTGCTATGTTCAGAAAGTGAGGAGCCTGCAAAAAGGGGGACGCGCGTCGACTATTTCGTAGACCATCCTCGATTCCACGTACGACCAATTATAACAATAGCTTTCCCTTTCACCGGACCCTCCAGAAAACAATCGTGCATTTGAATAGCCGATACAATAATCGATTCAATTAGAAATCTCCCGATTAAATCGAAGACTCGCGAACGGTAAGGCCGCGATGCGTCTCGGGATCTTTCGCTTTCGTTTCGCGCGTGCCTCGCATCGGGATCGAGCACGCTGCCCTCAATCTCTGCACACTGTCTTCCAAGGTCGCGAGCAGATGACCGCGGAATCGCGACCACTGAAACGGCGTGTCGCTCTCTTTATGGCGCGACGATCCTCGATCGCGGGAGACAGGGGTGCAGCTTCGCTGGCTACAGTGAATAGTTTCACTGTTTTACACGTGCGAGATGCGAAAGCGATCTTCCCCCCTCGCAGAAGAAGTCAGCGTCGCGTGCAGCCTCTGGATCGGCGACGAGAAACTTCTCTATAAAAGCTAGACACACCTCGTCGCCGATTTACTCGCTTTCGGTTTCGATTGCTCGACGTTCGATCAAACCGACTGGAGCGACCTTGACCCGGATCGAATCGGTTCGCCAACATGATTTGCACGGTAGGTTGCTGCTGTCAGGGTCCAGGAGAACCGGAGGAATCGCGCGACAGTGTACCGTGTGCAGTGTTCTGGTTCCATATTCATTGTTCGGCAGATTGATAGTGAATCGGTAGAGGATGTGACCACTAGGACTACCTTCTGAGTATTTCCGAACGCTTTAGACTCGACAGGATTCTTGTTAAGACCGTGTTACGGAGAAATGCGCTTGGAATGATTTTAGTAGCCATGGCAACCTCGATCATTCCAAGCTCGAAGACTCTTAAAGATAATTGCTATTAGGCAAGGTGTTGATGATTCTGTGGTAACGATCATTGTTGCAGAGAAGCGTCGCGCTCGTTCTTGTAGTCGTCGTCGCGACTTCGTCGAGTTTCGCCGCGCAAGGGAAGAAGAACCAACAGGTTGCCAGGCCGAGAACTCAAAGGCCTCCCAACCGAGTGCATTGTTTTGCTTATCAGAGGAAAACTAACGACACGGTGCAGAGAAACACCATGCGATCGAATAGACCTGTTGGGAAACGTGGTACGTAGATCCGAAGTACGAGAACTTTAATTTACCAATCGCTGTACTTGTTAATCGAGTAACATTGTAGGCGACCAGTATGGCGATCCCGCGGAGGCCCCCATCGACAGCAGTCACCTGGAGGGCGACTCTTTCAAACTAGGTCACCTGGAATCCTTTACGAGCCACGGGACACCGCCAATCTCGGATCACGAGGTCGGCTTTTCTCTGGACGTGCCCCAGGAGGGTCAGCTGTTAGGTCAGCACGTGCAGGAAGACGTGCACAAGCTGGTAACGGTAGTGAAGAAGGTAGCAGTGCCGTACCCGGTGATCAAGAACGTCCCCTACCCGGTCGTCAAGAACATTCCCTATCCCGTCAAAGTACCGGTCCCGCAACCGTACCCGGTCGAGAAGAAGATCCCGTACCCCGTCAAAGTTTTCGTGAAGGTACCGTTAAAGATCCCGAAGCCTGTGCCGGTGATCAAGGAAGTGCCTTACCCGGTCCAGGTCCCGGTGGACCGCCCGGTCCCGGTAAAGATCTACGTCCCAGATCCGTACCCGGTCGAGAAGAAGGTGCACTACGAGGTGAAGGTACCTGTACCCGAGCCGTTCCCCGTCGAGCGCAAGATCCCGGTGCCAGTGAAGGTGCCCGTGCACGTGTCGCAGCCGTACCCGGTCGAGAAGGTAGTTCACTACCCGCTGAAGATCGAGGTGGAGCAACCGGTGCCTGTGCCGGTCCCGAAACCCTACCCGGTGCCGATCGCGAAGCCCGTGCCCTACCCAGTCGACAAACCCGTCCCCGTCCCCGTCAAGGTCGAGGTACCCAGACCGGTGCCCGTGCCCGTCGACAAGCCCGTGCCCGTTAAGGTCAAGGTAGCGGTGCCCGCGCCCTACCCCGTGGAGAAGGAGGTACCCTACTCCGTGGAGAAACCGATACCCGTGCCGGTCCGGATACCCGTCGACAGACCGGTGCCGGTCCACGTGACCAAACCGATCGCCTACCCGGTCGAGAAGCCGGTACCGTTCCCCATAAAGGTAGCCGTCCCCATACCCGACCACGAGGGAACCGCCGCGATCGAATCCTCGGCGTACGAGTACCACGAATTCGCGCGATGATCGATGCGCGATCGCGACGGGGAAACACGTGATTTCTTGCGATGATCGGATCGATGGCAGAAGAGCTGCTGCTGCTGCGGTCGTTACAGGAAATGTAAACAGCACCGCGGAACAGTCTTCAGAGCGTTTTACCTTCGACACTGCGCTACGATCGTCGACTATCCGTTTCATTTGTACATTTCGATAAAGAAGTCCTTGCACCCTGTGTCCTGGAGATGTCTGCGGGCCCTGTTACACCGCCCCTAGACATCGCGATCTGTTTTTAACCGTAGAATGTAATTGTTATTACCTAAAGGAGCGAGTAACGCCATCTGAATGGCGCCCGCGCTGGTAACCGTCTGTGAAATGCGTTTCTCCAGAGAACTGCAGCGAACTGTAGCGAACTGCAACTAACTGCAGCCAGTATCGACTGCGAGGTTCCCGGGCTAGTATGCGAGAACTCCGCGAGAGGTTGTACAATGTGGAAATAAATTTCACTTTTCGTAGGAACCGAGAGGAGTCCCTTATTTTCCGCAATTTCGTTCGTCGCTCCCTTTCGATCAATAATGGATCAATAATGGACGGTCGATCGAGAGAACCGTGAAAGCTCCTCCCGATATTGCACATCGATCGAAAGGAAAAATCGTCCGGTAGTCTACAGAAACCAGATGCTCCGGGAATGTGCAAGCTAGACCGACGAGCGCGGCGAAATCGGAGAGCAACATTTCAGTCACGTTTCTCCTAGAACCCGGTGTAATTGCATCGCGACAGATCGTCCCGTAATTGATTCTGGCAAGACAGACGCATCGAGCGACGTGTCTCACAGCCTTGATCCTGACTTTCTACATAATCGACTCCAGCTCTCGAGAACGCGAGGCGATGCAGCGGAACGATTTTAATTTGTAACGCGAGTTTAAATAATACACGGCGATGCAGGTGCTTTTGGAACAGGTATTCGAACGTCCGCAAGCTCTGCGCATGGTGCAGATGCCGTACAACGTCGCTTATGCGAGCGTCGAAGTCGCCAAGCGCCGGCCGACGCCGCTTATGCGAGCGTTCGAGTCTTCGAGCGCATTTGGATCTCCGGACTCTCGCAGTTCAATCAGACATGCTATTAGAATGCGATATTTTTCAGCCTATTAATTATTTATTTTTTGCCTCTCCCCGCTGCGTTCGTTTACTGTCGTTATTGTTATTTCCCGCGGATTTAACCAATTATCACGATAAAATTCCTAAATGCCAATTCGACGAATCACTGAGGCTTGGCCGAATGCGGTTACTATTCTCATTAATTTCTGGTTCTACGACCTGAATATTGAAAGATCAGCTTCCTGTACTTAACAAGGGGCGTACCCGTACCGTGTTTGTTACTTAATAATCCAATAAATTTATTCTGACGCCGGTGGGGAACCTGGCCCCGGCGACTTTTTCCTCCACGAAACCGTGTCACTGTGCAAGTAGAAAACGGCGAACTGGATGTAACAGTTTCTGACCGAACTAGCGAACTCTAGGAAGAAAGTGGTAGCCATCGAAAATGGCAAAACGGCTCTGGAGAACTTTTATACCGGTTTCGGTTTCACTGAACTTACACGAGAAACTGGGTGGCTCTCGTGTGATCCGCGAAGAATTGGATCGGCCGATCCTACGTGAGACGACTTCATGGTCGAGCCGCATGGTCGCCTGTTGGAAAAGATTTTCGCGGCGACGCGGGGGGAAGGGCGGACATTTTTGTTGGCGGTTCCGCGAAAGAGCTTCGGACCGTTCTGAAACAAACGTTTCCCTCGAAAAACGCGTCCTCGCCGTGGAGCCCGGTTTTACGATCGCCTATGGAAAGTGGCCATTCGCTTTCATCTGTCAAACGCAAACGGCGTCGCCGTTCCCGCAGGCTTTTCATGAAATTAATGAACCAGAACCAAGTGGCTACCGATGGCTGCCGAGCGACCACTGTTTCCTCTGAGTTCATGGACACCCGAAGACAGCGAAATCTCCTGAAAACGATCAGTTCTTCGAATTCGGGAAATTCTAATTTTTATTGTAAACCGGGAAACTCCATCAGTTTAGATAAATTATTGCTTAAAAGGCAGATCTAGAAGATCTTACTGATGCATAAAAGAGTAGGATAATTAGATCCTTCATTTAAAACCTTAAAAAAAAAAATCATAATATCAGTCAGATTAAAATCGACGAAATTCGAACGAGAAGATTGTTTATGCAAATTATTGAAATTTTAAACAGAACATGGCTATGTTAATGCACCCTGACTCGATTGGTGGACCACCGTATGCCTCGATTGCCCAACCAAAGCCATAAGTTCCTCCAGCGCGGTAGTTCGACGCAGAAGTTTCTTCGAGGCTGTTTTACGAGTCGAATAATGAATGGTCCGTGTTGTCGTTTCCGCGGTGGAGGGCTCTACGCCAGTTATCCATGAGGAACAATAACCGTTTTGTTGACCGTGGATAATTGTCGCGAACTAGGCGGCGCAAGCCTATAAAGGTCCGAGCTGGTCGGACAGGCGAAAGTCGTCCACGGTATATAAATAATCCTGGTGCACTTATCCGTTTGGTTTCAGTGCATCTTGATCCATCGTCCAGCAACATCTCGCCATGGGGCGCTTGGTTGGTACCTTCAGCTTCCACCCTTCAACGGACTTAATTTCCCAAATTCTGACAACGCTACTCCTCTATTCTTCTAATTAGTATTCTTAGCTCATTCGATTATAGTCTGTAGCTTGATTGAACAATATAAAGTTCCCTCTAATCAATAGCTTCTTCTCTATTCTTCCAACAGCAGCCCAGCGTCGTCGTCTTCCTCTCAGTCGCCCTAATTTGCTCCGCGACGCGGAAAGAGGACCTGGAGAGGGCAGCGGAGCTGGCCGTCGAGAAGG
This sequence comes from Augochlorella aurata, assembly GCA_028455555.1. Lineage (NCBI taxonomy): Eukaryota > Metazoa > Arthropoda > Insecta > Hymenoptera > Halictidae > Augochlorella > Augochlorella aurata. The sequence goes on along the minus strand of CM052153.1, from coordinate 2,633,207 downwards.
CAGCGGAAAGGGTAGCGGAAAGGGCCGTGGAGAAGGCCCTGGAAAGTGGGAACATGACGACAGAGTCGAAAACGGTCCGCGACTCGTACTCGAGCGCCCGGAAGTCGCCCGAACGCGAGGTCTCCAGGTACAGCGAGAGATTCGGAGGTCGCCAATCCTCCTTCGAGGACGACAATGATCGAGAAGACGACTCCGACGAATGGCAGAGGTTTTCGAGACGTCTCAGATCGAAGCCGTTCGGTTGGAAGAGCAAGATAGATGAACGTTGGAGAAGGCACCCTAGAAGCGACTGGGTGGCGGAGGCTCCGTGGGAGAAGCCAAAGGTGATCACGATAGAGAAGAAAGTTCCGGTGCCTGTCACCGTCGAGAAGAAGGTCCCGTACCCCGTGTACAGGCACGTGCCATACGAAGTGAAGGTTCCTGTGCCCCAGCCCTACACCGTCGAGAAGAAGATGCCCTATCCTGTCAAGGTGTTCGTCAACGTCCCGGTGGAGGTGCCGGAGCCCTACACGGTGGAGAAGCAGGTGCCTTACGAGGTCAAGGTCGACCGGCCTGTTCCGTACAAGGTGGAGGTTCCGGTGCCGGTGCCGTACACCGTCGAGAAGAAAATTCCGGTCGAGGTAAAAGTGCCGATACCCCAGCCGTACACGGTCGACAAGCACGTGCCCTACGAGGTGAAGGTCCCGGTAAAGGTACCGGAGCCCTACGAGGTCGAGAAGAAGGTCCCTGTACCCGTCAAGGTCGTCGTGAATCGACCTTACCCGGTTCCCGTGCCGAAACCGTACCCCGTCGAGGTCGCTAAGCCTTACCCGGTTGCCGTGGAAAAACCTTACCCCGTCAAGGTCAAGGTACCGGTGGAGGCGCCCTATCCTGTGCCCATAGAACGACCCGTGCCCGTTCCGGTCGAGGTTATCGAGCCGGAGCCTTACACGGTAGAAAGACCCGTCGAGGTCGAAGTGAAGAGACCTTACCCTGTACCTGTTAAGATCCAGGTGGATCGACCTTACGAGGTCCTCATGCCCAAACCTGTACCCATTCCCGTGGAGAAACCTTTTCCGTACTGGGTTCAAGTGCCGGTATCCTTGGGCCAGGACTGGAACGGGCTCGATACCCAAGGGTTCTACGAGAGGAAGGATTCCGCTGCGAACAAGAAGCCTGGAGACCGTCGGAATAACAAGGCTACCAGCAGACCTCGTTCGAGACACGGCGAGAAAGGGATCTAAGGTTTTATCAAAGACAACTTTGGATCCCTGAACGATCGTTGGAAGTGCAGGATCTCGGATAAAAGGAGGGAACCGCTCACAGGAACCTAGGACCTCTCGCATCGTGGGCGATCGCCTTCCTCGAACAGCCACGGAACTGCGCTGCTGTTCTTTGACATTATAAATATAAAAAATGAGAATGAATGGTTTAGTCTCTGTGTAGATCGTATGGCCGAATAAAGAAATGACACACGATTTATAAAGTAGGATGTAATGTTTCATTTCGTGCAGCCACTGGTCGATTTATTATTAATTTCTTGCAACTGGACCACCGTGTGCGATTACCGTAGCCAGACCACTCATTAGGGAAGACAAATTTTACGTTACGCAACGCACGCGACTCGTTAAACATACCCGCCGACTCGGGGCGGTAATTAAGGAAACCCCATCGGAAGCGGCGTAATTCTTTTCGGTCGTACGTGTAATCATCGTATCGATCAATCGATTCTAAATCATAGTTCTCCGCCGCGGCGGTTTCCGCGTGATAAAAATAAATCCTCGGCGCGCACACATTCCTGGGTAATCAGTCTGACACGTCCTTATTAACTCACCGATCGGGTGATTAAACGAGTGGCCAGCGCGTGCGTTTCCCACGAGCCGATGCACAGCCATGAGCTCGGTTCTCGAGCGGCCGCTCGTTCGCTTCGTTCGAAACGGCTCCGAACTAATAGCCTCACGGTCAAGAATTCCTCGCGCGTTCTGCGTACGCGACCGGAAAAAATCAATTCGAGTTCTGCTTTCCCTGATCATAGGAAGAGCAGCCGGCGATCGATTATACCCGAGAATCGAGAATCATTTATATCGCCGACCGTTTCCTGTTCTTCGCGGCCGATTTAAAGCGATCGCGCGATCCCGAGCGAGCGTTAGCCGGCGATGAAAAGAACGGATCCGCATGCGCCCGATTATTTATCGGCAGGGAAACGACAGATCATGATTTCCTGCCGTGGGGATCCATCGCATCGAGGATTGAAATATCGCGAGCTCGCTGAAACGATCGCTACTCTCACTGTGTTCGCTTTCTCACGTCCAACGACTCCGCAACGATGATAATCGTCCGCGAAACAGATCTCTCATCTCTCTCTGCGATTACTAAACGATCGCTTATCCTATTCTCCATAAATTTCCCGCCTAACAATTAACTCCGCGATCGATGTAACTATTCAACGAGCTTCCCTTCGAATCGATATCGCGATGCTTCGGACACGGTCTCCGCTCTGCGGCGAGTAATGGGTGTAGTCTCGGAATAATTAACATAACGACTGCATTACACTGATCTGCATAATCCGATGTATTACCGCACCAGCCGGAATTCTCGGCCGTAATTACTCCGGCACAGGTGGTAACGATCGATCGGTCGGTCGAGCCAGTCCTCGAATATTCGAGTGCAACATACCGGCCGCAAAAAGCGCGCGGAATGACTCCGTGAGAGAAGCGGGTGAAAACGGGCCTCGATCCACGCGAGCAATTAACGCTCATCGACGCGTTGCGCGGTGGATCTGCGCGATCGATCTCGAGCACGGCTCCATCCGACACGGCAGATCGTATATCCGAGCGCGTTCTTCCCCTACCAATCGGCGGCTCTCCCTCTCTCGCTCTTCGGTTTTCGTTTTCTTCCACCATCCCACCTGCGCTCTCTTCCTTCCTCTAGCTCTCTCCGTCGCGACGGCCCGAAGGACTCTAGCTCTCCTCGTCGGACCAGGGGACTCTCGATCGCGGACGAGAGGACCCGGGACTGGAAACGTCGTGGTCGCGCGCGCTAGTCCTTCCGGGGGAGGGGGGCGGATGCGGAGGGGGCCAGTAGTCCTGACGAGAAACTATGAAATATGGAAAGAGCCGAGCGAGCGAGCGATAGAGAGAGTGAAAGAGAGAGAGAGAGAGAGAGAGAGAGAGAGAGCTGCCTTGGGGGCCCACGTCTATATCGCGTTCAGAATCACTGGCGTAGCATTCGCCGAGTTTTCGAAATCTTTTTGGCAATTTTTCTTCGTCGTCTAATGAAACGTTCCGTTTAATCAAGTATCGTCTGCATCTATGATTAGAGTCTGCCTTGAATAGGGCTCGACTTCTTTTGTCTTCCGAAGCTTTAACAACGAACAACGCTTGGTTGAATGCTATAGTACCAGAATAAAAATAGTCTGGACGGTAGCAATGGCTAGAACTTTTTCGATGCAGTAGCTTCTTAGAAGAGAAAGGGAATTAGCATTTGCTGTATGCCTACACTTACTTGGATCATCAAATCAGTGGGTTAGAATCATAGTGGCGTAAGTCGTATTTTCGAACATTTTTACTCGCGGCTTACGTCTGTGCGATGAAGGGAATTATAAATTATTCTTATTCTCTAAATTATTCTAACAATTCTGGCCAGTGAAGAATAACACAGCTGTTTCTCACGACAAAGAATGCTATAGTATTTTTAAATCCTTTTTAGTTTTCACTGTTCCGCGTTTCGTTCATCCATTTTTGCTAGAAACACATGAAATCCACAATATACTTCCGACATTACGATTTCAATACATTCAAATACGTTTAACAAGAGATCAGATTTTATTTCCACTTAAACGAACCGAATAATATTCATGCTCGACAGACTATTACAAGAAATCCCCATCGCGAGTTCGACTCGTCAAAGTCCGGCAATGAGTTAAGCAACATACGAGTTCCTTGCACAGGTTTCCCGGGAATTTAATCTTCCGTGGATTATGATACAACCCCCGTGAACTATTCGGAACGATTACTCGTGCATCGATGTTTAATTCAATTGGCAGCACTTTTACATAACCGAGTCGGCAATGTTACAACTCCAACCGACAACAAAATCGCGCGAGCGCCGGACGAGAACAATGATGCTCTCAGATTGCGAGTGACGCAACTATCGTAGCCGGTGTATCGATTCCTGATCCCAATTTGGAGCTATTAGGCGATCGATGAAACAACGCCTCGGTCCGTATCGAGCTCTCCGCGGTCCGACGCGCGAGCGCTCGCGCGCGCGGCTTCCGCCAGCGAGCGACCAGAGCGAGCGTTCCTTTCACCCTGGAAGAGGATTCGGGCGTCGTCTACGCCAGTGGGTCCGGTTATGGAACCAACATCGCGGGGCCCACGGCGAAGCAGTGGATTCAGAAAAATGCACCAGCGTCGCGAGCGCGTGTTGATCGAGCGGCCAGACGCCGTGCACCACGGCGCGTGTTTCACTTTTCCGCGAACGTACAGGGGGGGCTGGCTCGCTCGGACGGGGGAACGCGGACTATAAAGTCGGTGGCGTCTTGGGGGGAAGTATCCAGTAAAGTCTGGACTTCGACCAGATATCGGAGTGCCTCAGAGACATGAAAATTTTGGTAAGTACCGACACCGCGCGCCGGAATCCGAGACCGTTTCGTTCGACCTCTCTGCAAATTCGTTTCTGCGAACACTGTCGTTTTCGTTAGCGAACGGATGGCACGATTAACGCGCGTTCACAGTCAAAGTCGCGATCGCCAAAAATCCCGCGGCTCCACAGCGATTCCATTCTTTCGCGTGTCGCGAGTCCTGGCGTCGTTTAGTGTAGTCGGCTAGTTAGCAGGCCAGGACACGGTCGGAGGTTAGTGAGACTCGTTTAGAACCGAGGTGTTAAATAAGCGAAAGCTTGGATAATAATCGATCGTCAATGGAGAGACGTCAATGAGTCGGTGCGAGGCAGAGGCGTTTAGTCTGTAGCCGGATTTCCGACAGGCAAAGTGTTCGGCTACACTGAATTTCTCAGTAGAGGAAGCGACTAATCCGATTGATTCCAGATTCCCCTGTTGTTTGTGGGCCTGCTGGCCACAGGCCATTGCGAGAAGAAGGCCTCGAAGGCAGAGGACTCGAAAGACGAGTCGACGGTCGAGAAGAAGCAAGAGAAACGTGGTCTCAGTGGCCTGGAAGGCAGCTACGAGGGTGGCGATTATGGCGGAGGCGAGGAATACGGCGGTGGCGGTATCGAACTGAGCGGCGGATACGAAGGTGGTTACGGAGGCGGAGGCGGTGGCGGGTACGGTGGCGGAGGTGGGTACGGAGGTGGAGGTGGAGGAGACGAGGGTCACCACAAAGTCAAAGTAGTCACGATCGAAAAGACCGAGAAGGTCCCATACCCGGTGGAGAAGAAGGTTCACTACCCGGTGGAGAAAGAGGTGCCCTACCCAGTGAAGGTCGCCGTTCCCCAGCCGTACCCGGTGGAGAAGAAGATACCCGTTCCCGTGAAGGTGGTCGTCAAAGTACCTGTGCACATACCGCAGCCGTACCCGGTCGAGAAGAAGATCCCGTACCCGGTGCAGGTCCCAGTCGAGCGACCAGTACCTTACAAGGTCTACGTACCGCAGCCGTACCCGGTCGAGAAGAAGATCCCGTACCCGGTGAAGGTGCCGGTACCGCAGCCGTACCCGGTCGAGAAGCCTGTTCCCTACGCGGTGAAAGTCTTGGAGCACGTACCGCAGCCGTTCCCGGTGGAGAAGCCGGTGCCGTACCCGGTGAGCGTACCCATCGAGAGACCCTACCCGGTCCACGTTCCGAAACCGTACCCGGTTCCGGTCGAGAAGCACGTCCCAGTGCCCGTCGAGAAACCCGTACCCTACCCGGTGAAGGTCCACGTGGAGAGGCCGGTCGGAGTACCGGTGGAGAAGCCGGTGCCCTACGAAGTCAAGGTGCCCGTACCCGCCCCGTACCCGGTCGAGAAGCACGTACCCGTCCCGGTTGAGAAGCCGGTGCCCTACGCCGTCAAAGTGCCGGTAGAGAGACCCGTGCCCGTCTCGGTAGCGAAGCCGGTACCCGTACCCGTCGCCAAGCCCGTGCCCTACCCGGTCAAGGTACCCGTACCCGTCCACGTTCACAGCGAACACGGCGGCGGAGGAGGCGGCGGCGGTTACGGCGGAGGCGGTTACGGCGGAGGCGGTTACGACGGAGGCGACTACGGCGGGTCCAGCTACGGGGAACACTCCTCCTACTAGAGATCCGCGAGCCTGCCTGACGGGTACCCGACGGGTACTCCTCGAACGATTCTGACGCAGCAGGTGGACGTATTTATTCGCATGATCGTACTCGAATCGCAGCACTGGGAACTGGGTGAGAGGAACGATCAGCCGCCGATTCTCTTCCGCGATGGCGAATTAGTTCGGCCGGCGAATTAGATGCTAGTTTACTGTTTTGATACCTTTTGATACCTGAGTACCTAAGAACACTGTATACACGTATTGTACAAAGATCCGGTGCCGGTCGAGCACCCCTGTACCATTGTGTCTTTCGCTTCTTTCTAATAAAACCAAAGAGCAAAATCCACCACTGTTTCTCTTTCACTAGACCGAACGATCCCGCGGGCCCGAGGGCCCGATCCGCCGATCCCGGGAGCCCGAGAGTGTTCGACCGGGAGCTTCCGTGTTTAGCTTCCTACTTTTCCTGCCAGAGGTTCTCCGCGGGATCGAATCAAGGCCGTGATTCTGCTGTTTCGCAGCCGGTTTCGTAACGGTCGCTCGCCAAATAGCCCGTTAAACGCGGAACCGGCCGATAACATCTTCGATCCGCGCTTTCCGCGATGCGCGTAACGGCGGCGTTACACCCGTGACCGGCCCGCTTCCCGGGAAAATTCGAAAGTACCGCGCCAATTCTCTCGAATCCGTAAACGCGGAAGCGCCGCGCCGCCGTAATTAGCGCAACAAAAACCTGGACGCCAATTAGCCCGTGCCGGGGGAGAGGTAAACTTTCATCCGTTTCGTACACGTAACGCATCCGACCCGATGCTATCGCCGAAAAATTCGACGTCCTCGTCGACAGCGGGAGAAAGCCTCTTTCCCTCGCTAACCAATGGCAAACACCGACACCGGCCGCTAGCGCGCTTACGTCACGAATCACCACGAAATTCGAGAGCATAATTTTGTCTCGGACCGGAGGGAATGCGGCTGCGTGATTCTTTTGTGACGGCATCGCCTCCATTCCGCCTGTCCGTGTTCGCCGCGACGCGTAGAATTTCAGGATCTCGGTGAAATCGCGATCTAGACTGCGGGATCGATACGTCCAGCGAACCTAGAAATTGCCCGCATTCTCGACGGCGTTGGAGATTCCCGGAGCCACCTGACCGTGTCATAGTTTTCACAAATACCGCATTGGGAAATTGCGGCATGCGATCGCCGGTCCATAAAGTCGGATATTTCACGTGAAACACAGAACTCCAGGACCTCGTGTCTAAGAAGTATTGGCATTCCTCCGAGTACTCGAAGAGAACGCTGGATCGCGTCTTAATCAAGATCGGCGTGGAAATAGTTGGGCGAACCTACTTACCGGATGTAGGGGATGTTCGCAGGGATGTGGTACTTGGATCCAGGATCGAAATCGTCCTCGGATCTGAGCACGGGGGGCTTGATGCCGGCGTATTGCTCCATCAGGCGGTGCCAGTGGCAGTTGTAGTCCTCCCTATTGATGTAACCGCGGAAGACGTCCCACCTCCACCTGTCCATCGCGATGCTGAACGGCAGCATCACCAGTTTGTCCATCGCCAAGGTGAACAGATAGTTGATATCCGCCGTCGACTCGTCGATGTACTTGTTCCCTAGACCCAGGGTCTGGAGATGCTTAGGAGTAGCGACGCTGAGAGCGATCGCCTCGCCGACGGCCTCGTGGAAACCTGGAGCAGAACGATCCTGGATTAGGACAATGGAATCTGGTCCACGGTCTCGGTTACTTTTGCTAAAAACCGATGGAGGCGTCGTTACATAAACTAAAGCGGAATCCGATCGATTATGTCACCGATCCCGGCGGCGGTAAAAAGCAATGAAGCGTGGTCGAAGAAAGGTAGCCGCAAGAAAGACGCATGATCGCTTTGTGCTATTCGATAGCCTTGTAACTGTCGGACGCAGCCTATCGAGCGGGGAAAGTAATCGCTAATTAAACGAACGAATTCGATCGGACTCGCGGAAGCAGCGGGAGCACAGCTCTTTCACGCCTGATGGGTGAAGCAAGTGGTAGCTTGTAGGAACGGAGCGATAGCTGGAACCCGGTGCTGCTGTAATTTCAATCAATCCACTTCGAAACGGCCACGTAAGAAACGCTAACGATGTCGTAATTATAATCGAGCCTAAAGACCAAAGGTAACCAATCCCCAGGCAAAAGCAAACGCTCGTTAGAAGTGATATGTCGGCATCTAACATTGTAGAAAAGAGCATCTCTCTCTCTGGTAGCTCATTTGCACAAGCGTTTGCTCGCGGTTCTAAAGGATCGTCGCGAATGGACGAAGAGCTGCTATTTAATTCTAGGATTGTGTCTGCGGCGTCGCGATCTTTTTCGCGATCCCAGACGAGAAAAATGCATCGTTTACGGCATTCCATAAAGACGTCAAGGCAAGGTCGGATGCACCGTCGGAGGTTTGTTCCCCAGGTGCAACTGCGCCGAGGCGAACGACCGGCCAATCCGGCGGAACGGTGAAAGCGCGATTATACCATAATAAAAATATTATAACGATCTCCCGTACGGTCTGTCGAGAGTACTCGCACATCCACCTCATACTCGCGCGAATCCACCTGGAGCGTGTCGCTCTCGCTCTCGCTTTCAAGCTATTACCCGTAAAAGTCTTGGCAAGGACCGCCTACCGGAAGTCGGACGGGACCGGTTACGCAACCGGCGAGCGTCGTCCTGTCGTTTCTTTCGCGTGCCGACTGCGTTTTGGCTTTATGCCGCGATTAGTCCAGGTGTCTTCCTTTTAATAAACCACGCTTTTCTAGCTTTCATTCGAAACTCTTGCTCCTCGATTAACATTTATCGCGCTAATAGTAATAGTATGTTAGACGAGAAGGCGACAAGACGTTTTAGTAGTCCATTAACTCCATTTTATCGCGAACTGATTTTTAAACAACCCGGCGGAGACTTTCTGTAAGTTCTACGAATTATCCTGGGATGTAAAAATCCAGGCGTCCGTCTACAAAATTTCTAAACGGTATCTTGTAAAGATAAGACCTTTCAACAGATTGAAACAAAAAGATGGAGTTCCTTAATGGAATATTACACCTTCGTTCGAAAACTAATAAACAGTGTTGCGAATAAAGTGGAAAGCTGGCACGATCGGCAAGAAACGTGATCTGATTTTATTACGTGGCCGCGGTATCCCATAAACAATCGAAATGGCTTCCCCGTGGTTCCCGCTCCAACGTCCCGTGAAAATTGATTCCTTATCTGCCGATCGCGGTTTCACCGGTCGTATTTAACATGATCACGACGCTGGCAGGAAGAGTTAATTAAATCCGTAGCAGGAAGCCGGCTTTGAATAATCGCACCTGGGTTAGCGCCGTCCCTGAATTCCCGGGCATGTCCGCTGTATCGCAAGAAGTACTGAATGTGGGCCATCTCGTGGTGCACCGTGATCAAGTCCTTCATGGTGACCTTGGTACACATCTTGATCCTGCGCGAGAAGCAGAGCCAATTAAGACGACCATCATCGGGTAGAAGGAGACGCGGCCAATTATCTCGCCTCGCGATCTCGCGCGTAAACCCCGATGTAATTTGATCGCACGGCGTTACCTGTAATCTATGCGGTTGCAGAAATCCCAAGCGGAAGCTTGACAGATCATGGGCCGGTCGCCGGGGTCCGCGATTATGCTTCCGGCCCAGAACTCCGGCGGCAGCACGCTCAGGTTCAAGGACAGGTAGAACTCCTCCGCTATTCTGAACATCTCGATCGGCGTGTATCCCTGTCATTATTTTTATCAACGTTAACTATGTTCTGGCTACATTATACTCAAATTAGAAATGCATCGTGTGCGATAGTGATCGAGAGAGCGAGGACTCATACGTTTTCTTTTTTTAATTGGATAATCAATTAAATCAAAGAAACATGGATACATGACAACGAACCTTGGGATAACCTTGACGAATAGAAACATTTACTGCAAATTATCGATATAAATGGAAAATTAATTACGTAACATAAAATGCAGCTCAACACGACTTATGCAAGACGAGTAGTCGTATCTATCAATCTATCGTTCACTAATTAATTAATATATTTGCGTTATTTTACGCTATATAATTAGTTTTTCATTTATACTGATGATTCACAGCAAATATATTGCAATGTTCCTAATACAAATTGATCTATTATCGTGCGATCGCGAATTTTGATCATCGATAACATCGTGTCTCACTGAAAGTCTTTGAAATAGCTAATTATTTTTCCAAGAAACGAGTGGAAAATAGCGACGATGAATCCATGAATACCGTAGCAGTTGATTAAGAGAAAGGTAGCAGAGAAAATTGAATACACTGTTGAATTAATTAGAGGAACGTGCGCATTTCAACCGGTTGATATCCCAGGGGTTCAAAGTTCCGTCGCCAGTTAATAAATTCCGCTCACAATGAACAATAAAGAGAAACAAGCAATCGTAGCGTCTCAGTGTTTCTCGAATCCTCCCCTCATTCTCGTTCATAGCTTTCGAATAACAACATTGTGACGCGTTACTTTCGATTCCACTCGGGAACAATGACTAACTAAGCGGCGAGCTGCGTTCATTAGCCGTTAGCCTGTCGAAGCCTGGTTCTCATGATAACGATTATATAATTTCTCCCTGTTACCTGCGCTTGCATTTCCTGCGTTACGTCTAGGTAAACTTTTCCCGGGTACGGCAGTGTCACGTCGATTATGTTGGTCCACGACTGGCCCCAGATGTTCCCTGCGAAAACCAAATGTTTCCACATTAAACGTTCATCGCGTATATTCGATCTCCCGGATCAGTATAGCCGACGAAAGTGTAGGTATCGCGGTTAATTGTTACCGAGTATGTGAGCCGGAAGCGGAGCATGAGCGCCGATCTTTTCAGGCCCGTACAGGTCCCTCAGCTTCCTTCTGACGTACGCGTGCAATTCCTCGTACAATGGTCTTATCATTTCCCATACCTGCTCGACATCCTCCTGGAAGTTCGGACTCTCGTAGGGGAACATCCAATATTCGGCTGCATCCGTGAAATCTGTGAGAAAAATCGTTCTTAGCATCTTTTCATTAATACTAGAATTACTCCTATAAAATTTTGGTTTGTTACTCGGACTTTAAGTGAACCTACTGTTCAACCTCGCGGCCTCGTTGTTCAAGGTAACGAGCTGCTGGTAAAGGTCCTTGATCCTCATCCCGCTGCGCCTCCTCCACTCCGTCCAAACGTACTGTAATTCGTCCCAGTTCCTGCTGCGCGCCATGATCTGCGTGACATCTGCGACAGAAACATTTTCCTCCGAATGAACGGGAACGCTGTCTCAATTTCCCTCGGCCGCAGACGTCGACCACATCCGAGAGGACGTCGGACGGAACGTATTTTCGTTGGGAGCGAGCACGTTCGAGCAGCTTTCACGTTGATCGCGCGATCAATTTGTCTCAGACCGTTTCTTGCGAGACGTGTGATCTAAGCACGGCTGGGAGCGAGTTACCGCAGCGATTACAGGTTGAATCGGCTGTTTCTCGATTCAATACCGCCGCTGCGGCCGCGGAAGGTACCGCGTCCACTTTTTTCTCGCACGCGGTTCATTAGGCTAGGCAGTAACGAAACCGCGTTACGTCGGCCAATCCGGCGATACGGACCTGCGTAATGGGTTGTCGCGAGCCGGCCGGGGAAAATCGGTTTCCTTTGAATCGTCTGGGTCGCGAGAAGAATAGCTAATCAAGGATTACATGTCGCGACGAGACGCTAAAAATAGCGAACTAATTGACTTCTTGCGATCCGTACGCTGGAAGAATAATCGTCCGTCCGATTATACTTTGATCCGTGAATTAATCCGCTTGTGAACGCGAACGATCTGTTGCAATTGTTACGGAAAATTGTAAGAGTTCTGCCGACTGCTTTTTATTTCTCTCGAGCAATGTTTGCACGGAGTAATGACTAGTAAGAAGTATCAATTGCAAGAAATTTCTCGAAAACCGCGGATCGGTCGGCAGGCAAATATTCATAGAATTAGCGTGGAAATCGCGGCGCAATGCTGGAGAGATCGCGAATGTTGATAAGGAAAGAGGATCCGGTGTGTTACCTCCGTTGATGCATTTTCATGAACGCGTTTCGACGCGGAATGCCGGCCGGATCGCGCATCGCGATCAGAGAGAGGCGCTTTCTTGCACCGGTAACAATTGCAACACGGTAATTTCGCCGGAGCCGTGAAAATCGGATGGTCACGAGTTCGTCCCGACGATCCGGAAGGAGGAGTATCGATCGTTACCTGGGTACAGTCGCAGTCCGCACCTGAAAGGGTCGTTGTACGCGCAAATGCTAGCCTGGTTGTAGACCGCCAGCATGTCGTTGATCACACGATTGTACTGGAACAGAGAATATCGGCTGGTTTACGATCGTTTCCGTAACAGAGCAAAAAGGATTCGCGAGCTCTTGTTTCCTGCACGCACACGTCGATCTTTTCTCATTACAAGCCGCTTCCGTAAACGTTCGCCCGTGAAAATCTGTTCTCGAAACGATACGCCGCACTTTTTGCCGCAGCTTTTTGCACCGCGAAGGTCCGCGAATACCGACGGCCAGCGAAAACGGAAGCTCGAAGTTGCTCTGCAACCGGTAATAATTACTTTATCCCGCGTTTCCCCGCGCGAGCGACGGAGACTTCGACGCGTGGAAAGCGGCGCGTATCGATGTTTTCTCTCGAGCGTGATTAATCGTCGAAATAAATTCGATCTCGTTTTTGCGGAAGCTATTATCGATGGTCTGCGAGATGCGAAAATGGTGAAAACACTTGGTTGCGTCACTACAAGCATTCGTAATTGAATTGTGCGCTAATGCGGGGTCTGTGAATATCATACATTCTATAGGGTGTCCCGAAAGTTACTCAAAATTTAGAAATGGGCGTTCCTGCAAAGCAATGCGTGGCTTTGTTTACGAGTTATTAATGAAAAACAATGACCAATGAGGGGCGAGCTCGGCTGGCCCAGTTCCATTCATTGGCTCGGCCGCCTCGCGCCAACTGATCTCGCATGCCATTGGTCGCTGTTTTTCGTTAATAACTCGTAAACAAAGCCGTGGATTGCATTTGCGCTAAGGAAAAAATTATTTCAAATAACCCCAAAAACCTCATATACCCTCATTTTGAGTATCTTTTCGAACACCCCGTAGAGTTAGTTTGCTTTATTACTCTGTCTAACTGGTCCGGCGGAAGTGCCGCCGGCCCCACGGCCGACAAATATCTCAGCCGCCGTCTGGTCAGCGGATCTCGGATGTTGTTCAAGTCGATCTTCGAGATGAGGAACCAAGCCTGGTTCTGGAAGTCCGCGTAGATCCTCTGCGCCTCCAACTGAAAGCAAACGTACGCTAACGTCATAACGCTAATTTATTAATGAAAACGCCGCACCGTTAATATATAGGTCGGAAACGAGTTCTTCTGGAGTAAAGCAATCAGCTAGAAGTCGCCGGCGCGGAACTGGTCGCAAATCGTCGAACGACGGGTTTACCGTTGCAGATAAAGCGCCGCTATCTGCGTTCTTCCTCGAGATAGAAGCCCAGGGAAAGGAAGTGCTTTGGAAAGTGCAAGGAACACCGCGGCAACATAGTAACATAGAAACACTTTCCATGTCACTGAAATATTTCCTCGGGAAATGCGTCTATCTGTTATCGGGATCGGATCGTACCGGAACTCGCGGACGCGTGGTATCGAGGCAGACGTCGGAACGATTCAGCGACAGGAAATGCAAATTGCTAATCACAGCTTTCTGTCGACAACACCTTTTTCGCGGAATACTTGATCGAAGCTGATTCATACGGGTCTGCAATTTCATTCCCGGCTGTGTCATTCGAGAATAATTCGATGCAGATTCTGAATGACACTTTATTGCCGCAAACTGCGAATAGTAACAACGCTATAAAAGTATCGCGACTTCAAGGTACACGTTACAGGGCCGAACGAACTGTAACGTCCGCGACTTGCAGATCCGTTGAATATTGCTAGAGCGACGTAGCGGATCGAGAGATGAGACGAAATATCGATTAATTAGGAATAGGGCAATCGGTCTTAGAGGGTCACGTGGAACATGCTTGCAAGGAAGAGCAATCGGATAGAGGTAATATTAAGTAACGCGGCGGAATGCAACGAGGGTGGGGCGTCGGCTCGTGGAACGAAAAAGGCAGAAACTCGGCAGAACGATTGTCATTAGCATCACGCGACCCGCTCCGCGGATTTCGCGTTGAAGGCTGAAAATTTCCGTTCTCGTCAGACGGCTGGATGCGCGGTTACGAAATCGTTCGGGACGTCGTCACAATGGCACCGGCTTGGGAACATTTCCCGTGGAGGTGTTCGGCCTCTCGCGGACAATAATAAAGGCCGAGCCGGGACGGAGAAATCCACCACGCACGCGAAATCGCGATTCCTGGAGGATAGATCCGCGACGTTCGACGGTCCCACGGGCCTGTTCGCAGAGGAGGTCGAGGTCTCGCCATCGAGAACCGTCGAACGACGTTAACAACGATAAAACAATGGATTGGAGGAGCCGATTATTCTGAGCTGACCAATCGCCGTGCCTCTGATTTATTTTTGAGCATAATTAACCTTGTATTTATCGAATCGGACATATTAACCCTTTACGCTCTGAGGTACCGCTAAAAATTAATATATAACGTGTATCAAAAGAATGTTTATATTTTATATTTTGTTTATAATTCTGTCAAACCTGTTTATATTTTTAAAAAATTGTTAAAAGTGCAATTGTTGTATGTAAGGCTCAATTTCATGTGCATACAATTCAATGAGTCGTATAAAATAGAAATACTGTATAGGATCGAGACGATGCTATCTTTGATTTAGAAATAAAATGGCTTCGAGTGCAAGGGATTAAATTTTTGTATTCAGAAATAAACGAAATAAAAGAATAAAAAAGTTTAATACGTCTGATAAATATCAAGTTAATCATGCCTGAAAATAAACCAAAGGCGCAGCTATCGACCACTTCGAAGTAACCGACTCCTCTACCCCATTTATTTACCCACTTTAGAATAAGTTTCGAGAGTAGGTCAAAGGGCAAATATCCCTACTATGAAAATTTGTACAAGTTAATCTGTAACCGTTGTTCCAAACAGGTGCACATTTGGAGAAAACCGTGGTGATAAAAACCGTCCGTGGGCCAATTTTCCGGGCGAAATGCGGGCATTTCGGGCCCCGATTTCGTCAGAAGCCGCTATCAGCTGGCCCACTAACGGGATCACGATAAGGAAAGATACATTTCATACTAACCGCTTGCAGCTGCGAGTACTCGTTCACATCTGTCTCGTACTGCCACTGTGCAGCGACGTTCGCGCTGCATCTTTCGGTCCCGAGGAAGTCCAGCCTCGCTAAAACATCCTCGATTTCGTTCTCGGTGGGTGAATAAGGTTGTCTTCCATTGTTGTTTCGAGGATCCTGTCCCAGAGGGGGTAGATCCAGTTGACCGGAAGTTAGGGAGAATAGAGCGAAAAGGAGCAGCCAGGTCGACATTGTCTGAAAGAAACGATTTCGATCTCTGAATCCTTTTCGCGACTTTTACCAATCTTACGATGGATCCTCTGATCTAATTACACGGTTGGCTCAGGACCGATTGTTAATAAACTTTTTTGAAGCAGCTTCTTCTAGACTGACTTGTCTTGCTGTGGCACCAGCGTCCGTCGATTAATGGGCGGAAAGAGGATAAAGACAGTGGACTAGAACTTCGTCGATCAACGTTACAGAAAATGATCGAAGTTTGGGTAGAGAAGGTAGCTAGGCTGGCCAGATAACGGCGAGAGGAACGGCGGGAAGAAATTGCGGGCCACTTAGCGTAATGAGAACACCGGTCAATTTAACCGAGGCAATTACGCCAACGAGAGGAGCAATATTGTTTTCATAAATCATGCCACGGCTCCGCGAGCAATGCGTTTACGTGCAATTCATTTGTTGACTTCACGGTCACGTGTTACGTCTTCGCCGTTACGTATTTCCTCGCCGCATGAGAGGCTATTCATGCGCGGCAGTAGGTCATCCGCGATCGCCACGAGATCCTGCGACCTTGAACGTTCGATACTCGGCTCCTGCTCGCGATACACGTGAAACAGAGGCGTGAGAACACGCCAGTTCGCGAGCGGCCCCGCGACCGTTCGCGAGCGTCACGCCCCTGTCGCAACCCTCCTCGAGGCGAATTCAAGGTGACCTAACAAATCGGCGCAATTTATAATTCGAGCAGAAAGGCCGTACGAAATTTTCATCGCACTGGGAAACCCGAACGATCTGCTCGATCGTTAATTCTTCGAGATCAACCCTTCTGAATTCGTGAGAAGGATATTGATTCCTTTCACTGGATCCTTCGATATTGCAGCTCTTCGGGTTCCGTTAAACAGCCCCAAGGAGATGCGAGAATGATCGAGGACAATTTTAAAGTTAGGGAAGTCCCTCAATCTCCACCCTCGCAACAACCCCGCGCGAGAAGCTCGCAGACTTTTCCAGCAGCCCGTCGAACTTCAACTTTTGCAAGTTTCCGTGAAAACTCACACTCGAATTCACAAATTCACCAGTACGTTTATCAGTCTCTTCAACTTCCCTCCGGGTCTGTGCACTTTCACCCTCGAGGAGAATCATGGATGACACCAGCCCTCTTCACCATTTGTCAAGTCGCCTCAAGTCACCTCGAGTCACGCCGGAAGATGATCGTTCAAAGGTGGTGACTTACGAGTCTTTTAAACCCCTGCTCGGCCAAGATAATTCCTCGCTGTCGCATCGGTCTGGATGCTGCTGCTGGATCCTCGATCCTGGATCGATCAGCAGTTGTCGGCGATGCACGACGAGACGCGACGACGAGTGACGAGCTACCGTATCGTTCTGGAGTCGCTAAAAGCCTCGTGTCTGACGGCAAGTGTACATTTATCCCTACGAAGCAGTTCGAACGCGACCACGAGGAGGTCATCCGTAGCGAGAGGTGGGGGCACCTGCACACCTCGGTGTCGTCGCCGTCGCGACGTCGCTTCGACGACGACCCGCTGCGTGGGAGGACCCTAGGGGGGAGGGAAGCTATGGGAAAATTACGACGAAATGGCCCGTCCCGATGCCAGCATCGGATTTTAGGAGACAGCCGATCGCGACGAGCTGTGAAACGACCTTTGGGGGTTGGAGAACGAGACACCTTGCATTTTGGGACTATACTTGATTAGCTTAAAAATTGTTTTCTTGTTTAAAAAGAGGTACTGTAAGATGATAGTAATAATAATAGTAATAATAATAATAATAATAATGATGATAATAACAATAAAATCAATCAAGGACTCAATCACAGGGCTTCGCATCAAGGCCAACCGCTTTTAACCGGTAGCGTACGTCGACTTGACGTCTTATCCCTCCGCAAAACAAGCTATAAACAATTTGGTCAGCCCTAAAAGGTTAACGTAAGAACTAAAAGAAAACGGTTGATGAAAACTCGGAATAAGAAATAGGTCGCCGAGCCGGCGAATCGAGGCCCTCCCCCATTGCGACACCGAAACTCTCACGTTGACAAACGTCGCGCACGACACAGGCTCTCTGAATGAGCTTCATTGTTTCCCAGTGAGTGTACACTTCGTTTACCTCTTGCAACGGTTTACTAATTTTCCAGTTAGTCTCAGAGACTGACCCGAACGAAACCTGAATATCGAACAATCTATCAACCCCTAACGACTGTCGAACCTTCTTGCGTCTCGAGAAAGGGTACCAGTCCCCGAAAGGGAAAGCTAGGTAGCGCAGCCGAATTTCGAGGAAGTTCAAAGGTTAGTGGATGGTAGATCGAAAGACGGCGTATTCGGAAGAGGCACGGTTAACCGCGACAGCTGAATTTGCATACGAGACAATCGGGAATTCTGCGAAGACGAAAAGAAAAAGATATGACCGGGACAACGGGATGAGTAAT
>CM052153.1:2593821-2612606 GCA_028455555.1 Augochlorella aurata | reverse complement strand
AATTAATTGCTATTTGCAGTTTATTCAACTATTACGTTAATCAGTTATATTTTATGTTGTTGTTGTCAGATTTTCTTACCTAATATCGATGCAGTGCATTCTTCTGAACAGTTCTGTGACCTTGGTTTACTTTTTCAATGTTTAATTTGAACATAATTAATGTTTTTCAGCGAATCTGCATTGCGCACGCGTGGATTAATGTGGTGCCAGTTGCGGCGAAAAGGTGAAGCTTAGTTGGGAGTCTTTCAAAAAGTAAATCGTAATTAAACATTTCCCGAGTATCCTGCACTGAGCGACACGTAAACAGTACAACTATTTAAATTACAAATAACCAAGTGTATTTTTAATATAGAATACGTCAAACAATAACGCTTTGCTCTATATATTTCATAGACTATACTATCACAATCTTTCGCATATGTATGTAACGAACAACTTACTTGGATCTCTGATAGATAAACCCACTGCGTTCTGCAGTTTCGTTGAGTTTACCAAGTAATCTTTCCTCGCTGTTTGGAGCCTCGCATCTTCGACAAAATACTGAGCCTTTTCTTACTTGCAATACTCGCTAGATTGCGTTACGAGGCCATCATCACTCGAAGAACCGACAGGTAGGACATGGAGGTTTTCATAATGCTCATGTATGTCTCCAAGTTGATCACGAAAAATCTGTCAGCCTTCAGATGAACTGGATACTGGGCCTTCATGAGAACAAACAGAACTTTCTTCGTAATACTGATGGGGGCGTTGTACCAGTCGCTGCAGTAGGCCAAATATCCGATGGCCCCGAATTGGTTTTTCGAGTACTCGCCCACGTAGCTGTAGACGAACGTTTGAGACAAGACCAGGCCGGCCATGATGAGCGTCTTGCACACCGTCACAACATTGCGCACTTGTAGAGAGAGAAGGACCTGGAATCCTGCGAACAGAGCAACGCGCAAACATCTGTAATTAAATTCGAGCAGTCGCAATTACTATCGCGAAGTAACTTATCACCGGTTAGGCAGATGAGCAAGCAGCTCAAGAACAGTTGCAGGAGTAGAACAACTCCGATGGTGTCGTTCAGGTGATCGGCCAATGTCAGCAGGTGGCGGTGCCTGTTAACCAGGGCGACGAGGCGTTGCGCATTGTCCTCCCCATCCTCGATGAATTTTCCGATTTCCACCTTGAGCACCTCCACTTGGCCACACAGGTGAAAAACAATGCCGAAGATCACGGTGTCGCTACCTAGCCATCGGTCGTCTTTATTACAAGGTGCACACGAATAACCACGCCAAGGCGAATAAATACCGAGGTTTCCTGCCGCTATCACCAGCAGTTGAAAGTACTCGCCAAGGTAGATGAAAGGGTACAGGTTCCTGGGGAATGCCAGAAGCTCCACAGTATTCGCACTGGGCATAGGATAGTTCAGCTGACTCAACCGAGTTTCGTTTAGACCATCCAGCGCCTCATTCTTAGTAAATATGGGCACCATGGCGAACAACGTCGCGCTGAAATACGTGAAGAACAGCATGTTGGCGGATGCCACTCGACCCATTGTCGCGTGCCGTTTCACGATCACTCGTTTCTCCTCTTCTTTCAGCTCCTGGTAGTCTCTCACAGCGGAGATGAAATTTTCGATCAAGCCCGTAGGACGAAATCGGAAACAAGCCACCTTCGACATCGCGAGCAAGCCACATGCGACTATCACCACCACGTCAAGATTCTTCTCCGCGCTCTCGTAGTCCAGGAAGATCTCCATGTGCACGATACACATCGTAAACGTCTGCACAAACGTATCGATTCCATTAGGTCGAGTCATAAATAACTTCCGCTTCTTTATCAGATATTTATTTTCTTTTGTCTTCTTATTTTAGTTAGCTTCAACCCTTATCTATTTAGTGAAAGCAAAAACTCGATGGTCCCTGTGACTCATAGTGGGTTGATACGAGCTGCATCGGAAGTTTTTTATGACTCGACATTTTCTGAAAGCTTTCCATTTTTGTTTACCAGAAAATAGCTCACCAAAGAGACAAGGGCTGCCACGGACCTCGCGCCGGTCACGAAATTGTACTCCTGAAGAGGCCAGGTGCCCATGGGCCACGAGATGATCTTCATCAGAGCCATCTCGTAGATGAAGTCCTTGTCCGCTGGTAGCTTCATCCTCGCAGGACGTGCGGAGAAAATAATGCTCCGTTTCCCCCCGACGATTGCCGTATGTTCGCGTTCGATTCGAGCATGACAGCGAGCAGCGCGTTGCCATTTATGTTTAATGCAGCACAATCATGTAAACGATAGGTATGAGCTGCGCGTTACGACTATTTCCGCAGCGCGAAAAGGGGGTTGCTCCGCGGAACTGTCATTTTTATTAGCCGGCCACTTGCAACATTATACGATCTCCCTTTTCCGGCGAGTGCTTTTGCGATGGATCATAAGGTGCATACAATTTTCCTACTTCGCGAAGTTTGCAGTCCGACGCATCTAAATTGCGAACGACCACTTCGCGAATGTAACAAGCTGTTTCCTTATTCCTTCGCTGTCATGAAGTAAAGACTGTTGAATAAACTGGAACAACTTCATCGTGATGATATTTTTTTTCTAGATGAGCGCACTTTGGCGGAGGGGAATGTCACCTTGTTGCATGGTGATGACCTGGTATGTTACTCTACTGTTCTAGTATAGCGGAGACAGAGGGAAATTGATACATTGTTCACCTTTTGATTTATACTCACTTCATTTGTGCTAATTACGTAAAAAGAGAAGCTTTCAGTTCTGTATAGTAAAAAATAGTTTCTTACTCGCTTATGTAAATAAATGAAATTAAAGTAGAACAAAAATGACACTCTAATGTATGGAAAGCATAATTTTTATTACAATATATTCTTTAAAGAGATAGCGTGAATAGATCTACTATCCATTATTCGGCCAACCCAATGGCAAATGCTTTTGATACTCATACGTTATCTCCGACTTGTATAGGAAAGAATTGATTGCGACTACAAACCCAGTGATTACCCTACCATTACGCGGAGGACCGACAGATAGGACATCGATGTCTTCAGAATACTCATGTAAGTCTCGAGGTTGATGGGGAAATATTTACCAGCCTTCAGTTGAACGGGATACTCGGACTTCAGGAGTACGAACATAATGTTCCTTGAAAGATTGCAGGGTGCATTGTACCAATCGCTGCAGTAGGCGAAGTATCCTATCCCTTCGAATTGGTTCTTCGAGTACTCGCCCACGTAACTGTAGGCGAACGTCTGAATCAGCAGAGTGCTGACCACAATCATCGTCTTAATCACCATTACGATATTGTGAACCTTCAGAGACAGGATGAACTGGAACCCTGGAAAGTGAACCAAGATAGACGTTTATAATTATATTTGGACAGCCAAAATTATTCTGGAAAAGATATCTCATCGCCGCACCTGTGGTACAGATGAGCAGGCAGCTAGAAAACATTTGCAAGATTAGGATAAACGCGATCGCGTCGTTCAGGTGATCGGCCAATGTCAGCAGGTGTCGATGCCTGTTCACCAGGGCGTTGAAGCGTAGCGCACTATCCTCCCCTTCCTCGAGGAATCTGCTGAAGTCTAGCTTCAGCATCTCCACTTGGCCGCACAGGTGAAAAACGATTCCGAAGAACATGGAGTCGCTACCTAGCCGTCGATCGACTTTATTGCAAGGTGTGCACAAATAACCACGTGAGGTAAATAAATACCGAGATTTCCAGTCGCCGTCACCAACAGTAGAAAGTACTCGCCGATGTAAATCAAAACGTACAAATTCCTTGGAACTTGCAGGAGCTCCAGTGTGTACTCGCTGGGCATAGGGTAGTTCAGCTGATTCGTTTGAGTTTCGTTTAAATTATCCGTCGTGTCGTCATTCGCAACGAACATGGGCAACATGGAGAACAACGTCGCGCTGAAGTACGAGAAGAACAACATGTTTGCAGACGCCATTCGACCCATGTGCGCGTGCCGTCTCACGATGGCCCGTTTTTCCTCTCCATTCAGCTCCTGGTAGTCTCTCACAGCGGAGACAAAGTTCACGATCAAGCCCGTAGGATGAAACCGGAAGCAGGCCACCTTCGATATCGCGAGCATGCCGCATGCGATTATCACCACCGCGTCAAGATTCTTTTCCGCGTTGCCATAGTCCAGGTAGATCTCCGTGTGCACGATCCACATCATCAACAACTGCATAAACGATTCGATTTTATCATTAAAAAGTATATGGTGGGAGACAGAGGTAAAATTAGTAAGTCAATTCAATATTAAAGTTAGACTGTATTATGATTTTATGAAAATGGTAACATATTAACACTGAAACAGCGAACCATTTTGACAAAAATATAATTTACTATACTTAGGATTATTTATAATATCATTTAGCCATTTGTCATCATATTTTCTAATCTACGTATTCTAGACACGTTAGACTTTCTATAAAGCTTAATTAATCTGTTGACGATTACTATAAATTGTCAAAAACTAGATCATCGAGTAACAATATTTATATTCCGGGTCCAAGTGGACCCGAGACTCGCTGTCCAAGCGTTAACATTATCATTATCATTATTGACGGAAAGCTTTCCATTTCAGGTTATAGAAAAATTGCTTACCAAGAAAGCAAGGGCCGCCACAGACCTCAAACCGGAAACGAAATTGTACTCCTGAAGTGGCCAGGTGCCTACAGGCCACGAGACGATCTTCATCGGAGTCATCTCGTAGGCGAAGTCCTTGTCCGTTGGTAGGCTCATCCTGACTCTGGCGTGTGGACAAGATAACACACTGTTCCCACCGTTGACCACCGCATCTCCGACTTCGACGCGCGCCCGACGATACACCGCGCGTTTCGATTTATGTTTTATCCAGCCGTAATCGCGTAAACGCTCGGCGTCAGCTGCACGCTGCCAACATAGTTACAGGACGAGAGAGGGGTTGCACCGCGGACCTCTTGCTTTCATTATTCAGCCGCATGCACTATTATACTTCGCTGACAGATCGCGGAGGCATTCAATTTTGATAAAAATAGGTCTAATGCTTATAAGGGTACGGGAAGCGCGGGTTTTTTCTTGCTCGCGTTGACAGAAGCATCTAAATTGCGAGCGATCATTCTACGAAAGAAACAAGCGTTTTCTTTATTTATTCGCTATCGTAAGGTAATAACTGTAACTGTGCAACCAAGTGGACGGACACGTCGAGATAGACTTTGTACGTGAATTGATGGACTTTGGGGCAGAGGAACGTTCCTCTGCTACGTGGTATTGTCTCGGTAAGTTAGTTGTTCTGCTACTACAATGTAGTATTATTTCTTTCGTTCGAACCGGTTACAAGAGAGTTCACAGCGATATTTCCGAATCATGAGCTCGGAATCATCGCTGAATTTTGAAAAAATCTGCCCTTTAAAAGACATTGAATATTTGCAAAAATGACAATAAGTTTTTAATAATAAGTATATAACGAGGATTTCTAGGATCTCGCAGAAGGGTTTTTTTCGAATATATAACGATATTGATAAAAATTAAATTTTTTAAGAAGGTATTAATACCTCTCTCGCATTGCAAATTTATTGCAATTTTAACACGATGAATTGCTTGAACGATGGGTCGACGGTGGATGTTTCAAGGAAGTTTTGTAGGCTGTAGTGGCTCAAAAATCAGAGTGCTATAATGGATAATAACGTTCCAATATACAGAAATCGTAATTTTTAATATAAAGATTTCCTAGGACAGATATCGCGAAATCATTAAATAGATTTACTATCCATCGTCGATACTCGGTCGTCTCGATTGTTACTTATGTATTCTCTCCGACTTGCACAGGAAAGCACTGGTGACAGCGAAAAAGCTTAGCATTCTACGATATCATTACGCGAAGAACCGACAAGTAGGACATCGAGGTCTTGACGATACTCATGTAGGTCTCCATATTGACGACGAAGAAGTGCCCGGCCTTGAGGTACATGGGGATCTGGCTCCTCATCAGAATGAAGACGATATCAAACGATAGCTTGCGCGGTATGTTGTACCAAGTGCTGCAATAAATCCAGTACCCGACATCCTCGAACTGGGTCTTCAGATGCTCGCCGATGAAACTGTAGGCGAAAAGCTGCGCCAGTAAGGTACTCACTACAATCAACGTTTTAATCACTATCACGATATTATTGGTGTTCAAAGACCGTATGAACTGGAATCCTAAAAGTAAGGAAACAAGATTTCTTATCGTTCTAGAGATCCTGAATTCGAAGCATTGATTGTTACCTGTTGTACAGATCAGAAGACAGCTGGTGAACAGTTGTATTATCATAATGGAGCTGATGACGTCGTTCAGATCCTGGGAGAGTTTGAGCAGCTGCTGGTGCCTGTCGACCAGGGCATCGAAGCGAGCTTTCTTCTCGCCGAACTCGACGAACTTGCTGAAGTCCAGCTTCAGCACTTGCGCCTGGCCACACAGGTGAAAAATGATACCGTAGAACAAGGAGTCGCTACCTACCGAACGCACTCAGCTAAGATCTCGACTCCCACACAACCACATCGGCAGATAGAAAGAGCGATTTACCAAGGTTTCCGGTGCTGACTACCAGCAGCAGGATATACTCGCCGATGTAAATCACAGGATACAGACTCGCAGGTACGTTCAACATTGCCAGAGTGAACTCCGAAGGCATGGGGTAATTTAATGAGTCCTCGTGAGTGACGTTCACAATCTCCGCAGCGCTATTGTCCTCTCCCGCCAACATCGGCAGCATAATGAACAACGTCGAGCCAAAGTACGAGCAGAAGATGACGCTGCCGCAAGCAAGTCGGCCCAATTGCGCGTGCCGTCGCACGATCGCTTTCTTTTCCTGGTCGTCCAGCTCGTCGTAGTCCTTCACAGCCGATAGGAAGTTGGAGACGAGCCCCTTCGAACGGATGCGGAAACATGACACTTTCCACACCGCAAGGATGCCGCATGAGATCAGCACAACCGAGTCCAGATTCTTCTCGGCGTCACTGGTGTCCAGGTACATTTCAGTCTGCACCAACATTAGCGTCAACAACTGCAAGCACGAATCATTAACGTCTCGCAGGAAGAGGATCAGACACTTCGGGAGGAGTAGGTATAAAATTACAATGCAAAAGCAAACCCTACTCTATGAAACGAAGGATGTGTTTAGCAAAGATGAACCCCTAACTTTGTTCCTCTTAAATTAATAGCATAGAGAAGATTCTCTTCAACACAAGTGTCATCGGAAGACGAACAGGAGAACAGTGAACCGTGAACACATGTTGGAGATACTATGTTTCATACCAGAAGTATAATGGAGACGAAGCAGCGCATGCCGGAAAAAATGTCGTATTTCTGCAAAGGCCAGGTTCCCACAGGCCACGAGAGGACCATCATCGGCCTCATCGCGTAGAAGAAGTCCTTGTTTGTCGGTTTCGTCATGATTGAAACTCGAACGAAGGGATGATGAATCGTTCTTCGGTAATCGACGCATCTCCGTTCTCTGTATTCTCCTGCTCCCGCGCACAGCGTACTTCGATTGATGATTTATTCACCCGTAATCGCCTAACTGGCTGTCGAGCACTGTGTCAGCTGCGCGCTGCCAAGAAGGCACCGCGCACGGGCGAGAGAGTGCGAGAGAGAGGGAGGTCTCTCCGCAGGTCTTTCCGGATCGGTTTCACAACCACGATGTTCCGAACACGAATGTTAAAAGTCGGGGAACGTTGCGAGTATTATTCAATTTTGATAGAAAACCGCGAATGGAAGTCGCCCGTTCCCCGAATGGGGCAGAACTCCTAAATTGCGAGTGATTGCTCTCAGAACGAACCACTTATGCGCTGTTTCCCTTTTTCCTTCGCCTGTATCGGAAAACAATTTCAACCCTCCGGCGCAGTTCACATACAGAAGTTCGTTGTCGCACAACGGGACGACGACCATCACGTCGAATTATAGTAATATTGTCTTTATTGCATCGTAAAAAGATAGTATACACATAATATATTCGACTAACACGCAAATAGAGAGATAGAGAAAGGGGGAAAGATAAAGAGAGGGAGAAAGAGAGAGTGTGTGATCGATGTGACGCAGTCTTCTCGTTTCGAGAACAGGGAATGTGGAGGTACTGTCCCCGGCATTCGAGTCTCGTGTACCTTCAGTATCGCCTTCAGTCCGCCGTGCCAGAGTTTCCCGGTGTAAATCACGCGTCCATCATCACTTTCAGGACCGACATGTACGAGGCGGAGGCTTTCAGGATCTCCTTGAACGTGAGCAAATTCATCGGCACGAATTTCCCGGCTGTGACACAGTACGGCGAGTTGCCGCGGATGATGATCAACGCCAGGTCTCTGGCTCGGTGCCCTCCGGAACGGTACCAGGTCGAGTCGTAGGCTCCGAACGAGATCTCAGCTGTCTGGGACTCCAGGGCGTCGCCGGCGTAGGTGTAAACGTACAGCTGCAGCAGCAGCGTGGTCACGAACATCACGCACTTCAGCACGCCGACTCTGTCGTTCGCGTTCAGGCACACCAGCATCATGAATCCTGGTTTTCAAGAAAGCTATCGGTGAGCGGGCAACAAATAATGGCGAGAAATCGCAATTTCACGATTTATTAGCTTCAGAAGTTAATTTTTATCTTTTCTCTTTCGATGATCATATAGTCAATTGAAATGGAGTGCAGCAAGCATTGTGTGTTCTTCGCGTTTCGGCTGAAAAGAAGGCTAACGAAGCTGCTGAAATGATTTACAGTACTGGTGGTAATAATTCTATGTATCAATTCACCTGCAAATATTGGTATATCAATTTAATTAAACTTTGGAATGAAGAAAGAAGACTAAAATTGACTTCTATATGTAATATTAGATATTTCTTGCAGCAGAAGGTAGCAGCAAGTCCACCAAGTTGTGAGGATTGAATGGAGCAGTTATGGAACGGCAGTTGGAACGTTATCATTCAAAGGCCGGTCGTAAATTGGGAGACCCTCCGTGTTCTTAAACGTAAGTCCAAGTTTATCGCGTTTAACATGTGTTAATTTTTAATATAGCGTCGCTTTACTTTAACTGTTTCTATTCTTTAATAAATGCAAATATCTTTGCTCAATTTCGATTAGCTCACACTCGTGCATTTAATTTGAGACTTCAATAGATGTCTCAAAATATGTCCAGATTTTTCAGGACTATTAATGTAATTTCAGAAATGAAAGTGAAACTGAGTTTCGCAGAGTCAAAGTACCAGAATCGTTATAATCTACTTGCCTTCGACACAGAGCAGGAAAAGGCTCATCAGTAGCTGCACCAGTATGACCACGTTGAAGCTCTGCTCGAGATCGCCGGCTAGAATCATGAGGCGACAATGTCGCTGCACCAGTAAGCCGATCTTTTTGCCGTAGCCCGACTTCCCGATCTCGATCTCTGCTAGCCTGACCCTGAGAATCTCGAACTGACCGCACAGGTGCATCGTCAGGCTGAAGAAGTAGCCGTCGTTGCCGCAGTGGCCTACGACGTTGACGAACACGGTGACCGCTTGAAACACGAGCATCCAAGTTCGAAGGGTCCAAGGTTGGGTCCCGAACGCGCAATACGTCGACAGAAAGTACTTGGTCTTCAGGGTACGTTCCATGGCGTTTGTGGAGTTCGGCGGAATTTGGAACATCTGTGCAAGAGACGAGCAATCAGAACTTAAAGGCTTTCTCGTTCGAAGACTCGAACCTGGAACGGCAGTTCATGCAACGGCAGAGACTTCACGATGATCGAGACCCCCGAAGCATAGCCCATGTAGAGCAGCAACACGGACACGACACGACCCTTGTCCTGGTACTTCGTCATGATATTACGATGATCCGAATCCTCGACGCTGGACCAGTCCTCCCCCATCGAGCTCACCAGAGCGAAGGTGTGCTTCCAGTTGTATCTTAGGATGAACATCTTGGAGAGGCTGATCATCGAGGAGAGGTCCATCACGAAGGCATCCATCGTGTCGTCGACGTCGAGACAGTGACGATAGACCTCCGTGGACAGGCTGCAGATCGCGGTGATCTAGAAGATCGAATTTTCGAAGATCTTTGGGATCTTTGAACAATCGAGATCATACTGGGAACGCTGAGGGTCTCTCAGTACTCACTTGCGTCAGCATAGCGAAGCACCATCGCCCCAAAGACGATCGCAGAATGTCGTCGCCGTTCAGCGGCCAGATGCCTAAAAGTCGCAGCACCTTTTCCGGTCCCACGGAAACGCCTGGCTTCGTTTCTCCGGCTTGCTTTCGACGAACCATGTTTCAGATATATTCCTAACAGGGGAGTTTCGATTCGATCCTCTGCGAAGCACGATTTATCGCACGACTGCGGAGTCACGAAACGCTGACGCCCACTTCCGTACGGTCCGCGTTTTCTTTGATCTTTTATTCAGCCGTACTGGCCACGCGAAAGGCTTGTGTTTTCATACGCATAAAAATATGATACACCGGCGGCCAAAAGAGGGTTGCGGACTGAGCGCGAAGAATAAAAGGCAGAAAAAGGTCGCGTGTCCTTAAGCTCGTTAAATATTGACGATTCGCCGAACCAAATGATCATAGCGCAGGAAAAGCCGCGCAAGGTGCCTCCCCCGTTCGGGGCCAGCTCGGCAGAGTTCCGCTGTTTCATCGCGCCAAGCATCAAAGTTCATCGAGCAAAGCGCGAATCACGGACCGCGATAAGAAGTCCGATCTCGTAACGGTGTTCCACGGAGGAGGTGAGCCGAACACCGGCGGACGCGGTGCGTGCTAAGTTGGCGGCGATTTTTCTCGAAATCCGGAGAGAACAGCACACCTGTTCCCCATCGATCCGCGGGGTTAAACGAAACGCGGTCACCGCCGATCGGATCCTGGCAGCCGGCCACACAGTTTCGAACCGGTTAGCGGTCGAGCGATCCTCCGGATTAAGAGCCGCACGCATAGCTCAACCGCGAGGCGACCTTGGCGTTTCGGATTAAAATGGAGCGATGATCACCGTTTCCCAATTCTGCACCCCGGGGTTGATAACATTCTCACCGCGACACCCACCGAAAGTGCTGAGATCCTACGCCACTTCCAAGGCGATTTTTTGTCAGCTGTGCTCTTGCCATCGCGATAAAAGGAGAGTCTCTCTTTTTGGTGCACGCTGACTCTGTCGTTCGCGATCAGGCAAGTCAGTGTTAAGATTCCTGGTTTTCAAGAATGCAAAAAGTAAACGGATAACAAACTGTAATGAGAAAACAATGCTGTGCAGGAATTTTTAGGCGCGGCAGAATGCTCGAGCAGACTATCAACGGAGACAGGAAACGCTGCAATTGGAATTAGGCTCTCAACTGCTACTGAAGAACGTATCCATCATGCAATGATTCGAAGGACGATCGTAAATTGAGTATCTCTTCGTTTTCTTCAACGTAAGTTTGTCAATAGCTACAACTTAAAGCATATTAGTTGTGGTAATTTTTAATATAGTGGCATCTACTACGCAGTAAATTTCTCTAAATATTAATTTTCTATTCTATTTGCAATATTCATAATTAATTTTTCTCGTTATTAACCTGGGAATGGGATTTATTATCACGCGATCTTTTGTATTCTGCGTGATAACTCGTTGCATACATCCACTTTGGTAGAACACCTTCGCGCCATCTGTGAGGAAAGTCTTGTATCCAATTGGCTACTACCTTGGTCATTCTGCCGCAGATGACTCTTTTACGGGTTTTTATCGCTATTTAAATCTTGGAAAAATAAATATTAATTTTCCGAACTTCTTGTGTTCTGCTACTTGAAAATAGTGCTATTATTTACATTACAAATATGTGGTGTATTTTTAATACAGAATACATCAAACAATACCACCTTGTTCAATAGATTTCACAGAATATACCATCACAAACTTCCGCATATGTATGTAACAAGTAACTCACGTTGATCTATGATAGAAAAATCCACTGCATTCTGCAGTTTCGTTGAGCTTACAAAGTAATCGTTTGTCATTGTTTGCAGCCTGTGATCGTCGACGAAAAACTGAGCTGCTTCCTTATTTGCAATGCTTGTCTTACGGAGAAATCATCACTCGAAGAACCGAGAGGTAGGACATGGAGGTCTTCAGAATACTCGTGTACGTTTCCAAGTTGATGACGAAAAATCTGCCAGCCCTCAGATGAACAGGATACTGGGTCTTCATGAGGACAAACAGTATATTCTTCGACATACTGCAGGGTGCGTTGTACCAATTACTGCAGTATGTCCAGTACCCGATGGCCCCGAATTGATTTTTCGAATACTCGCCCACGTAGCTGTAGGCGAACGTTTGAGTCAGCACAGTGCCGACCACAATGATCGTCTTAATCACCATCACAACGTTGTGGACTTGCAGAGACAGAATGAACTGGAATCCTGGCAACAGAACCAAACGCATACATCTGCGATTAAATTTGAACAGTCAACATTACTCTTGCGAAGTAACTTATCACCGGTCGTGCAGATGAGCAAGCAGCTCGAGAACAGTTGCAAGATTAGAATAAATCCAATCGTGTCGTTGAGGTGATCGGCCAATGCCAGCAGATGACGATGCCTGTTGACCAGGGCGTTGAAGCGTTGCGTACTATCCTCCCCTTCGTCGATGAATTTGCTGAAATCCAGCTTCAGCACCTCCACTTGGCCACACAGGTGAAAAACAATGCCGAAGAACATCGAGTCGCTACCTAGCCATCGGTCGTCTTTATTGCAAGATGTACACGAACAACCACGCTAAGGTGAATAAATACCGAGGTTTCCTGCCGCGATCACCAGCAGTAGGAAGTACTCGCCGATGTAAATCAGGGCGTACAAATTCCCTGGAACTTGCAGGAGCTCCAACGTGCACTCGCTGGGCATGGGGTAGTTCAGCTGCTCCTTTCGAGTCTGGTTTATATTATCCGACGTGTCGTCGCTCCCAGCAAACATGGGCACCATGGAGAACAACGTCGCGCTGAAGTACGAAAAGAAGAGCATGTTGGCGGATGCCATTCGTCCCATCTGCGCGTGCCGTTTTACGATGGCCCGTTTCTCCTCTTCGTTCAGCTCCTGGTAGTCTCTCACGGCGGAGATGAAGTTCGCGATCAACCCCGTAGGACGAAACCGGAAGCAAGCCACCTTCGATATGGCGAGCATGCCGCATGCGATCATCACCAATGCGTCAAGATTCTTCTCCGCGTTCCCGTAATCCAGGTAGATCTCCGTGTGCACGATACACATCATCAACATCTGTACAAATGATTCTGTTTTACTATATAATGATTGATATTTCAGGAAAGCTTTCCATTTTTGTTTACCAGAAAATAGCTCACCAAAAAGGCAAGGGCCGCCACGGACTTCGCACCGGTCACGCAATTGTACTCCTGAAGAGGCCAGGTGCCCACGGGCCACGAGACGATCTTCATCGGAGTCATTTCGTAGCTGAAGTCCTTGTCCGTTGGTAGCTTCATCCTGGCAGGACGTCCGAACAAAATAGCATAACGTTCCCCCGATGATCGCCGCATGTTCAACTTCGGCGCAAGTGCAACCATGCGCTGCGTTTTTCGATTTATGTTTTATGCAGTCGTAATCGCGTAAACGCTCGGCATCAGCTGCGCGCTGCCAACATTGTGACGGGGCGAGAGGGGGGTTGATCCACGGAACTCTCGCTTTTATTAGCCGACTACGCGCAGCATGATACGTTCTCCCTTTTCCAGCGAGCGCTCTCTCGACAGATCGCGAGGTGCATTCAATTTTTATCGGAAATAGGACTAATGCGTTCCTCGGCTGGAACAAAATAGGAAACGCGCGTCCTCCCTTTTCCGCGAAGTTCGCAGTCCGCCGCATGTAATTTGCGAACGATCATTTCGCGAAAGAAACAAGCGTTTCCCTTATTTATTCGCAATCGTAAGATAACGACTGTAACTAGTTAGATGGATTGGACAGTGGAAACAGTTTTTCCTCATCGATCAAGTCAATTTGACGGAGGAGAATGTCATTGTGCTACGTGGTGTTGCCCTAGTAAGTTGCTATGCTGCACTGCTATAGTATAATATATTATTTGTCTATATAGTATACAACTATTTTGTGGAATGTGTCTAGGTGATGGATGGACAGTCGATCTGTTAGACGAGATCTGTGCGATACTGTCAGGTATAAATTAGGTGAACATGTACTAGTGCAGAAATGACACGGTAACGTACGGACTGTATAGTATTTTATTAGAATAAATTCATTAAAGAGATAGCGCGAATAAATATATTATCCGTGATCGGTACTGGACCGACCCAATTGCACATGTTTCTGTTACTTATGCGTTACCTCCGATTTTTGCAGGAAAGAATTCGCTGGCGCGACAATGATGACGCTTACGTTACCATCACGCGAAGGACCGACAGATACGACATCGAAGTCTTCAGAATACTCATGTAAGACTGGAGATTGATGGGGAAATATTTACCAGCCTTCAATTGAACTGGATACTCGGACTTCATGAGTACAAACGTAATCTTTTTTGAAAGATTACAGGGTCCGTTGTACCAATCGCTGCAGTAGGCGAAGTATCCGATCCCTTCGAATTGGTTCTTCGAGTACTCGCCCACGTAACTGTACGCATACAGTTGGCTCAGCATGATGTTTACAACCATAAATGTCTTAATCACCATGGCAAAGTTGTTCACCTGCAGAGACAGGATGAACTGGACCCCTGAGGACAGAGACTGAGGTATTGAGTCGTATCGGAAAGTTTGGGTATTACCAGTATAGGTATATCAATCGTATTATTAACATTTGGATAGTGGATATTTTTGAGCATTTATGGCTGCCACGGCTAGATCCATTCAAATATTTCTGATTAATTTTCATTATTATTATAATTTTCATTATTATTATAACGTCTTTGTTGAGATCAAAGTTAATCCTTCTGTTAGTTTTAATATTAATAATCAATAATTATATTTGACTGCCACAAAATTAGAAATTGGATGGAATGTTTTTAAACTCTGGGTCCAAATGGGCCCGAAGCTCCTCATCCGAGGGTTGATAATACAGACTATTTGTGCACTGATATTGAAATTTGTGGCTAATAAGTTGTGTTTTTAAAACAACAGGTACGAAGTTTACTCTACTAATCAATTATCAATTTCAAAGGACTATTATCCTCTACGTTAACTCTTATAAATCTACGTTATCTCTTCTCCTCTTACATTCTATTCCTTTTTCAACAATGGATTAATCACTTCAATAAATTTATTGTCATTATTACATAAAAATAATTTATTACCGGTTAGGCAGATGAGGAAGCAGCTCGACGACAGTTGCAGGACCAGAACAAATCCGATCGTGTCGTTCAAGTGTTCGGCCAATGTCAACAGATGATAATGCCTCTTTACCAGGGCGTTGAAACGATTCGCATTGTCTGCCCCATGCTCGAAGAATCTACTGAAATCCAGCTTCAGCACCTCCACCTGTCCGCAGAGGTGCAACATGATGCCGAAGAACAAGGTGTCGCTACCTAGCCGAAGGAAATATTGTCTGTAATACTCGACTGCAGAAAATACACTGCTGAAGTCACAACACGAATGAGGTACCCAGATTTCCACAGGCCATCAACATCAGCATCACGAACTCACAAATGGAGATCACCAAGTATAGACTTTCTGGCATTTCCAGGAGCTCGAACGTGCATTCGCTGGGGAAAGGAAGGCTGTGCTTACACTTATGAGTTGTCTGGTTAAGATTCTCCATTGCGCCCTCTTCTACGGCAAACGTGGTGATCAACGTCGCGATGGACACGGTGAAGTACGTGACACACAGTATACTGACGGATATATTTCGGCTCATGTGCGCGTGATGTTTCATGATGACTCGTTTCTTCTCTTCCTTCAACTCTTGGTGGTCTTTCACAGCGGAGACGAAGTTGGCGACCAAGCCCGTACAACGAAACCGAAAAGAACTCACCTTCGAAATTGCGAGCATGCCGCACGACAACATCAGAATTATGTCCAGATTTTTCTCCGCGCTTCCGTGATCAAGGTAGACCTCCACGAGTAAGATGCAGAACTGCAGCGTCTGCACAGGTGGTTCAGCGTTACGAATTAATCCGTCCGAAGGAATAACTGCGAGCAATGAAGGGTGTAGAAATGGAACAAATCATGTAGAAATTGCTCACCAATAGGATCAGGGTGACGACGGACCTCAGGCCAGACAGAAAATTGTATTCTTGGAGGGGCCAGGTGCCCACAGGCCACGAGACGATCTTCATTGGACCCATCTCGTAGACGAAATCCTTGTCCGTCGGAAGCTCCATCCTCGCGGAATGTAAGGACAATATCGCATCTCCGACTTCGGTTGGCACGCGACGATACG
This sequence comes from Augochlorella aurata, assembly GCA_028455555.1. Taxonomy (NCBI): domain Eukaryota; kingdom Metazoa; phylum Arthropoda; class Insecta; order Hymenoptera; family Halictidae; genus Augochlorella; species Augochlorella aurata. Next base: position 2,596,291 of record CM052153.1, on the reverse strand, counting down.
TCGCGCTTTTCCATTTATGTTTTATGCAGTCGTAATCGCGTAAACGCTCGCAGTCAGCTGCGCACTGCCAACATTGTTACGGGGCAACAGAGGGGTTGCAACGCGAACCCCCTTTTTTTATTATCCAGCTGCGCGCAATATTATACTTTCCAATAGATCGCGTGTGCATTCCACTCTTATCGAAAATAGGTCGAAAGCTTCCGATGGAACGGAAAGCTCGCGTTTTCCCTTGCTCGTATTAACAAACGTATATAAATTGCGAACGATCATTCCGGGGAGAAAAACGAGCGCTTTCCTTATTCATTCGCTATCGTAAGGTAACGATTGTAACTGTTCAATAAAGTGGACGGACGCATCGGGACGCGTTTTGTTCATAGATCGAGGCATTCTCGCGGAGAGTAGTGTCTGGTTGTTACGTGGTATTGGCTCGACAAGTTGCTTTGTTGCTTTGGAATAATGTTTTTTGATATATACTTCCGTAATTTTTATTTTCTGAATATTTTTATGAATTGTTTTGATAATTGTTCATTATTGACTACCACGCCAGTAGCCTGAAGAATATCATGAAATTGACTATTTCATTGAATCAAATAAAAGTTCAATAATTCAACTGTATAATAGCGTTTTACGTTCGTTTTACGTTCGTCCAATTAACTAAGGAGGATATAAAAGATTAGTGTGAAAATGAATTTTCAAATGTGAATAAATGATTCCGTCACGTGGAAGTCGATGAGTTAAACAAGACCCACACAACACTGTTGGATGTATGTAAAACAGAAATACCACTAAAGTCATATTTTCTTAATACAATAAATTCTGTGTGCAGGTATCGTGAATCCACTATACATTGTCACAGAAAAATACTGGCAGCAGCGACAAAGCTGACGTTTACGCCACCATTACACGAAGGATCGACAAATAGGACATGGAGGTCTTCAGGATACTCATGTAAGTCTGGAGGTTGATGAGGAAAAATCTGCCAGCCTTCAGGTGAACGGGATACTGAGTCTTCATAAGTAGGAACATAATGTTTCTTGAAAGATTACAGGGTGCGTTATACCAATCGCTGCAGTAGGCCAAATAGCCGATGGTCCCGAATTGGTTCCTCGAGTACTCGCCGACGTAACTGTAGGCAAACATTTGGCTCAAGAGGACGGCGACCACTGTAAACGTCTTAGTCACCATCACAATGTTGTGGACCTGTATAGACAGGATGAATTGCACCCCTGAGAACAGTGTGAATTCATTATAAATCCGGATCATTCCACAGGGCGTGGAAATCTGTAATGAAATCTTATAGATCAATTTATTCTAACATAAATAACTCATCACCGGATATGCAGATCAGCATGCAGCTCGAGAACAGTTGCAGGACCAGAATATATCCGATCGTGTCGTTGAGGTGTTCGGCCAATGTCAGCAGATGGCGATGCCTCATTACGAGGGCGTTGAAACGTTTCGCGCCGTCCGTCCCGTGCTCCAGGAATCTACTGAAATCCAGCTTCAGCACCTCCACCTGTCCGCACAGGTGAAAAACGGTGCCGAAGAACAACGTGTCGCTACCTAGCCGGAGGACGTATATAATATAATCTGTGAAACTTGATTGCAGAAAATACACGGACGAAGTCGCGAGACGAACGAGGTACCGAGATTTCCACAGGCCAGCACCACCAGTATCAAGAACTCTCCGAGGTATAGCACCGAGTACACGTTTTCCGGCATTCGCAGAAGCTGCATCGTGCACTCGCTGGGAAAAGGAAGGCTGTGCTCGCACTTATGAGCTGTCTGGTTGAGAATCTCCGTCGCGTCCTCTGTTCCGGCAAGCAGGGGCACCAACATGAACAGCAGCGCACTACTGTATGAACAGAGCAGAATACTGGCGGACGTGATTCGGCTCATTAGCGCGTGCTGTTTCACGATGGCTCGCTTCTTCTCTTCCCTCAAGTCCTCGTGGTCTCTCACGGCGGAGACGAAGTTCGCGATCAGGCCCGTAGGACGAAACCGGAAACAAGCCACCTTCCATATCGCGAGCATGCTGCATGTCATTATCATCACAGCGTCCAGGTTTTTCGCCCCGTTCCCGTGGTCTAGGTACATTTCTATGTGCACGGTGAAAAACAGTAGAACCTGCACGAACGATTCCACAAGCAGTTTAGTACAGGTATAGATTTCGTAAGTAACATGTGATAGTTTTCACGAGCGCAACTGGCAGGAGGGTGCACAATTGTTTCGAAGTGCACGCGACATCGAAATTAAAGCATCAGGAATTTTTGGCCGATAAACTGTCAATCGTTAAACAACAAACTTCGTTAAAAGCAATTGAAGAATTATTCCTTTTTTAAATTAATGCTTGTAGTTGTAAACTGCTATAACTTTGCAAGAGAAAATCCTGGCGACTTAATTCTTACCTCAAATTAAGGGAGAAAGTCCGAACTTTACCATGCTGAGGATGTTAATCTTTGCACTTTTT
>CM052153.1:2559089-2589119 GCA_028455555.1 Augochlorella aurata | reverse complement strand
CTGCCACCGGGGGACCGACCGAAAGTGCTGTGACCCTGCGCGAGTCGCGAGCCGGTTTTTATCAGCCGTGATCCTACCATCGTGATAAAGGGGGACTCTCCTTTTTTGGAGCGTCTTTCGAGAAACGGTGCGTTTCATTTTCATTGCGCATCATCCGCCGTTGACGCGACATAACGGTGACTAAAGACAAAAGGGGGAGGTCTCCATTTTATGTATCAATTTTTTGTTGAACGATTTGGCCCGGGTAATTCTTTGAGAATTTTTTCGAAGGTCGAATCGCGCGATTGCTGGGAAGAGAGTGCGATAAGGAGAGCGTTTCCTTCGATTTCTTCTGAAATCGAGTGTACTGTATTCGAGCGGCGCGAAATTCCAGCCGAGTTCGACGTTTCCTGATCGAGCTGGAATCAGTATGGTCTTGCTGCCTCTTGCAACCAATCAGAGCAAAGAAAAGTTCTACGTTAAGCCTCGCTAACGGAACGAGCTGCGGCCCGGTGGCGTGCAGGAGTAGGGCCCATTACTGTATTCGGCTGTGTGGATCGGCTCGGCTCGGCTCGGCTCGACTCGGCTCGTAGGAGCTGCAAACGGTGCACGGAGCTGCAACGATCGTCGGGCTACCTTCAACAACAGTGACGCCACAACGTTCGCCGCGTCAGGTGCTCACGGGATTTCGATACTTATTCCCGACGTCGAAGTAAGCCAGGCTCGAAGTAAGTCCACGTAGCCGGAAACGGTCCTCGACTCGCGTCTCTCCTCGCTCCTCGTCTTTCCAAGGATATTCAGTTTTTCCGATTCATTTCGTCCAGGTACCGTCCAGGTATCTCTTGGGTACTGTCTACTTTCTGGAAATTTTCGTTTCGATACCGTAGAACGTCAGGCTCCGGACCTACACCGGAGCCTGCGTTCGGAGATCTTCGCGAACGCCGAACGAGGACTACAGCCTCGATCTTACCGCCACAACCGTCCGAGTTCGACCGCGAAGAGCGTGCGCAAACATTCTTGACGGATCGATGAACTTGGTTCCCGTCGATTTTACGCGAACGGTTCTCGTCCGTACGTGTGCAAAGCGTGTGACGCGTGTTCGGGTACCGGTGAGTCAAGCTTGAATGATCGCAGCGACGAGAACACAGTCGAGCACCCTCTAGTTCGCTGAGAATACCGTTTCGCATTCCCTGGATCGAAGGGACGCCGAGGAGAACTTTTAACTCTTTCGTAGTCGCATTGATACCGTCCTTTGAGGAATATCGACGAAAAAATCGTGCGCTAAATTCGCCGGAGAATTGACAGAATCGACAGTGATCTCCGCCTCTATTGCCTGTTCTCGATGTCTTTACCTGAATCGGCCAAGACACCTGTTGTCCGCATATCCTCGAAGAGCAGCAGACGAGTAGCTTTCTCTCGAATCAAGACACTGAGAAGAGTAGTTATAGAGATTCCCGGAAAATCGCGAGCTCGCGGCCCAGCATAGATCTTCGGCTCCCCGCGAGATCGGCAGAGTCCGCCGCTTCTGTTCTCGGTGGCATCGATGTTCGTGCGCGGAAAATTGTGTCGCAGTAATTTCGCCGCCGTGGTGAACGGCGACGTATTATCTCCGACTGTCATTAGCCGCTAACTGTAACGATAACGAAAACTGTAGCGACGATAGGTGTAATTGTCGCGCGCGATGTGTTCCGCTCGACGAATACGCACCTTGAGCTCTGCTACCTCTCACCGAACGCGCGAAGACGCCGGCACAATTCCGTCGTGTCTAGCCAAAAATGCCCGCAACTCTGGCCGCAGGGGAGAACGAGCAGCGACCGTTGGAAACCTTTAAAGAGAAAAGAGAGGAACTAACGTGAGTTGGCAAATTACGGTCGGCCGGTGTGCGAAGTTACGCTGACCGTGTCTAACGAGCACCTCTAATTACGCGGCGAGATGCCGGTTACCTGGAGACCCGTGAATATCTCGGGATGGACTAATAAGTTCTCCCGTTCCCTGTTGCGCCGCGTCATCCGTTCGAGAACGGTACGCGTTGTTGAGCAAAACCATTAATAATACCGCGGACCCGTTAGACAAATAATCCGTTAGATGAAAAGCGGAAAAATCGAACGGCGCCGTCGAACCAGCAGATCCCACGACTCCGCCGACCTTGCGACCAAAAACCTTCCCGGAGGTTCTGGCCGCGCTTTCCCTCTCGTCGCTCTGCATCTCGTACTCTCCGTGTTTGCGCGCGAAATTGAACAATAAACGCGCGCGCTGCGCCGTGCGAAACCGGGTCGCCCTCGTTCCAGGGTCGATTTCGTTGCGTTTTTAGGTCGGCCAGCGGATTTCGCCGGCGTCCGATTCGAGGATCGGATCCGGCCCGAAACAGGGCCACGCAGCGCCGCGACGAACGTCGGGCCCCGGCTCCGGCCTGGGCCTGGTTTCGGTTTCGACCGGCCGCTCGATCCCGCTATGGAATTCCCGGTCAGGGCCCGGCCCGGGTACCCCACCGATTATTGACGCGAGTTTGGCTCCTCGCGTCGGAGGAACGATGAGTAACTGCCGGTACCGTTAGCCCGAATCGACGTTCCTCCTCGAGAATGTCAATTTCATGCGGTTTACGGTACTGGAATTGCGCGTTAGAATACACCGCGCTCCGATTGTTCGCAGTTTCTTCCCATTCACCACGTGTCCGAGCCCGATATCGCCGATACCCTGTCCGCCGCGAGCCCAAGGTCGCGAGGATGTTCACCCTTCGCTGCCTGCCGCAGCCCTGAAATTCAAAATCGGTCTTTGATCGTATCCTGTGGTTGTTACACCGTTCTAAAAAGTGACGTTGCTATTACTGTAACCTCTTGGGAATTTTTGAGCACAGATCGAATTCTTCGACGCTTACAGTTTCGTGATAGCACGTGAGTCAGCGGGGACTGTCACTGTAACATTCATTCGCGTCATTCTTTTATCTTTTCGAAAGCAATTTGGAGATCATGAAAGAATGTGCCTACGTATTACGCGATAACCGAACAGAATTTTAACGATTACGTCGATTATTTCGATATGCAGGGACTGAACTGAAAGGAAGGAATAAGGCAGGCTTTACCGCTTGGCGCTTTAAAAGGCAAAGACAAATTGTATGTAAGAGTGTCTAGTAAATTGCGCTCGCAGGAACGGGTCGAACAGCCACGAAAAATACCTCTTTACCGTGGTTGCTCGATCGTCGGCAAGAGGAGGCATCCGCGTAGAGGGCCGTCGACGCATTGTCGGCGATTGTCTCTTGCTCGGTGGAAGAGCGAGCGAGAAAGAAACAGAAAGAGAGAGGAGCAACGGTATAGCGGAGTCGAGAATGACCACGAGCCGAAACGTTTCCGGTGTGTCGCTCACGGCCTCGAAGAAGCCGCGCCTTCCTAAAATAACTCGACCAGAGTGAGGATCCGGTTGAAGGTCAACGACTCCTCGCCACCTTGGCTGGCTTAGGACCGCGAGCGCCGGATTCCGCGATAGCGTGGATCGGTCGATCGATGACTGAGATTGTTCGTTGATTTGTTCAGACGCGGTAGAGGACCGTGGAATCGCGGAGAAGAAAGATGTTGTTGCCGAGGACGTGCATCCTGCTGATCGCGCTGGCCGGCGCGGCGAGCTGCGAGAAGCACGAGGAGGAAGACGCTTCGGCGGTGTTCCTGGAGGCAGCGAAGTCCTTCTTCTCGAACAAGGACGGCATGAGCGGGCTGCAGGGTCTGGCGAACGCGTTCGTCCAGCCGGACGCCGGGAAACAGGTAAAACGAGACACCTGTCGCATCCAAGCCAATTAGAATCTCTCCTAATCGACTCTGCGAAACAGGGGAACGACATTCTAGGCGGCAACGGGAACATGGACGGCATCGGGCAGATCATCTCCGGCATCGGCCAGATATTCGCCAGCAGCGGGAACCGCCAAGGGTTCGACTACTCGATGATAGGCTCGGTTTTGGAAGGCATGCTGAACACAGGCAAAGAGAGCAACAGCGTCGGCCGAGAGGCCGACGTCAAGCCGGAGCTCAGCATAGACTTCGAGGGCCTGCTGAATCTGGGGACTACGCTGTTCGGGCAGAACTCCGGGAACCCGGACTTGCTGATGGGCCTCCTGCCCATGCTGATGCAGAACCTTGGCAGCGATACCGAGGCCGACGGCCAGCCGAAGCCTCACGACCACTCCGGCCATTCTTGGTACATGCCGCCCATCTTGGAGAACCTGCACGTGATGTGGGAACACTTCAGCAACTCCGAGCTCGGCCAGACCCTGTGGAAGAATAGCGGCCTGGCGCACTTCGTGGGTCAGATGACCGACCCCCAGGGTCGGATTCAGTACGAGAAGATTCTGGACAGCTTCGAGAACCCGGCGCTGCGGCGACGGTGGATCAGAGCTCTGACGAACTACGTCGGCGAGTGGATCTCCCACGTGTCCGACCCGCAGATCCATCAGCGGTACCTGAACACGGCGCAGTTCGTCGGGAACAGTTTCCTGAAGTCGCAGGGATTTCCGAAGACGGCCATGTTCGACGCCATGAGGCCGGTGGAGAGTTTTTCGAGGTAAGAATCGAGCTAAATCGCAAGCAGAACGCGGCGATCGTGTAATCTCATGACACCGAACAGGTTGGTGAACGCGGTCGCTGCGAGACACCTGGGCATGAAGATCGACAGCTCGCAGTACATTCGACCGGCGATCGCCTACGTGCAAGAACTAATCACCCTAGCCTCGGAGAAAGGATTCATCATGTCCCGAGTGAACGCCAGGGAGATCAGCAACCGACTCAGCGAGATGATCAACTACGACATCGTCGATCCGATGTTGAAGGTAAGCGATCAGAGGCGTGCCAGTGGAAGACGCTTATCGTCAGAGACATTCAACGCTGTTTGCTTCAGTCGTACCGAGCGTACAAATGGTCGATCAAGAGGCCGCAGTGCGCCAGCCAGATCCTCTGCACCATAAACGAGAAGAACGAGCAGAACAAGCAGCACTCGCCTCTGCGTGGCCATGTACTGAGGGCGACAAGCTATCCGGCAGCCTGGGCTGTCAGCAACAAGCTGGGAACCAGTTTCTGGACCCTCTACGGAGCCATCACAGAACACGACAAATGCGTCGTGAGTAAACCTACCGGTGTGGGCAAAAAGTTCCTGGAAAAAGCTCGTAAAAGTTGTCCGTTTCGATGTCGGTTGTTGCTGGTCTGAAAATAGCCTCGAACCGAGCGAGCTCTTTTCGAGCTGTTTGCCCGTATCGTTAATCTGTTTCTGTTAATTGTAGCCCGAAAGAGAGCCAATCTTGAACCGGTTGAATTTTTAGCAAAAGTACCCGGCCATCTGTACGGACTTCCACGAGGAGGAGATCCGAGTTACCACGGAGAGCGTTCACAGTGAACTTTGATGATCTCGAAGATAGTGCGCCTGTGAAAGACAAAGAGAAAGAGAGAGTGTGTGTGACAAGGAAGAGAGAGAGAGAGCTCGTGGACGACGCGACGTCGTGTAGTTCCGAAAATGAAGGATGTAGCGTGATAAGATATTACCGAGTCGTTTCTGTCGAGAGGCTCGATTCGCGAGGAATATGGACGGAGCGAAGGCACGCGTACCCTTCGCTTCCTCGCGCGTACATAATACGGCGGAGTCGCCGGTGTGGTAGAATAACTTAGGCGTTCACCTTTTGATAACCTTTTTTATTTCTCTCCATCCCGACGCGTTATACATATAGGTATATATATAATATATATTTATTTACTCTAAAAAAGAAAAGTTATTCTGCACGATGGCAGGAACGCGCGACGAAGAGAAGGCACACGAGTTCCTCAGGGTCAAGCTCGCGCGTTCTCCATCGAATCCGTCAATGGCCAATCCGTCAGCAAACAGCTCCTGTAAATGTTACATAAAAAGCCAAATAAAACGTATGATGGTTGTACAGGATGCATCGTAAGAGCGATCCCGTGTCCTTTGAGTTCAGGCAACGCTTCTCTCGCTCTCCTCCTGCCATTGGTTACTTCCTCTTGATGTTCTTGCACGCCCACTCCAGCCCCTCCTGTCGGGTTCGAGGATTCAGTTGGAAAATCAAGTTTATTTCTTTGCCGGTCGCGTACCTTGACACCCTTGCCGTCGGTGGCGATGCACGACTGGATCTGCCAGTCTCGGTCCTTGATGTTGTGCAAACCGAGGCCCTCCGCGATTTCTGCCGCGGTCACAGCTTGCCCTAGATCCTGCTTGTTGGCATACACCAGCAATGGAACCCCTCTCAACTTCTCCTCGAGCAGTAGCTCCGACAATTCCTGACCGGTCTCTTCCAATCGTTTCACATCCGCGCTGTCCACCACATAGATCTTCGCGAGAAATAGATACCTTGTTAATGATTCGTTCGAAATCTCACTGATAGTTGAGAGAGTTAGCAATTCCAAAGTTTGCAAAATTCCACTCACCAAGACATCGGTGTTCTCGAAATAGTTTCTCCAGTAAGGCCGGATCTTCCGGGCACCGCCAATGTCCCAGACGTTCAATTTGAAGCCCTCGCTTTGCACGCTCTTGATGTTGAATCCCTGAGTCGGCGTTACCTTCAACCAACGATTCATTAAATCGGTAGATACAAATTCTCGAGGTTCTCAATGTTATCCGATACCTGTGTAATGTCTTCGCTAGCCAGGGACTTGAGTATCGTCGTTTTACCAGCGTTGTCCAGGCCCAGGAGAAGCAAGCGCAGTTCTTTGTCAGGGTTCGAGCGCAGTTTCCTCAAGATCGACAACAGTCCCTATAATAATTATTCGTTAAACGATGATATCGACAGTAAAAATTACAGTGAAACATTTAATCTTACAAAGGCACACTCTCTTCTCAAAGTGCAGCGTACATTTGCAGAGTTAACGGTACGTTCATGCAGGAAAAGAAAATAAAAAGGGAGAAGAGATTCCGTAAGTTGAAATGGAAGGCGATTCAAATTTCGCGCTCCTTGGCCTAGCAGACGGAATCGCAACTTCGTCTGCTGCGTGTATACCAAACAACGCTGCGATTCCTCGACGATATTTCTAATATGTTTGATACTTTTAAATTACGAATGTTCATCATTGATTCTCGATAGAAAGAGCGACAGATAGTTCAATGGTGTATGTTTTATTAAACAGAGTGTATCCCGAGGTAGCAGATTCCATCGAATCTTGATAGTGCAGCTAACGATAGGTTATGTCGAACGTGTCTCGTGTCGCGAAATACGGATTCAACGGAGTGATAAAGGGGTGCATAATCGAGTGTTTTGTGCACGTTAAAATGATGAATGATCACTGATTATTGTTACCATGTTTCTTTTGTTATTTATTAAACGGGAGGCAAATTGTGGCGGCAGTTAACTACGACACGTCTGCTACTGAGTTATCGTCCACAGAATTTGTTGTGTTGTCGGTTTCGTAACTAAGGAAACTAGAGCTGTACACCTGCACAATTTGACCAATAATAGTATGTATTTCATAGTATCTGCTTGGAAACAATGACATAGTCCCTTACCTTATAGCATAGACAATATTTACATTACAGCCACGTACACATCAAGGAAGTCGAGACTCTAGCTACTATTTCCTTGTTATGTCAACTTAGTATAAGGTCTTATAGCTAGATAGTATAGAGTAAATCACACTTCCACAGAAACAATCAATTTCAATGTTGCGAACATGTTTTATTATGCTGGATTTAATGCTTGTACATTGTTCTCCGATGCTGGAGACATTGACTATACAGTGAATTCGTTCACCAAAGTATCCTTTCCTGGAATCACAGACTTCCAGGTAGGATGGGGATATTTTCTTTTGTGGAAGGGAAAGGAACTGCATATTTGCAAGAAAGATCAAGAGGGGAACACGAGCGTTGAATTGATACAGATACCACAGAGCCCATCGGACAGGTACAATGATATTTTGGATGTCCTTACCAAGAGTGGCAGCTAATTTCGTTCTTTTTCTAGCTGTAAATCAGCTACAATTGGTAAAGACAATATAGTAGTGTTAACTAACAGCGATGAATTATGGAAATACAAAATCTACGAGACTAATGATTCCTGGAAGAAAGTGACAAACTTTATTCCAAGCAACGATGACACAGATAGAGAATACCCTGTTAAAGTCCTGCAAGGAGGGTGCACTGTAGTCCTTAGCAACTTAGGTACACACCCTTTCCCGAGTTTATAAGTTGTTTGATTATTTCTATAAAATTTCAAGGGTTAAGGTCGGTATCGATCGCTTCAGGTCGTGTTTTCAATGTCCCCACGTTGGTCGAGATGCCGAAGAGGGTGAAATTCGTGGATATCGCTTGTGGATTTGATCACACTATCCTATTAGCAGAGAACGGCGACGTGTATTCGATGGGGATGGGAACGTATGTATCGGAATGCTACGAATCAACGCTATATTACAATACAAATTGTTTAAAACAGGCGTGGGCAATTGGGGCACAACGATCTCGAAGACTGCGACAATCCAAAGCTGATCGAGGCTCTGGCTGGTCTCAAGGTTGTTCGGATCTCAGCGATGGGGTGGCATAGCGCCGTGGTCACGGATCAAGTTAATATTCTAGACAAAAAGAATCGCGATCACTAAAAGAAAATGCATTTCTCAAAACAACATTTTAACCGCAGGGTGACCTGTACACATGGGGCTGGAACACGAACGGAGAATTAGGTCTGTCTTCTCTGGACAGCAAAGTAGTCGCTGTACCAACTTTCGTAGACTTCACAGATGATCAGAACGAAGTCGTGGAGACGTTTGTGAAGAAAGTCGAATGCGGAAACACGTTCACCGTGTGCCTAACTGGTACGTGTTTTCTGTGGCAAATATCAAAGAACGAGGACGCTGAAGAATCGAATTGTTTGAACAGATGATGGCACGTTTTGGGGCTGCGGATGCAACAAGTACGGACAACTGGGTCAACCCCGGGAAACTCTGCCCGACTCTACAAAATTTATCAAATTGCAGATCCCTGGAGCCATCGGGAGCATCGAAGACTTTAGGTGTCGGGAATGGGGCACCGTATTATTAACAAGCTAACCCCCTAAGTTCGCTACAATTTTTCTACCTCTATTGCTCGTTGAAAATAAAGATGATAAAGTGATTATATGCGAAAGATTTATTCCTCCGAAACCTTCACAGCACCTAAGTCCCGATTCGACGCTCTGGCTCAACGCGGGAATACGGAAGCAGCTATTTAACATTATTATTTTCTTCGCGCTGATCGAACATAGCCATCGCCTCGTACGCTTCTATCAAAGGCAAGATGAACTTTCGTTTCTCCATAAGGTCCTCTTCGTCGTCGAGCGAGTTCGCGGGAGTTTGGATCATGCTTATAACCAGCTTCCCCTTGCCTGAAACATCGTTCGTTTTATTCGAACCGTAAAATAACTGTGCAAGAATTATTTGTAGATTTACCCGTCTTCTTATTTTTCTGGATCCCGAAGACATCGTGCATCTCGAACGTTCTACGAAGCCCGACGTTGAGAGGCGTCGTTTTTTGGTCCGGCAATTTCGCTGGACGCGGCTTCCGAATGGAGAACGGCACCTGATAGTTCTGCACCGTTATCGGTTCCGCGAAAACTTCGTAGACCAGAGTATACCTCAGCTCGTTGGCATACCTATCGCAAAATATTCGCATCGTCATCTTCAAATTTGTTTATTACAAAAGCAGGAAAATTCATAAAGTAAATTTACATGGCGTAAGTGGACTCCATCACGGTATCCAGCACGACTGCCGGGTCCATGTTGCTGAGGAACGTCTCAGGCTCGTCCTTTTCTTCTTCCGAGGGCGACTCTTTCTTGTCCTCGTCGCTCTGCGTTGCTCTGCGATCACAAAAGCGAATCGATCCAGTACTCACGTGGGATCGCGAGACGAGACTGGCTAGTCTACTTCTCGGCGAGACTTTACTCGAAGGGGCTTTCCTCTGGCTGTCCCGACACGACTTCGTCCCAATAAGGGCAGCGATTCTTGTCCGGTATTTTATCCGCGGCCGCGCGAAATATCTTCTTCATCAGCCTGAAAAACTCCTCGCGGGGGAGTTTCTTCTCTGGGAATGCGTGCGCTTAAGAAACCCGGCTGCACCTACAGTGTTCCGGAGATCGCGAGCGTTAAACGAATAGTTCGGTTACCTCGGATGAGCATCATCTCCCCGGCGAGCCAGCTGACCAGGACACCCAGGCAATAGTCGTCGAGGCTCTCCTTGTTCTTGAGAACTTGGAGCGCCATCGTGTCCAGGAACCAGAAGGACGCCATGTTGGTCTGGTAGTCGTCGATCCCGAGAGCATTTCCCAGCAATCTACAGAAAGACGAGAATTCTACGCGCCTGGACTCGAGCGGCGAGAGTCGACCGAATCGAGGAAAATGCTAACTCGATCAGCGCCGGGGGGTGCTCGCTGATGATCTCGATCGGCCTGGCCCGCAAGCTCGTCAACCTCGCGGGAAGGGTGTACAAGAACTTCTCGGCCGACTCGCCGGAAACTTCGGGCTGATCGACCGGATTCCCGGCTCTCTAGAATTTCGGGTCTGCCTCGAGTTTCGTGATCGAAGCGAAGTTTCGGACGCGACAAGATCGGATGTCGCGAGCTTTTCCCGGAAAAGTTTCCCGGGTCGATCGGGATCCCACGATCGGATACTCAACCTCGTTTCCAAGTTCGGTCGATCTGCTGTCGTCCCCTGTGCTCCTCGAGTCCGGCATCTTTCGTTTCCGTCGCAGAAGGCAGGTAACGCGGCCGTCGGAACGTCGCCGAAACACCGAGCCGATCCGAGGAGTCGCGCGGTTAACAATGAAAGACTCACAGAAGAAGAACGGTTCGTTCATGTCTGTTTTTTTTTTGTTTTTATTCATTGGTTTTATTTTTTAATTTTTTTTTCCATATTTTGTTCAATATTTTCAGAAAATAACACTCCAAAGCGAAAAAACCGTATATTCTCACCAATCCCAATGTGTGTATAATATATATATTATACTTCTCATATATAATATATATGTATATATATATAATATATATATAATGTATACTTTTATACTTTATATATAATAATATTATGTAAAGTAGCGCACACTTTAGACTGTTATGTATCGATACCGTTTTAATAATTTTATCGATAAATTACAAATATTGAAAAACATGAAACAGACACAACCGGCGGGGACGCGGGGATTTTCGCGTACTTCTTCCTATTCTCGAGGGACAACGTTTTCTTTCGTGCAGAGAACAGTGAAAAAAGATGGTTTCGTTGGCGGCGGCGACGTTCTTGTCGCGACACCCGTTTCCCTTTCGTTCGAGGGTTCGGGTTCGGGCTCGATTCGTGCCGATGCCCGATATCGCGGCGGCCACGGTCGGTCTCGAGAAAGAGATCGAAGGGAGGGAAGCCCGAGCCTCGCGAGGGAAAAATCCGCTCCGCGACAAGGTCCGACTAGGTCCGACGAAGAAGACGGCACACGCGGGTCCAAACAGAGGGTTGCTCGAGTCTGTCCGGCGTTCGCTCTTTCTCGTTTCCGTTTCCCGGGAAAATCGGAGACCGACCGCTTCGAACAAGGAAAAGAGGGGCGACCGGGGGGTATCTATCAGGAAAAGGGAAACGGGAAACGCGAGCACGATCGCGCGCGCGCTGCCGCCATCGTTTTCGGGATTCTATTAAAACAGCTATAATATTACACGAGCCGCTGAAAAATCCCCGAGTCCCGGCGCGACTGACATTTTTTTTTTGTTTATTTATATATTTTCACACCGAAGTCAGAAAGGCAATACGCAGTATGAACTTACTTAGTACAATTGTGTGTGTATGTGTGTACGCGTATGTGTGTGGCTTTTACAACTATTTTATTTTTTTTTCATCCTTTTTGTTTCTCTCTGTCTGTCGACTGTATTTTTTTTCACGTTTTTTCTTTTCGTTTTCGTGTCTCTTTTCTGTTTCCTTCGCTGATTGTTTATTGTTGTTTGGTGCCGCCGCCGCTGCTGCTGCCGCCGCGGCCGCTGCTGCTGTTGCTGTTTGATCGTTTCTGTTTTCATGTTCAATGTTCATTGTTCTGTGTGCTCGCTTCCACGCGTTCCTCCTTGCTTCCTCGGTAATCTAAAAATCTTCTCTGGCTTTTGTTTCCCCTCTATACGGTTCGACGATCGCGGCTCAACGATACTTTTACTTGTTACGATATCGATCAATTTGTTCCTTTAATCATCTTTTTTTTTTGTTTTTGTTTCCCTTGGACCTCTTCGCTTTCAGCGTTACTTTCCGGTGCCTTCCCTTCTTTCTTTTGTTTCCCCGTCTCTGGTTCTATCGGTCGCCAGAACTTCTCTCTATCTCTCTTATATACGTTTGGCTCGTTCGTTCGGTCGTCCGTTCGTTCGTCTGTTCGTTCGTCTGTTCGTTCGTTCGTCCGTTCGTTCGTTCGTTTAGTCTTCCCCCGTTCTTCCCGAGTCTCGAAAATCGCTCTGGAGATACGTGAGAATTAGAGGGAGAAAGGAGAGACACAGAGAGAAGAGAAAGGAGCGTAAGAGGAGGGTGCTCGGGAGGGGCGGCGAGGGGGGGGGGTGTCAAGGAGAGAAAATCGTATACAGACGTAGCCAATGAAAAACCAAACTCTGACGCAGAAGTGAAATCAACGAACCAAACGAAACTGGAAGAATAAGCAGACGAAATGCGTGTAGAAGAAGATTTAGAAGAGGATGAAGAAGGTGGGATTGGGGAGAGTGACGCGATTTCGAATCTTTCTTTGCGCTTCTCCCTTATTTAGTTCCCGCCGGTATCGATCGGCGCACGATCCTCTTCCCAAAGAAAGCAATCGAAATCGCGAAAGAAAGAAGAAACCGCATTCAAGAACCTAGAACATCCGGCGAAGCGCAAATCAAAACACAAACCCGGGGAAATTAAATATTTTCAATCGATTTTATTGAAAATAATACAACAAAATATCTCATAATAATAATAATAATAATAATAATAATAATAATAATAATAATAATAATATTAATAATAATAAACTAAAAATAATTAATAATTAATGATACTTACTGTTCCTACGCGATCTCTAAATAATCATGTCTTAAAACGTCGTTTAAATAATAATAATAATAATAAAAATAAAAATAATAATAATAATAGTAATAATATTATCATCGGCATTAATCATCGTAATAAAATAATAATAAAGGCAATAAAGTTAATAATAATAATAATTATATCATAGAATAATGCATCAATAAACAAACTTAATAATCTAATTATTGGTTAATGATTCGTCATCGTCCTCGATCGCTATCAATGGATCTTTTTCTTTACCTAGTCATTAATAATGGATAATTAATTAATTCATTAATTAAATTACACGTTGCTTGGATATGCACATAGAGATATAAAGTCGTTTTTGGTCCCACCTAACTGCAAACCTTATATTCATACAACAATTTTTTTGTGTGTTTCTTGTTGTCGCATGGATCGCTTTTACATGTATATGCGTGTGTCTGTTCCTCGTGTGATTCATGTACCCGTGTCTCCTTCTCTTTTTCCTCTCTTCCTCATGCGTGTACTTGCGTATGTCCTATGCGCGTGTTTCCCTGTGTATTCGTGTCAGTGTGTGAACTTGTAGGTATTCGTTACGTGTGCCCGTGTTGCGAAGAACTATTGGTTTAACTATCGGTAAAGCTGTCGTTTCTCGAAAAAGGTTTGTGATTCGCGTATACACATGACAATGTTCCTTTCGCCCATTCGGAATCGCCGTTCGCTTTTCTCTTTTTCCGTTCCATCTCGTGATCCGTCCGAGGCGATCCGTCTCGCGATCCGCCTTATCCCGTCGTTCGGTGCGCGTCCCCGTTTCCCGATCGGTTCCCGAAAAATCGAACCGGTCCGCGCCGCGGCGAGACGAACGGAAACCGAGAAAAGTCGTTCCGATCCTCTCGGTGCCGACGATGCGATGTATCGCGCGCAACGGAAAGCAACGTCCCCGGCCGCGTCGCATTCTAGACGCCGACGGACAAGACAGTCTCGACATTGTTTTCCGTGTTCCCTTTCCTACGTCCGCGAACGAAGCGTCTTTCTCGTTCGTTCGCCGCTGGCTCGCTGCCGCTTGCTCGCGAGATCGCCGACGCTTCTCGTCTCGTGTGCTCGCTCGGCCGATCGATCAACGAGACCGCGCGTCCCGCTCGGGGCGTCTTCCTTTCCAATTTCCCAGAAAGAAGAATAAGAGAAGAATAAGAAAGAAAATGAACGTATCTATCTCTCTCTCTCTCTTCTACAACTGGCATTTCGTTCCGCTTCTTTATAGTACGCACGCTTAAGATACCTAATAACATTACTCTCACTAGACACATCACCGTGCGAAGAATCAACACTCGTCTTCCACGATAACACTTTACAGCCAATCGAGAGAATTTCGACGCGCCATTAAACCTAATTTGATCTTTCTCGTTAAGGCTAGGATACGCGAATTTTACTTTACAATTTCTCGAACGAATACTGGTCTGTATCAGTCGCATAGTTTTCTATCAGCCTGCCGGCCCGTTCGCCGCGAGCCGAGCCGTTCTCCCTGCACCCGCAGCTTCCTTCCTTCCTCCCTTCCTGCCATGTTCAAACAATCCCCTCGTCTCGCAAACACTTCCACGTAGATACAGAACGATTCTCTCGGAGCTTCTCGGGAAGCGCAGGAGAAAACGACCCGCTCGAGCCAGACCGCCACGTCGGGTAATGCCAGTTGTACACTTCCTCGGAGACGAGTCGTTCGCTCTCGAGGGAAACCGTGCGCTCCGCTCGGGCCAGCTTCGGGTTTCAAGCTCGATCCATCGGCGGACGCCGAGGCCCGATCGCACGGAATGTTCGCGATTTAGAAAATACGATGAGAAACGCCATGGAGCGCGCGCTTTCCCCTTCGTCTCTGTGTTCGCGACCCTCTGGGCCGGTCCGCGCCGCGATCGAAGCCTCCGAATCGAAGGTCCTTCCCCGCAGCGCCGGTCGGCCCGGACAGCCGGCAATCGCATCGTTAACATATTTCAAATAGTATAACCTCACAACCATTTTGACAACAATCAACCTTCAACAAAAGAGCGTCCTACATCAAAGAATCTTTAAAAAATGCGTCGGCCAGCGAATCGACTCCCGGCGCTGCTTCTCTACCTCGTGCTTCTCTCTTTCTCTCCCCCTCCCACCCCTCTCTTTTTCACGATTCTCTCTATCTCGGTTCTCCGTCGCGTTAGCTAACTCGCTCGCGACCGGAAGTCAAGTTTGCCGGCCGACGTATCACATGTTTCAAAGCTGCGAACCACGTACTTGCGACTCGTTCGTCACTCCGTCATTCCTCCACTCTCATTCGCGATTCGCTCGAACGCGATTCAAAAGAATGCCCAAGGTGTGTCTTTTCTATCTCGCTGGAGGGTCCGATCCGCGCGCGGAGACCGGCCGCCGAGCCTGCCGCGAGTCGGGAACAACCGGCGAGGATTCGAATCGCGATCGAACCGTCGACACGCGCCGTCGATGGAGTCGGTGGATTCGCGGCCAGGCTCGCCGTCTGTCGTCGCCGCGCCGGATCTTCCCCGGGGGGGCGGGACCCGGATCCACCGATCGATCCGGATCGGTCGGCGGACCCGCGGTCCCCAAGCGATCAACAAAAGTAACGTTTACTAATTACAATCGGTTTAAAACGATACTCCTAATCGCGCTACGATTACGTACGACAACTCGACGGTACATACTCTGTACAACTCGCGTGCAATTCTCTCGCGCCTCTGCGCGAAGGAGCGCGGTTCCTCCGGCGAATTCCGGCTGCGAACCTCGCTCGCCGAACTCACGCGTACGCGCGATACTTATATCTCTCTGTCTGTCCTTGTGTGGCCATGTGTGTGTCCGTGTGTATGCCTGTGTACGTGTGTATATAGATTCGTGTACCGTAATAGGTGTACGGGCTTTACGGTGTCTTTCCGTCTCGTGATCGATCCCGCTCTATCTCCTCGAACGTGCTTCCCCGCGTCGATTCTCTTGTCCTCGCGGAACGGGTGAAAAAGGAAAAGCCTTCGAAACGAAAGAGGGAAGTGCGAGCTCCCGGCCGAAAGAGTACGGATAGAGGCAGCTGGAGCGAGATGATAGGCGATAGGACGAAGATAGAGAGAGAAAGAGAGAGAAATACAGAGACAGGCGAGATGGAGGGTGAGGAAGGGGAGGAGGAAACGGATTTGAGATTTGCGAAAGGCCGGGATCTCTGGCTCGCACTCGGACGCAGGGCTACCGTGGACAAAACTGAAAGGGCCCTCTCCCCATCCCCCTCCCCTCTCCCAGAACCCCCTGTCCCATCCCACATCCCCCCATCCCCCTCCCCATCCCTCCCCTACCCTCCCTATCCCCCTCCCCCCAAAAAACCGAGAGTGTTCGATCGAACGCGACGCCCTCGGCTAATTGCCCCGAGCGGCTCGCGAGATTAATTAATCGTCAACGAGATAATAAGCGACGCGCACGCGGCGCGGCGCGAGCTCGCTCCTTTTGCGCGCGCAAACAGGACGCCCACGCGCCTCGACCGTGCCGCGTCGCTCCGATATTTCATATCTATCTATATATATATACAAACGGGCGCGCACCTACGCGCGCCGTACGCGTTTGTGTATATATACTTATAAACGACAGCGCATACCGCCATAAGAACGACCGATAATCGATATAGAATCATCGCGGTGTAAACAATAAATGGCGACACGTATATATCGAGAAGTCTCGTAAATCTTCTCATTTTTCACATTTTTTTTTACTTCATCTTTATATATATATATATATCTATTTAACGCTTTGGACGCGCCTTAAACTCCTCCCTTTCGATACGAAACGATAATATATAACTGTAAAATCCATGTGGAATATAAAAAATATTCTCTCGACGTTTCCTACCTAACTATATCAAACACTGCGCTAAGACTGTATACTTCGTTACGAAACGTATATGCGCGAGCGCGTCTGTGTTTGTGTCCGTATGCGTGTACCTGTGTAGACTCGAGGATTTGAATGGGGCGCGGTGTGTTCCATGCTGTACGGTGTCACCTCCGTGTGTGTGTGTGTGTGTATAGTTCAATCTTACTTTTGTTTCGCGTCACAGTGTATTTTGCTCGGTATACTTGTGTTTCATCAGTCGTATATCGGTGTATCTCCCTCCTGTGTCCTCTGCTCTGTGTCGTGTCTCCTGTGTATACAGGCGAGTGACGGTGTGTCGGGGGGGTCGTGCGTTTGCGCGCACCTGTTCGTATAACTGTGTGTGTCTGCTTGTGGTTTCGCGTGTGTGACCGGTGTCCGCCTGTGTTCGTTTTGTCAGCTTTACGCGCGATCTTTCTGCTCGAGCTTGCGAGAAAGAGTTACGTCTAAGGGGCGAGGGTGACCCGGGGTCCGGATTCCGACGTGTTCCTAACCGTAGCGCTTTCCCGCCAACCGAACCCGCCAGCTTTCCTCCCGAGGGAAACGTCGGGAAACCCTCCCGGGGGGAAACGCGGGCAAACGCCGGACCGTCGTCGCTCCTCGGCCCGTATACAAGGGTCTCTTAACTCTACGAGAGATATGCCGCTCAACGAAACAGGGCTGAAACAAGATCGGGAGTCTGCGGGGGGGACACGGGCGCCATCGGCAGCCGAGAGGTTACGCCGAGACGTCGCGAGACGTTACGGAGCCTGGCGCGCGCGGCGCTCTTCTCGGCTGCCGACGGCAGCCAGGGACAGTCTGGGACAGTCTGGGACACGTGGACAGGGGCACAACGGCAGAATGCGAGAGCGTGGGGCCCGGGCCCGAAGGTACGAACGTTCCTTAACCCTTCTAACGCGTGCAGAAAACGTTTACGTGTTTACAGTTGCATTGTACTCGACGAGCAATTACGAGAGAAGAATGGGAACGAGATGAGATAGAAGAATAGAGAGTGAAATCTTCTTGTAAACTTAATGTCGGCTACGTTCAAAGGGGGGGGGGCGGGGGGGGGGGTGTGTGCCGTCCAATCCGCTTGTCGGGGATGCACGGCGCGCGATTCCCTCGTTAGCGTCGCGTTCTTGTCCGTGGACGCGTCGTCGAGCCAGGATCCGATAGGAAATAGCGTCCGCTGCTCTCGACAGCGTCGCTAACGAGGGTGAACGCGGGGTTCCTGGCGTCTTTATTCGCGGGACTACCTAAGAAATGAGCTTCCGGCGAGCTGGGAGAGCCGCGGGTCGCTCAGTTTACTTTACAAGAGACTTTACACAAGACTGGCTCTGTTGCGATTAGACGAGAGTTCCGCGTTGGTTTCAGTTTTTGGAACATGGGACCGCCGAATCGCGAAGGCCCCAGCGACCGCTCGACGACCGCCCGCTGCGGCAGCGGCTCGCGCCTCGGCCGCGCCGCTCCAACGACAGAACGGGCGCGGCCCCGGAGCCCCGGCAGCGAGTGGTTATCGAGCGGCCGCCGTCGCTTTTTGACTCGGTACACGGGTTTCGCCGCGCGATCGTTCCGAATACGAAAGGAACGGGGGTCGGACCGAGGGCCGCCGCGTTCGACCGATTTCAACCCTGATCGACCAACCGGCGCCTCAGCTGGGTGCGGGAGTTGGTCCTGTGTACCGTTCGAAAGCTCGACGAGGGAAAAACGGTGTGTGTCTATTGGGGGACTCTAGAGTTAGTCGCGTCGTAATCGCAGCATTCGAGTGGCTTTTGTACGTGTCTGTATGGTGTGTACGTGTGGCTCAGTTTACAGAAAGTGATGTATACGTCTACGCGGTATGTACAAGGTCGATTTCTAACCCGACGTTCGGCAAACACCGCGTTGGTGTTCGCGCGATTTATGCCCAAAATTAGATTTACGGTTAATTAACGGTGGTATCGCGCCCTCGCCGCGGCGTAAGCAGCGCGGAAACGGTCGCGCGAATCGCCTCGCCCACCCCCCATCCCCCGAAGAGAAAAACGACGGAATGTCAACGGAACTGTTTTGTCCTTTCTCTTCGCCGCGTTGCTGCATTGGCTTTGTCGTTCGACTCGCGATCGCTTCGGGACCGAGAGGAAACAAGAGTGGGGGGAGTCGATAAATCGGAGCAGTAACGACCGTTCTCCCGTCGATCGATCTTCCGGCGAGCATCTCCGGCCCTCGGAACGAGAGCCGCAGAGTTCGAATGAGAACGAGAAAAAGATAGAGAGAGAAAGAGAGAAAGAGAGAGGACATAAATGCGACGGAATGATCCTGGAATGACCAAAAGCACCGGCCAGAACGGACGGTCGAACGGCGTTAATGTCCCTGACACGCGGCTCGACGGCTTTCATCGCGGAGGCGTCGTAAAAAAAGTATAAAAACCAGGGGGAGACCGACCGATTTTCGTGGGCGTGTTCTCACGGAAATTTGACGTACCGAGATACGCCGGGAACGATTCGCGGCCGAGAGATAGGAGAGGGCAACGCGGAAGAGGGAAAGAGAGACAGAAGTAGGTAAGTACTTTGAGCAAAGAACGTCCCGCGAGAAAAGAAGACCCGAAGGGCCACCGAGGAGCCTTTAACGTTCGCGGAAGAAACTAACGACGAATGGGAGGTGCTCGCGGCAGAAACCGGCTACGGGGTCCACCGCGAAAAAGCAGACGGGTCGAAGAGGACCTAGAGAATTGCACTTGGCTCGGTCCCGAGGATCGCGAGAACGAATCGCGCTAATGACAACGATAAGTACTATCCGTTGGTCGACGAATCCCAACGGCAACGAACACGCGGCGAATCAACGGAGACGGGGGGCATCCTTGTTTCCTCCTCGACTTGACCGAAGCGAAATTGAGATCGACGTCGAGATCGAGATCGTGACCGTTTCCCGCGTGTTCCCGCGATTCGAACGCGAACGCCGCTGCCCGCGCTGCTTCCCGACGATCACCAAAACGCGCTCTTTCTATCGTAAAACCTCGCGTTCCCCTATCTCCATCTCCATTTTGTTTTGTTTTTAAGAGCATATAAAAAGTCGTGTGGCACATTGATGGTTGGAATGTTATCATTGTTTCATTAAATTTATAATAAGAATCATAATAATTAATAATAGTAGTAATATAGTACTTCTTTGCTTGTTATTAATAATATTCTTTTATGTATGTTTAATAATAATAATAATTAATAATATATATATAATATATATATATAATATATATATACCTTTTGTTTATTATATAATAGTTTGTTTCCTCTGCACTTAGCGTTTATATTCTGTGCTGACTGCGGGTTTTGATTTGTGGGGACTTTCGCCGGCGGTGCCGGTCGCGCGACCGGCGCCCGTCGCCGGCCATTTCGGTCCCATCGTCCCCCACGGTCCCCCGTGGGCCCCCGCGGGCCGTCACGAAGGGAAACGGACGAGGGACAACACCTTCCACGCGGATGACGACTCGAGACTTGAATTCGGCCGGACGACGAGACACCGTGATCGCGCGGGCTGCCGGCCGGCGATCCTGTATATTTTTGTTTTTTGTGTTTTGCATTGCTCTTCGTGGCATCTGCATTCGCGTTGATCACTGCTGGATTATGTGAAATATGTAGAGATTATTTTATTTTTTTTTTAGTTGGCTGTTCTTGTCGCGGCTGGGGCGGCCTGGCGTTGCACCGCGGCCCCCCGCGCGGACAGAGAGAGAGTTGTCTATTGTTACTGCTTGTGTGTTGTTGCCGGTTGTATATTGTTGGTCGCGGCCCGGGTGAGTATGCAACCCGGGCGCGCGCGCGGGATCGCGGATCGGACGATTTCGCGACGCCGCTCCGAGATCGGGGGTGGCTCTCGCTGTCTCCGCGGCCACCCCCTCGACGGGCCCTGCTCGGCCTCCCCGTGTTAGCGTGCTCCCCGCGACTCGCGGGGGAGACGGACAAGCGGGGAGACGCGCCCTCCGTTCGTCTTCCTTCTCCTTTGAAACTTGCTCTCGCCCCTGTGGAGCCTCGAGCGGCGTCCGTCGCGAACGCGACCCGCAATTAACTGCAAGGAGACGACTGGTATCGGGAGGCTGCAATATTGTTGTAGAGCTGTATGTAGAAAGCAGACTGCGTGTACTGTTTTTTTGATATAGAACTTTCTGGTATTCATGGTTTTTTGGCTGAGTGTCGGCTGAGTGTGCGTGTGTTCTGGTCGGAAATGCGGGCGAATTCCCAAAGAGCGTTTGCCATTACGGTTTTGTTCCGGAGGGGTGTTCTGCTCGTGTGGATGGATGGCGATAATATCTGTTCGATATGGGATCGTTTGGTGCGGAGGAATCGGGGGCAAATCGGGGGAGTTTGCTTTTTTTACCTCGGATCATCCGATTTTGGATTCACAATAGTTTCTTCGTTTTCCTTAATTTTAACCATTTTCGCTCGCGATCGGTCACTTTAAACTTTTCAAAAACTCTGCAGCGTATCGAAAAAACACCGCCGCGCCGGTGTTCGGCCTGGTCTGGTCTGGCGAGCTCTGGAGCGCCTTTGGAGCGTTTTGGAGCGCTCTTGGTCGCGCACCACGCGTCGGAGACGAGAGTTGCGAGGGCGGTTGTAAAGGGCGGTCGCGGTCGCGGTTCGCGGGGGTTAGCCAACCGGCGGCGGAGAGAGAAAGAGAGTTCCCCTCGTATACATACGTAACCCGCGTCGCTCGGACGCGTGTCTTTTGATTAATTCACCGGCAGTTCAGCGTACTTGGTCCGTAACTAGTTGGTCGTACCTTGAATTTCCGGCGCGTGCGTTTCGGAGTGATTTTGGTATAGACAGGTTTGATTGAAGCACCGAGGCCACCGCCGCTCCGCTCCGCTTCGAGTCGCCTCGCGTCGCGTCGCGCCGACGACGCGCAACGTTCGAGGGTCCGTTAACGAGCCGAATTAACCAATCGTTTCGACGCGCCGCGGAATGTTTCTAATTACGATAATTATTCGGCGATACGATCGGAGGTTCTCGTCGCGACCTCGCGGACCGCCGCGGTTCCGCAACGAGAACGCCGGATCGCGGTCGATCGTTGGACGATCGTTGGGCGATCGAGATCGGCGCGCAACGGGCGCGATCGTCGGGAGGGTCGAGCGTCTGATGATCGAGCGTGATGATCGAGCTTGATGATCGAGCGAGACGACGCGCGACCGCTCACTCTCGACCAGGCCAGGCTTGCACGGCGACGGTACAAGTAGAAAACCGAAGAGAACCGAAACAATACGATATACAAACAACTAAAGCGCCAAACTACGAGTACTACCGGTGCTAACTACGTAGTACCAGCGCCGTTTTGTTACCTAATCCCTACTAGTCGAAACGCCTAGGCTTAGCCAGTGCCGCGAGAAAGCCCGGACACACCGTCTCCGATCGTCGGCCGCGATACTTCGCGGAGAATGAGATCCGCGACCGACAAGGACGCATCGCTCTTCAGCCGCGAACAAGACCGACGACGTGTTCGCTCCTTAAACCTCGAGATAGGAACATGAAAGTAATTTCGACTCGCGTATGGAACAAGAAGTAATTGTACTTTAAAGAATACATCACCTTTTGATGGACGAATAATATGTATACGTATACAATATGTATATACCTTTTACCTCGACGAGCTTTCCGTTTTCACCCGTTGACACTCGGCTCGCGCGGAACGCGCCTCCCGCGGAAACCTGCAGCGATCCCGCGTGCATCGATTTAGTCGTTTTTTCGTCTTTCTTTTGTCGCGGATATAGGTATCTTTTTGCGGGCCGAATCTGCGCGCGGCGCGGATAACTTGCCGCGGCCAAATCGAATTTTAAGCGATCGACCGGAGTTACGGCTTTGGAGTGCAGTCGGTCGGATGAGCGGCGAATCGCGCGGCGACGTTATAAAACATTTTATAAAAGTTCAACGCAGAGAGTCCGACAGCGTCTGAAGAGGATCTGCTGCCGATCGCAGCCGAGACATTGCGAATTTGCAGAGTTTGCCGAGGTAACCGAAATATGATCGCGGATCGCCGCGACATTGTTAGAGAATCAACGGCGGCGTTTCGTGTTCGAGTGACAGCGAGAGAGCTCGTTCGTTCCCCAAAGCTGTCGCGAGAGAGCTTTGCAAAGAAATCGGTGTCGGTCGCAATACGAGGAGAGTCCGCGACTCGGCCGAGCGTGTCGGAGGCGTGGTCGGGCACCGGCTTTTCCCCGTCTTTCTTGCCATTCTCGCGCTCAAATCTTTCGATTGAAGTTCTCTTCTTCGTCGTATATCTCTATCTACCTATCTAGCTATCATCCTTCCGTTCTCGCGCGTGACCGGCGGCCAGGACGCGCGCTCCGCGCTGGCCGCCGGCCACGCGGTCACGCGGTCACGCGTTTTACAAGTAATATAGATATATATATTATTATATATCGGTGTCGAGCCGGACGTCGAATCGACTCGAATCGACATGGTGCTTTTGCCTCGCGCCCCGTTTGAACACAATTCGGTAAGTTTTGTCGCATATCCTCGTATACCATCGCGCGTACACGATTTGCTCGCGAGAAGCTCGCGCGAGCACGCGCGCCCCCGCGCGGGGCCGCGGCTACCCCAGTTTTAGAGTCATTGCATGACTAGAGCCTACGAATTACAAGCTTATTAAAGCCAATTAGAATTAGGTACCAAGTTAGATCGACGGATCGCGGAAGAGAGACCCCGTCGCGGTCTGAACGTCCGAAGAACGTCTAAAGAACGTCTAAAACGTCGGCTCGGGCGCTCGTCGTCTTTTTTTCACTATCGCTCTCCTCTCTACTCTCCTCGCCGCTCCTCTCTTTTTCACCCCTTTTTCTCCTGTCCTCTCGTTTAGCCAGATTCTTCGTCCCAAAACTTTTCGTTCCTCGATCGATGGCGTTCCCTAAGCTTCTACGGCCGAATGTCTTCTGCGCCACGACGCCGACGTTGCTTTTGATTAATGCGATGCTTTATACTTTCGGAAGAATTTCTCCACGAGGATGGGCACCTCGAATACACGCGCGAACGTTCGAGTATGGTCGAAACGATGTGTCGTATTTTATCGTCGATGCGACGTCGGCTTCTTGTCAATGTACGTGTGTGTGTGTGTGTGGGCGTATGCATATTATGTCTTCTTTTTTATGTACGTGTACGTCTGTTTGTTCCTGTATGTACGTGTACGCGTGTGTGCGAACGTTTGTTCGTGGAGCGTGTAATTCTATGTGAACGACAGGCCAGCTCTTCGTTGATCACGAAAATCCCAACATTCGAGAATGCGTGAATTGAAAATAGAATTTAAAAAACGGTAACCTAGCGCGTAACAGTTCGTTTTCTCCGTTTTCCATCGACGTTTGATAACGCGTGTCTGTGTCTGTGTCTCTGTGTTTCCGTATCCGGGTGGGAGTGTAGTCGACGTGGGTGTGTGTAATTAGTGAACGGTGTACGCATCGTGTATCTGTACGTGTGTGGTTGTCGTGTTCGGTGTACAGTGTCGGTGTACCTAATTGCACTTATTCGACAAAACGGAACGTAAAAATGAACGCAAGATGGCGGCCGGACGGCCCTGGAACGTATACGGAGGTAATACACATTCTTTTCATATTTTTCTTTTAAATTTCGCTTAAAGGTCGTCCAACTCGTTTCCGTCCCTGTCCTCTCTATTTTTTTTTCAGCCCGGCTCTCACTTCTCCCTTCCCGTTCTCACACGAACAACCCCCAGCATCGAACTAAACTTCCTGTTTACTGCTACGTAATTACACACATACGTCGTTCGTTCTGTTTGCGAGTCGTAAAAACGTAACGTCGAAACTTAGGCACAATTTGGAACTGTTTAGACCATTTTCTACGCGATATCCTACACCCACCCCCGCAGTTTGCGTGTGCTCGCTGCTCGAAAACCGGTGGTTGGCCGTCCGCAAGAGTCAACGTTCGGACGCGATTTTCAGAACGGAACTTGAACAGTTTAGACTAAACGGACGCGGGCTCCTCCTCCGGTTTTTCTTTTTCCCGTGGTTCTTTTCTTCGTTTTACTCTCTAGCCGCGAGAGGGAAGCCTCCCGGGGCCGGGTACTGGTTTCACGCCAATGACGACCGAACGATTTTATCGAGGACACCGGTCAGTTTTCAATAAGAGGCGAGAGCTCGCAGCGTCGTAACTCGAAAACGATAGGAACGTTTCCGGCGAGCGTTCGATCGTGGCTGGACGGCCATCCAATTTCCTCTCGCGGACGGGACACGCGAACAGTCCCCCCCTTTTGCTTCGAACCGTACCAAACGTGACGATACTTTGTGAGGTAGCTGATATTGAGCCGTTTCAGGGCCAAATCGGACCAAATCTTCCAGTTTTTCTTGTTCGGGGAACCCGACGCGCCCGGAAACCGCTCTCTCGTCGCCGTTCGACGGAGAGAGGGCTGCTGCACACGCGACGAAACGAAATTGACAGTCAACGAACGTGGTTGGATCGCGCAGAGGCCAGGAGGTGAATAAGCGCGGAGGATCGAAACTCGCGAGAAAGCGTTGGCGGCGCGCGCGTGCCGAGATTTATTTACAGATTTCCGAAAGAGGAGGACGAGGGTGTACCGACGATAGAAATTCTTTGTCTTCCTCCGTTGCAGACGACGATCGTTTTGAAAATAACCGACGAAACAGCAGACAGTAAAAACGGGAATCATTGGGCCCGACTTTCCGAGCGACACCCGCCATCTTGGTCCCGTCTGACCACCGGTGTGGATAAAACGTAATCTCGCGATCTCGCTATTCTCCCATATTTTGTTTCCTTTGTTTGCTTGTTGGCTTTCGATTCGCTCTCGCTCGCTCTCTCTCTCTCTCTCTCTCTTTCTCGCACTATCTTTCTCTCCCTCTCTCACTCTCTCTCTTACTCAATCATTTTGTCTCCACACACCGTAATTACAATAGTATTTTTCTTCATCTTTTTATATCCGTAATCTTATACATATACACTAGCTGGTTACAATAATTTGTGAAAAATATACATCAAAATTTTGTTACTTTTTACATCACAGATATTTTAATATAATATATCTTCTTTTAATTCTTAAAGATTTCTTCTCCTCCCCGTTTTTTTTTCTTTTCGACCAATCCGTCTCTCGCCGGATCGTTTCAGCGTATCGCCCGCGACATGGAGGGAGACGACCGGAAGTACTCGAACGAGAACACTCTGACACGCCTGCGGCGACGAAGAATTTCGAAAAACTGTGGTCCGATTCAGCGGCCGCGTGTTCAAGGCCGGACGTCGCCGCGGTCCACGGTTTCCCGTCCCGGTCCCGTCGTCTCCCCCGGAAAAAGGAAAAACGAAAATCGACACCTTTCCTACAGTCGCGTCCGCAACGGTGTCTGCCCTGTGACGCGGCTCCTCCCGCGGAACGGAAAGCAAACGATCTAATTTCGATACTCCCGGGATAATTTTCGTAGAACGATTTTCGTAGAACGATTTTCGTAGAACGCGCTACGGTAACCAATGGACAGGTTTTCTGTTTCGATCGCCGATCAGTGTTTCGAATCGCAAGGGGAAACCGGGTTGCTCCGGTTTCCCTTCCCGCCCTCTCGAAATCAAACGACACAATTACTCGGTCTCAACGACCGTCTGAGAGATGCTGGCCGGCAGACACGTTGACACGCGACTGTGTGTCACCGGTAAATCGTTACACGGCAGCCTCGTTAATTACGCCGTTAGCGCCGATCGTCCCAATTGTCGCGATCCAATCGTCCCGTTCGAAAGCGAACGCGGACGAGACTCGTAGCTCTTCTCGCGCATCGAATTTTCTGCGAGAGTCGGTCGCCTCTGTCGTCGCCGCGAACCCCGACCGTGTCTGTCATTTTTCCTTTCAATTTCGCAATCCCGAAAGAAGAATCATTTGTGCGTTTGCGAATCGACGAGTCCGTATTTCACTGATCCCGGACGAGAATTTCGAATAAGACCGAATATATATATCTATTTATTATATTTCGCTACACGAATCGCATCGAATTTCTGTTTTTTTCTTTTCTTTATCCGAATTCCGAATTTCGAACGACGAGGCTCGCCGATCTGCTTTCCGAATCGTGACGTTTAGAGGACACGTTTTTACCATCGTCTTCGTCTTCGTCTTCTTCTTCCCCTTCTTCTCCCTTTTTCTTCGCCCGTTCACGAAGAACGCGACAAAACGGCGTGCCGAGGATTGATCAGGGTCGGCGGTGACGGGAAAACCGACGCCCGAATCGGAGAACGTGAATCGAACGTCGCGACGTATACCTTCGTAACCGTAATTGAATTAACGACAATCATAGTGTGTACGCACGTTTTACAATCATCCGCACGATAAATATTCATTTTTCACATCTAACGATAAATCTTTTCGTAATGGGGTGTTGGGGTGGGGCTGGGGGGCGGGGGGTGGGGATGTCGGGCATTTATCATACTCTTTTTTGCCTTTTTTCTCCATCGATTCGTCTGGAGTATATGTGTGTGTGTGTTTAGGTGAAAAGTTGGATCTCGCGTGAGGGTTGGGAGACCGATTAGAAGGGGTCCGCGAGAATTTAGGAAAGGTCCGCGGGGTAGGAGAGGGAGCGGGGGCGGGGGTATCGTGATTGGAACGAGTGTAAGAAATATCATTTATGTACCTTTCTTCTGGTGTTTGGTGCCTGGTGAACGTTTAGAAAAAGGTATTCTTTAATCTTTGTCGTATCTCTCGCTTCTTCTAAATTTCTTCTCTTTTGTATGTTTGTTTGTTTCTTTGTTTGTTTTGTTATGTTTTAATTCGAGGTATCGAGTAGTTTTAAGGTCACACCGAACACGATTTACACTTTGACGAGTTTGCGAAGCGGGTGGTCGGTCGGTGAGCGATTAGAAAGGGGGTGGGCGGGGGAGATGGTGGGGGTGACTTTTTGGTGGACACAGGGGTAGAAGGAAGGTTTAAATTTACGTTTACACACAATCATGATTAGTGCTGCTGCTGCTGCTTGCTTCATCTCTTATTTTCTCGCTTGCGTTTCTCCGCGTTTGTCAGCTTGTATTCAAGTTCGTCTTCGTCTATTTTTTTTTTACCTCTTTATACGTCGTTTCATTTCATCTTTTTCTTCCATTATCCTCGCTTGCGTCCTTCGTTAACCCTAAGGAGACCTTAACGTTTACACTCAATAACTTTTTTGTTTATCTTATTACGCTTTTTTTATTCTTCTCCATCGTCCTCGTCCTCTTCTCTGTTCTAACCGACGCGCTTCTCTCGCGCGGGCGCGCGCGCGTTTTCGCACCCTTCCTCGTCCTCGTCGCCCTTTTAGAAGAGAGTTCTCGCACACCTCTTATTTAATTCACGGTTTTTTTGCTTTAAGTTTAGGGGGGGGGGGGTAAATTTTAAGTTTAGTTTCCAAAAAACACCGAGATAGTAGCCTTGCTTACACGATTTACTTTTTTTGTCGAGTAAGGTATAATTTTTTTTTGGCGTTAATAAGGAATTTTTGCATATTTTTTTTTTAAACACCGAACATACATGCCTTATAGTTTATGTACAGCCTAGAGTCTTTCAGTCGTTACTTTATTTTAAAGAGAGTCGTGACACAAGTGCGTGTGGATATAATCCTATTCATCCTTCATTTCCTTTGTCTCGTTTCGTTTGTCCTTGCTCCTGTTCTACGACCGAACCGTAAACGGTGTCCTCCCCGGCGCGTCGAGAGAAAGACGGAGGAAAAAGTCGTGAGATCCGTCGCGACGGGATTCTGCCCGCGTCTCGCCGACGAGACGGCCGCGGGCGTCCCTCGACCGAGACCCGCGCGGGCCCTCGAAGCGAGACGAGAACCGCGCGCGATCGGCCCTGCTCCGAATCCGCCTGTCCGTCGATTTCGTCTTGGTCCAGCCGCCTGTTCAACTACTATCATCGTGCCTAGCGAAACGACGCGTTCACCTAGTCAAGGATCTCCTGTCGAACGAACGAATCCTCTAATCGAAAACCACGAGAAGATACCTCGATAGTCGCGCGCACGACGCTCACCTGATAAACCTTGCGAAAAAATTAGTCAAAAGAGGAGGGACTGGCGTTCTTCTATTTTTTTTTCTTATCCTTTTGTTTTGTTCTGTTAGTTCGGCGGTCGCTCGAACACGCTCCATCATCTATTTTGGTTTCGAAATCCGATGAAATGCGATACTATATGCGATACGATGCGAATACGATGCGAATACGATGCTATGCGATGCGATGCGATACGAATGCGGCACGATCCTTCCAAATTAGAGAACACCCTATAGAACATGCTAAAACGTCATTTGTCGTCGTCGTCGTCGTCGAAACGATCGATAAAAGCTGTAGAAACTCGTTCGAACCTCTCTCCCCGACGGAAATCGCTTCGCGAACGTTTTTCTCCTGAACTCCGTTTTTTGGTTTTCTGGGAACGATGGCGGCAGAGATTATCCTTTGACTCGACCGAGGATCTGATCTACGATTCTCTGGATCCGTTGCGTGGTTTCGTCGCCGGGAGGAAAACGTGCACGGCCGACCGATCCAAGGCGATCGACGAGTCTCGTCTTTATTCGTCTTGTGTCTTGTCTCGTCTTTGCGCGTCTCGTCGAGTCTCGTCGTGTCTCGTCGAGTCTCGTCGAGTCTCGTCGCGTCCCGTCGCGTCGCAAAAAGGTCGAAGAAGGAAACGAAAAAATGCTTTCCGCGTGTCGTGATCACAGTCGTGGTCGTGGTCGTGTTTCGCAGAACAGAAAATCGTGTCGTCGGGTGTATGTTTTCCTCGCGAAGAAAGTATGCCATGAATGCCGCCGTTGTCGGTCCGCTTCCCTTTTCTCTAACGCGATAGAAAATTTGTGTTCGTATCAAAACGTGGGGCGTTAATCGTCGCGCGTAAGAAAATATTCAGCACTTCGGTAAAAGACAAATAACCGAGAGTAGTCGAGAGCAAGCGCGCGTCTACACAGTATAATCCTCTGTTTATCCCCTCCCAATCCCCTTTCCCAACCCGAAATTCCTTATAAATATATGTGTCTGCTTCCTTTTGCCCTCCCTAGTCGTTCGTCGTTCGGTTCCTCTGACGACGGTCTCCCGTTTCGGAACCGTTTGGATCTTCGTCGATGATTAGGATGTATACGGATCGGAAATGCAAAGCTTGACGAGTGGGACCTGTGTGATCTTTCTAGTATCAGTTATTTCTATTCTTTCCTTTTCGTTTCGTTACAGCGTTGTGTATCGTTTCGTTTGCAGAGAAAGGCGACGCGAATTTTTCTCGAAATTTTCTCATCGACGAAGATTCTCTCTTACCCCCCC
>CM052153.1:2428038-2558989 GCA_028455555.1 Augochlorella aurata | reverse complement strand
TGTGTATGCCTGTGTAGTCGTGTGACAATCGTGTTGCAAGTGTGTGGTCGTCGAACCAGTCTACGCGTCGCCGTACTGTAAAGTGTACAAAGTGTATGTTTGCGCGCGCGCGTATGTGTATATATGCGTGTGTATGTATGTTTGTGTGTACGAGCGAATGTCGAATACAATAGCATCGCATCGTTTCTCGCGTTTTCTTCGAATCGAAATATAGCCATAGTCGAAAGGGTTCCTTCCGGTGCGACCCACCGTCAGCTGGACGGTGATCGACTGCCGGATACGTGTAACTGATGGAATCGCAGTGGGTTCACGGGGTGGTTGGCGTTGGTTGGTTGGTTTTTTGTTTTCATTTTTTGTTTTGTTGGTTCGGTTGTCTGTGGGTAGCGTTTACCGCGTTTTCTTTTCTCGTTTACTCGTGTTCTTTTTTTTAAGCTTATATACCTCGTGCTCGTTTATCGTTTCCTGTTTTGAACTTGTCTCGGGCGACGACGTTCAAAACGGACCATGGTATACCTTCCGATGCAAAAGGGCAGGGTCAGGATATCCGGGGCTGCTACCGTTTCGTGACACGTTTCGCGTTCCTGTGTCGTGCGTTCCTCGGCCTCGGTGCACGCCCCACGGAGAACGCGCCTTGCCATTCACGCCCCTCACCTTGAAACGGTCGCGTTCGCTTTCATAGCCGAACCGACCAAGTGTCGTGCTCCGCTCGATTTCCGGTTCTTTGTTCGATTCGTTCGTTCGTTCGTTCGTCCGTCCGTTCTTTCGTACGTACACGTTCGTTCGTTTCTATCGTTCCTATTCGTCCTTTCCGCGTTCATTTAGCGTTCGTTATAAGCGATCGTTGGCTCCGCGTCGATCGCGGGAAACAAAAAGCACGAGGAGGCGGCCCGACGGGCAAGTAGCATCCTCCGCGGAGGTCCTGGGCGCTCGAGGACCACGCGAAACGCGTCGTAGCATCGGCCGGGAATCGGCTTTATAATACCGTATATATTCGTCTACGCGCGTATATACGACGGACCATTTCGCCATTCGTATTTCTCTCGCGTTTACTCTATACTTGTTTACTGATCAACGATACCGACTTTCCTCTACTGCTCGACGGTGTCTTCCATACCGATGACGGGGCCGCGTTGCTCCGCCGACTGCTGGCTGTTGGTCTGCTCGCCGGATCTGTTGCTCCCAGAGTTGTAGCCCCGCTGCAGTTGCACAACCAGTCCGCTCACCGCAGCAAACTCTTTCGGTTGCGTCGATTGCTGCTGCTGCTGCTGTTGTTGTTGTTGCTGCTGCTGCTGCTGCTGTTGCTGAGTCTTCTGGCTCGAATGATCTACTATAAGCTTACTATCACAGGCACTTTTTTTGTCAGTTGATACGGCGTAGAGCAAGTCCGGGTAGTGATTCAGCTGCTGCTGCGACGACTGTTGCGACGACTGCTGCGACGACTGTTGCGACGACTGCGACTGCTGGGCGGTCGTCAGAGTCTTTCGATCGCGATCCTCTTGTCCGCCGTTGTGGACCTCGCGCTCCCTGCTGCTGCTGCGAGCGCTGTCCTCGTCCCTGCTCCCGGCCCTGGAGACCGAGAGCGGCGTGGGCGGCGATGCGAGTCGGTCGCTGACGTCGTCGCCGCGACACCGGTCCGACGGTGATGGGCTGAGGTCGACGGTGGGAACGCGTTCCGGCCTCTCCGGGACCGGCCTCCCCGTCGCCGATGGTCCCCTGTAGCTCTCGTCCTCGCTGCTGTCCTGGGCCAGCCGAGGCCCTGGGGTTCGCTTCGAGTTTCTGCACAGCTGGTCGATCAACGCTTTACTCCTCATCGTCTCCGGGAGCTGCTGCTGCGACGACGACTGCTGCTGATTGCTCCTCGTCTCGGTGATCGCCCTCTGGTCCCTTGGGATTCCCGTCTCGAGGCTCGACCTGATCAGGCTGTCGAGGAAACTGCCGTTCGCCGCCGAGCCGTCGTACATCCCCTCGGTCGTCTCTCGCGCGGTCTTCGACATGGGCGTGCTCCGGGCGTTCGAGGTTCCCGGCGACGACTCGGTGGTGGCCGTCGACGCGCCGATCCCGTCCCTGTCCCTCTGAGGGTGCTGCTGCTGTTGCTGTTGCTGCACCATCGCCGCGCTCCGCTGCTGTTCCTGCAGCCCCCGCATCCTGCTGGTAGCAAAGTACTGCTCCGGCAGGATCGTCGGCACATTCGGCGCGCCCGCCATGAACGGCGACGGCATGAACGGCGTCGGGTTCCAAAAGTTGAACGGCCCGAACGGCAGGTGAGGCATGCCCTCCATGAACGTCGGCATCTTCAGACCGTTCGGACCCGCGATGCCCGCTGGCGGGGTGAACGGTTTCTGCGGCTTCAGTTGCGGCTTCTTGTCCGCGGTGCCGGGTCGCATGTTCGCGGCCGCAGCCGCCGCAGCCGCCACCGCCGTCTCCTTCGTCTTGTCGTCCGTCTGCTTCTGGTCCCTGAAACGCAACCGACAGCTCGATAGTGAACCGGAGGACCGATCGACGACTCTACGGGAGGGGGAGAAGCGAAGGGGGATTATCGTACCTCTTCCTTGGCCTCATGAGGTGTCGTTCCTTGACTTTGTACTCGAGGGTGGAGTGTGGCACTCCGTAGTAGCTGCCCGCGCGATGCACGCTCATCTCGCCGCGCTGCACCGCTCTGACCGCCTCGACCAGGCTGTCTCTGTCGTAGTTACGGTACTTGCCGCGCTTCGGTCTGGTTCCCTTGCCGCCGGTGGCTGGTTTCGGTTTGTTGGCGTCCTGGGGCTGCTGCGGCTTCGGCTGCGCCTGGGACTGCTGGCTGGCGGGCTGCGGCGGCGTGTACCGGCCCCGTTTGAACGGGCTGGGGTCCGTCATGATCGGCTGCTGCGACTGGACGACGCCGCTCGGCTGGCAGCCGGGCAGCCCGGCGGCCGCTGGCACCGGCTGGCCCTCCTGGAACTTGACGCTGATGCTCTTGGCGATCACGTCGCGGAAGTTGACGGCCACCGTCTTCCCCACGAGCGAGTTGGTCGGGCTGCTGGTGCCGGAGAACGCCGGGCTGGCCCTCTCCAAGAGGCCCGGGCTGGAGGCCGCGGTGGCGAATCCCTGCGCGAACGCCGCGGAGGTCGGCTCCCCGTTCTTGCTCGAACACCCCGGCGTGCTCGCGGGCTTGTAGGACGGAATCTTTAGAATCGCTCGGCCCTGGGCGCTGTCGCTCGCCTCCTCCTCGATGTTCGGGTTGAAGTCGTCGTTGGTGATCGGGCCTCGTTGCTGCTGCTGCTGTTGTTGCTGCTGCTGCGACTGCGACTGCGCCTGCGACTGCGACGACGTCTGCGACTGCGAGTGCGAGGAATGCGACTGCTGGTGATGAAACTGCTGATGACACGGCTGCGACTGGTCCCCGTTTACGCTCTTGTTTAGCCTCTTGTCCTCGCTCATCAGCCTCCTCATCACCTCCGGGATACGGTAGTCCTGGGTCTCCATGCCTACGACAGGAAGAACACGGTTTCCTCGGTTCCTGCGACTCCTTGTTCCTCTCCCGTCCCCCCCCCCCCCGGCTCTGCTTCGCGCCTACCAGGCATTTGTCTTAATCCCGGATTAGCCCCCCGAGAACTGTTTAAGCTACTTAGAGCCAAGTTCCGCTCAGAAGGTGGAAAAAGTGTCACCGACCCGTCGACCGGGGCCTGGCTTCTATCGATTTCCGAAGACCTAGCGGCTCTCGTAATACACTTTTCGACTTTCGTCTCGGCCCTAAGCGTAGGCCGACTGCCCAGTCAGCGAACGAAACGGTCTGCCGTCTATCCGGAGCAACCCAAATCCCCGACAGACCGGCACCGACTGCTACTACGTACACGCGGACAGATTTATTCCCTTCGAATACGCTTCGGTCCCAAACGCGACAACGAGCCGTTCCGTTGCCGCTTTTGACCGTCGATAATGGAAACAGTCGATATATGTACCTGCTCGAATATTCTCACCTTTGAACGGTGCAGCCGCCGCGAGCATCTTCTGAATGTACGGGCCAATGTTCGCGTGTTCCAGGCCTGGCCACTCCGTTCCCGTTTCCTGTCCACGCTGCAGCAGACTCCTCAGGGAGTCCCCGCCGCCACCTTCGAGGGCGGAGAATCTGACGAGATCTTCGAACGACAACAACGGCTTCAGCAGCGCCTTCTCGACTTCTTTCTCCTCTTCCGCACCGGACAGTTCCTTGTCGTCCACCTGTTAAGAAGAGTCCTTTCTAGCGTTTTCTGCACACCGCGACACACCGTTGGGGAATTAACATTCTTCGGTTACGGATGAATATTTTGGCAAACGATATCCTCTCGAGGAAAGTCGTTCTCCGATGTTTGCATCGAGTGTGTCTCTGTCTCGCTCTCCCTCTCTCTCCCCTCTCCCTCTCTGACCGAAGATATATCCATGACGACAATTATTGTTTTCCGGTATGGAACGCGGCCGGTATATGTATAAATATATATTTATATATGCAGCAACAAGATTTCGTCGAGAGGCATTTCACTACTGTGTTTGTATAGCGTGTGTCTCTGTGTTTGTAACAGTGTCGGTTGTCCATGTAAACGTAAACGTATTCAACGTCGTCGTAAGGCGGTATACGATGACCAGAAGCGTCATGCAGGAACATTGTCGGAAAAATAGTACAGTATCGCAATAAAGAAGCGTTTTATACGTGGAACGAGAACGAAAAGAAATCAAAGATAAAAAACAAGGTAGAGAAAACGAGAACTGAAACGCTCCGCCCGGAAGCCGATACATACACAGCCCGGTGTGTGACGTGTCCCCGTCGACATCATCGGTCTCAAAGAGGATAGGCAAGATCGAAAATTGAGAACCAGCTCTCGAATTCAAAGTGTTCTCCCCGCTCTCCCACGGCGAGCGGGACAAAACGAGAATCCGTCGCGACGACGGCGCTACACACCAATGCACTTACCTCGCAGAGAAACGATTCAAAGTAGACGTACATGCACAGTCAAACCAAACAAACGATCTACCAAAAAACTAAGCTATTCTGCGCTTCTCCTAATGACGCCAGGCAGAGTATCAAATTAACGATCGAGCAGTCGGTCGAAGACCAATCCCCCGGGATCGGGCACGGTCCGATGGGCGTCTGTGTTCGAGCCGCGATCCGGCGGATCGGTCCTCGGCAGGCTTCGAACGTGCAATATCGTTTGTTGCCAAAAAAGCCACGTCACCCGTGAGCATGCCTTTGACAAACGTCACAGTTATACGTCGAGCCCTGTACCACTACGCTGCAACTTCTCCCCCTCTATATACCGAGACAACGATCGAACCGCGATCCCGTAATCGAGGCGGCTGCTACGGATAACACACAATAGTAATCGAGAGGATGCACGGTGTCGAGGTCGCAAAAGCGTACTCGTGACAGCGAAACTCGCTTCTCGCGCGATCGCCCCCGAGAACTTACCTCGAATCTTGCAACCTCGCCAAGACCGACCGGCCGTGTGTTAAACTACAAATAGTGAGATAAAAAAAAGTTAAACAGCCCATGCAGAATAAACATTCGACACACTACTGAGCATCACGGCGATCGGTGAAGAACCGCGCGTGAACCGACACTTTTCTCCCATTTGGCGAACACGTCCTCCTCCATATTTCTCTATCTCTTCATCTCTCTCTCTCCCTCTTTCTCTCTTTCTCTCTCCCCATTGTTCTATTGCTCTATCCCTCTTCGTCATCTTCTTCCCTCCCTCTCTCTCTCTACCTCTATCTCTACACGAAAATCAGACGACGACCACGAGAAATCGGAAAAACGGTTCGACGGTCTGC
Source organism: Augochlorella aurata (assembly GCA_028455555.1). Lineage (NCBI taxonomy): Eukaryota > Metazoa > Arthropoda > Insecta > Hymenoptera > Halictidae > Augochlorella > Augochlorella aurata. The sequence continues at coordinate 2,553,208 of CM052153.1, read as the reverse complement.
GAGCGATCGGTCCACGCGAGTTCTACGATCACCGTGGCAGAGGTATGTTTTGGGGAAGCTCCATTCGTTCTTCCTAACCAAAACCACACTTAGAAACAAATGGGCGGCATCTTTCCTCAATTATCGACGCGGCTGTCTCTCTCTCTCTCTTTCTCCCCCTCGACCGCACCGAGACCCATTCGCCCCTCCCCAGAGATTCGACGCGATCGCACCGCGACGATCATGATCGATCACTTCGTCGAGCGATGAATCGCGATCAACGGCAACGGGCCGGTAGACTTTCTATCGGAAACGCGAGGCTGCGAGCAAATATCGAGGCGCCACATATCGACGCTTCTGTCGAGTTATTTCTGAAATTCTGCGGACCTGCGGTCGATTCCTCCTGCCGTTGCCGATACGATTATCGGACGTTGAATGTAAAACAGCGTTTCGAGAGCGCGACGACCGGTGAAGGTAACAACCGAGAGACGAAGCTAGAGCGACCGGTGCCAGAAGAAGCGTGGTCTCGAAGCGAACCCTACCCAACCCCTAAACGCTTTCTACAAGTTCGATACTGGTCGTTCCGTTATCTACTTTCGACCCTCGTCTTTGCCAATGCTCAATTCTCTTTGGAAACGCACACGTTTCCCCGGATTTTGCCCGGGAGCGTTGCTGACATCGCCCCGAGATCGAAGGTATCATAATCAAATATATCGGGCAAAAATTCTTATACCTCGTACATCGTCACGCATCGTTTCTCTTTCTCTCTTTCTCTCTCTCTCTCTTTCTCTCTCTCTCTCCCTCACTCGCTTTCTCTCTCTCTCTTTCTCTCTTGTCCTTGCTCGCTCAAGCATTCTCTCTCAAATGTTCATTTTTTCTCTCTTGTTCTGTCCCCAAAACCTACCTCGTCCACTTGCGGGGGCGGAGTGGTCGCGGAGGCGTTTTGGGTCGTATTTGGTGGTGTTGTAGTTGTAGTAGTAGTAGTAGTGGTGGTGGTGGTGGTGATGGTGGTGGTGGTGGTGGCTGGGGCGCCGGGCTCGTGAGGGTGTGAGTGGGTGCTAGTCAGGGACGCATCCCTTTCGCGCTCCATCGCAAGCTTGTAGACCTTGTTGCGCAGAGTGCTACGCGGTATTCCGTAGATGACCGCCGCCCTTCTCGTGCCGAGCTTGCCGCTCTGGATGTCCCTGAGGGCGCACTGTAGCTCCTCCTCGGTGTAGGCCCTCCGGCCACCCCCGGCACCCACCACAGGGACACCACCGACGCCTGCCGCAGCTGCCGCCGCCGTCACGGCCACCGGCCCGGTCATACGCGGTTTCGCGCGGTAACACGAACTGGAACACACGCCACCAGCCTCTTTACATTTCCTCCTTACATTACCTAGGCCCAGAAATCCCGCCAGGAATCTGTCTTGATCGAGGAGCTTTCAGCCGTCACTGGGAGCTCCGGAGATGCCATCTCCGTACGAGCTCCCAACGACGGCTCGCTCAACGAAGCTCCGTCGCGTCGTTCGGAGTGTCCCCGAAGATGATTCCGAAACGACACGGCTTGCACCCGGAAGCTTCTGTATATCGAGCTGCAGAGCAGGTGGTTGCAGGTACACGCGAGAATGGGCCGCTTCTTTGTTGCTACGTTGAACCGTTTCCATTGTATCCGTCAGAATTTAATTTAATTTTAATTATATGTACGAGTAAGAATCTACTTGTTACCATATAGAATTAAAAGGAAATATTAATGTAATAATCATCGCTATGTTTATACAAGTTCTCTGCAGCGTAGAGAAATATAGCGATCGTCGGATTTCATTAGTTACCGGGACCGTTCAACGTCGCAGCGAAGAAGGAGCGCCGTCTCGCGGGTCACCGAATCGACACGCCTGATCTGGAGAGACTTATTGGAAGTGGTATCGAGCAGTGCTCAAAGGTCTGGTAATTGCTCGGCCACCGGACAATATCGATACCGTCGGCGAAGCCCACCGGGCGAAGTTCGGTTGGCTTAGTACAGTTTTCGCGTGGCTCGCGGGCTCACGTGTAGAACTGTCGGTGCAGGAGGGCCACGTGGCCGGAGCCGTCCGCGCACGTGTTCCGCACGAGAAGCGAATCGATCCGACACAGTGTCTCGTTAACACTTTGATCTGCGACGTACGCGACTGCGTCACAGCGAATTCCGGCTACGAAATTAGACAAGCCACCGTCGCGTCGCGCCGCGTCGGAGAGGGACACCGACGGATGCGTTATGCAATCGGAGAGCTCTCCTGGACTGGTTCGATTTATAATCCGTCCGGGGAAATTTGAGGTGAGTCGCGAGGCCAGGTGAGCAGCGCGAACGGTACGCGCTGCAGATTTACCTGTTTATTTCGGGATTCGCGCGTAGGTCGGAAGCGCGCGAAACCGAGTCACGAGCTGCGATCGCGCAATTCGCCCCGCTGCGCCGCCGATAAGATTAACCGAACGAATTTGTCGCACAAAGAATTCTCCCAGCCGAGATCGGTGGCTCGCAATTCCTGCGGCTCTCCCCCAACGAGTTCGTCGACCTACCCCGTCGCTGATAACGCCGGCTCGATCGTTCATCGGCCGCCGAATTCGAGTTCTTTCCCGGCGTTCGCGGATCGAGTGTCCTGGGGGCAACGGGTTGCGGCAACATGTCCGCGAAATTCCGCTGAATTTCTCGGTCAAGCTTCTAATTTCGACTTTGCCGGAGCGGTTTCGGGCTATCTTATCGGCAATTACGGTGGCGCGCCTGCGCCGACGCGACCCCCGTCTCCTTTTCTCCGCGTTCCTCCTCGTCGCGCGGTCCTTCACGCTCGATGTGCTCGCGACGCCGTACGACACCAGCGAGGTACATAACTTCGCGCTTTCGATGTGTCAGGAGGTGCAGATTACGGTGGACTAATAATAGACGACGATAAAAATTTGACGCGCAAAATGTTCCGCGGGGAAAACAGCGAAAACACGAGGGCAACGTACGGATACGCTCCGCGGCTTTGACTTCGCGCCATTCGTCTTTCCTCTGTTCCTTTTTCCTTTGCTCTCTCTCTCTCTCTTTTTCTCTCTTGCTCTCTTCGCCGAAGAGCGTTCTAGAGTCGCGCGTTTGTTTTTCGCGAACCGCTCCGCCGGCTTATCTCGCGACGTTCCCCGAACCGCGCGATTTGGAAACCGCTGAACTTGGGAAAATCGGCATCGTCGCGCGTTCGGCCGCGGATTTCTTCGAACTCCGAATTTCTCCTCCGGTGAACTTCGATTGGCTTTCACGGCCGATTCGGAGCGCAAAGCGTTTCACTTTGCAGTTTTCGAGGCACCCTTTGGAACGAACGCGATCCCCCGAGCCGATACCGCGATTTCGTTCGTCGAACAGCCGCGGATAAAGGGAGCGCGAATTCTCTCGAAACGATTATCGCTGGGAGAACGCGCGGCGATGCGATGTTTCGGAGGAGAACCGGCCATCGACGGGATAGGAAAAAATAACAAAAAAAGAAGAAGACGACGGCCGCAGACTTTCGCGGTGAATTCGTAACGAGTGGCCCGCGGGAACAATGGGACGATCGGCGTAAAATCTGCTGGCAGACGGCGCGCGGGGCGAACTTTTTAATTACCGGTTGCCGCGGCACTGTTCCATCTGTTCGCTGATACAACTTTTACATAATGGCAAAGTATCCGAGGTTGCGAGCGAGGTTCGATCGTCGAAACGCGAGCTGCTCGTCGCTCGTCGTCCGCCTCCGCTCGGCTTCGCTGTCCGCCGAAATGCCGCTGAAAACCCGCGCGGAATGCGAACACCTGTGCCGGAGGTGTAAAACGAGTCGCGCGATAACAGCCGTCGGATCGACGAGCTTCTCGTCCCGGTTGGCAGCGGGCAAATTTTATTAATCGCTCGCTTCGACGTAAGCCGAGCTTCGCAGTTCACTTTCGCGTTCGAACGAATCGCGGGATCGGTTCGCCGCTAGGCGGCGTCTGTTCGCGATTTAGTAAAGAATTTCGATTACTTACTTAAAGATACTCTTGGGGTCGATACCTGCCGGCATCCTTAGAGGTATTTTCTGTTGCTCCAAAAGGGATATGTTGTTGTCCTGTGACAGAAAAAGATACGGTACAATCGATACCATGCGATCCGTTCCGTTGTACGCGACAGATAACATGCGTTCCTCTTTCTCGGACCGTAATCGTTTCACGTTTTTCCAGGGCGAACAACAGAAATATGTGAAAACAGACGACTGATACGTGTGCGTATGTGCAGTTCTGATGATTCTCGAGGGAAGAGGGGCACACGGAGGGACAACGGTGGCGGAGACAGAATACATAGTCGGAGGAACGGGAGGATCAGAGGATAAGGAGACGAAGGAGAAAGAGGAAAGAAGAAGAAGATTCTATACTCCGTCTACCCACGCCAGAAGGCACACGTACCTGAGAATTTTTGGGTTTGGCCGAGAGGTCAAGCGGCTGATCGACTGGCGTCGCGCTGTCCTGGTGAGCCTGCACCCCGACCAGAGGCGCTTCCCTTGGTGGTAGACACCATTGGGGCAGCAGGGTGGGGTAGGTGCCGCTAAGGGCCGCGGCGACCACTGACGCCGCCATCGGGTCCACCTGGACCGACATCGGTGACTCGGCCGATCGCGAGCTGCTGCTGCTGTCGCTCTGCGGGCTCTGCAGGACCGGACATCGAGGAATGTTATGTTCGTCCGGGTCTCGTCGTCATTGGTCGACGAAATACACGACGAAAGGAAACTGATTACCACCGGCGTGGGAGGGAAGAAACGATCATGAAAAAGGGAGACGGCGTCCTCGCCGGCCGCTGGCCAGCAAGGAGGACAGATCGAATCCCGATCGAGTTCGTTTTTCACAAGGCGGCCGGGCGCGATCGCCGGGCCGACCTTCGTGAAACTTTTATAAGCTGGACGCGCGTCAAAGCGATCAAAAGCCCACGGATCCGCGCCGTGCTTTCCTCGCGGCATAATCAAAATTTGAACGTTTCGGCGTGCATCGGTTCGCCTCGCCTCGCCTCGCGTCGGTCCTTTCCGAGCGATTCGATTACGAAGAGCGCGCGCGCCGCGATCGCTAATGCGTTCCCCCGGTCTCTCCCGTTGCCGGTCGAAGATGATACACACCATGAACGTATGATACAAGCATGGACACGTTATACTCGTCGTCTACGGAACAGAGGTACTTACGAGGGGCGGCTGGTCATCGTGCGGCAGCTTGCCGTCCAGGCAAAAGTAACACTTGTCGTTCGGCTTCCAGTCTTCGGGTGGTGGGCTGGTGCGCCTGCCTCCGATCAGATACGGCGCTACCGCGTTCCTAGCCGCCGCGTCAACCTCCCGACACGGCAACCCTGACCTGGTCCCATCCGAATCCGGAGCCGGAGCCGGAGCCGGAGCTGGAACCGGAGCCGGAGCCGGTGTCGTCAATATCGTTGGGCCGCCTCCAGAACTCGGTGCTTCTTGCAACTCCTCTTCCTTCTTCACTCTCAACAAGCCCTGCGTCACCGGTGTCCGCACCAACGCGACTTCCTCCGTTCGTTCCTGAAACAGTCCACGTTACCCCGTTAGACACTGGCCAGGTTATTCTAGTGCTGTGAATACTGTAGCAAGCAACTCGCGACAATTTTTCCGAAAGCAGCTGGAGCTCGCTTGCGACAGTTGCTCTCGAAAAGCAAAAGTATAATACGTAAACGGTTCTGCGAGTTGCTTGCCATCGAATCCGCGCCTTGCTACGATTTATATTGATATTTATCGCGACTATGGATCGGAAAGATCGCGAGACCCGCCGTTCGAAGCGGAAAGGACGCGGGTATAGAGGATGCGTACCTTGGTCCCTTCCGTGTCGGTGGCTTTGGCAGTCGGATAGTCCCTCGCAGCTCGATCCTTTTCCCTTCTGAGAGGACTGACGGGCCTGTCGGCATCCTGATCGAGCTTGAGCCTCTTCTCCGCTTCGTTCTGACACCTTGCGTCCTCCTCCTCCTCGTTCTCTTCGTCGTCCTCTCTGTCGTCGGTGGCACCGTCTCCGTCGTTCTGTCGGCGTTTGCGTCTTCGCCTGGTGGGAATCGTGGTCGTTCCGGTGGTCATGGTGGCCGTCGCGTTCGCCGACGCGATCGTCGGTACCGTGCCGGTCGCGGTGCTGTTTGTGGTGATGGTGCCGATGCTGGTTCCCGTGGTCGTCGCCGTCGCCGTCCCCGTCGCCGCCGTTACCGTCGTCGCCGTCGATGTCGATGTCTCCGTTGCCTTCGTTGCCGATTCCTCTCGAGCGACGCCGTTCGGGAACTCGTCCTCCCCGACCTCGACCTTGACCTCGTCCGGCCTCAAACGACGCTGGTCCTCGGACTGCTGGTAGCGACGGTGGTGGTCCTGGAGGTGGTGATGGTTCTGCAGGGGGTGCCTTTGCAGGCTCTCCTGCTTTACCAAGCCCGCCGTCGACGCCGTCGTCGCCGTTGTTGCCGCCGCGGCGGTGGTGGTTGTCGTCGTCGCTGCCGCAGCCGCCGCCGACACCGTGCTCGTCGTCGTTGTTGTCGTTATCGTTGTGGGTAGCGAGGTGGACAAGGGATGTAGCGTGCGCGGCCCAATTTGTTCCAAGTTGCCGGGCACCGGGTCGCAGGACGACGAAAATGCCGGGTAGAGCCGGTGGTGGGGCTGTGCCGTCACTGATTCGCTGCTGCGAGTACCGCTGTACAGAGTGTCCTGATATTGCTTCCATCTCCTACGGCCCATCAACTCCTCCGCTACCCGTTCCAGACCTGCGACACCACCGCAACTACATCAAACAATGACGAGCGCCGCGTATCCGAGACCTTCGGCTAACAACCCCCTTTCCGATTACACCGAGATCTCTCGCCCGTCATCGAAAACTCGATCCCCTCTCGCGTCCACCAACCCCCTCGATCGCAACGAACCGCGTGCAGCTAGCTCGATCTCCCGCGACCAAACTACGTATATACCGTCTAAATCGCTCGGGGCAGGTGCGATCCTCGGTGTTCGTCGGATCACGGAAAAGCGAGTTTCTTTCGAGAGATCCGCAGACCGCGATAACACGTGCAACACGCGCCGATGTCGGAATCACCAAAATCGCATGTTCGAGAAACCGACCGGACGCGGTGGTTTTTTGAAGGACACGGCGCGGCGGTAGCACGCACGTGCCGGTATCTGGCAACGTGTCGCAACGGAAAATTGCGACAGGCCGCGCCGAGTCGCCGCGGGTATTGCCAGCGCGCTCGCTAACCGGTAATTCGTGGCTGTTTCACCCTCGGTGCGCAACCAAGTTTCGAGTTAGTATCCTCTGAACGGTCGAAACGCTGTAAAAGACCGGAACGTCAGATCCAGAGCCGGCTGCGCTCGTCGCCGGCCGACGATAGACGCGGCGATAACAGAATTTTTCCGCTTCCTTATCCAAAGGCCGAATAGTTGAATGTTATCGTAGCGACGCGACGAGCGTAACTGCCGGTTAGGCGAGCCGTGCCGACGAAAACTCGCGGAGCACGACGGCGACTCGTCGTTGCACCGAATTCAACGATATTCCGCGAAACGGCTCGCGAGCAATTTCAACCCCGGCCGATGAATATTCGATGGAAACGCGAGCGAATCGAGCATCCGACGTTCGGCAAATATTTTTTCGCACGCGCATCGATGTCGCCGGTGAACGAGCAACGATTTGCCGCCGAAACGAAGCGGTTTGTCGCGAAGTTGGCCCCACCGGGGTCGGTGGAATTGGTCCGCGGCAGCGTTCCCGCGGAGTCCCACTTGGAACGCGGCAATTGATTCTAAGCAGACACCCGGTACGGTGGCACGCGTCCCGCAAATGCACCATAACTGTCACGCCATTTGGTCGTCGCGTGTGCCCCGAGCACATGCCAACCGATGAACGTACGTAAATACGTTCGCATGTGAGCGTGGGTTTCGCGTGCGCGAGAAGATCGAGCGCGGTGGCGATTTTTCATGGCGGCCGCCTTTGTTTCTCACCGGGGATTGATTTTGTCGTCCGGCCAGCGCAGGACAATCGTGCCGATTAAAGCCGAGCTAGCCAGCCCCGCTATACCCGCGAACGCGTCGCGTCGCGTCGATTCTCTTCTCTTCACTTCCCTTCGACCCGTCCTACCCGTCTCAACCCGTCGTTTACTCGAGAACCGGGACGAGAGCCTGGACGCCGAAGAATTCGCAGATTGAATCGCGGTCCGAATCAATTCGCGCGAGAGAGCCTATGCGGCCGATTCTGCGCGCGATCGGAATTCCCGCCTTCTGGTCCCGCCTCTGCGCCGTCGTTGCCACCGCTTTCGATAAGGCGAGAGGAAAAAAAAAGAGGGCTCGTCTCGCCTAGTCTCGTCTGGTCTCGTCTGGTCTCGTCTGGTCTCGTCTCGTTTCGTTCCCTCTGTGCTCGAGAGAGCTCGTCCCCCATTTCTTTCGCGAAACTCGCGTCGTCTAGCCTCGTCCGCGCCCTCGCCCTCACCTCGTCTCGTCTCGGTCGCGCGACGATGATCCCGATATGTTACGGGAAAGAGGGTACCGGATCGATTATTGACGAACGGCGACGCACGCGGCACGGCACCGCGCCTCGTGCGACACGAATTTCTAGGTGACGGCGGGAAAAAAATGTCACCGAGTCGGCCGCGACTAACATTGATCGGCCACGTTGAATTAACGCAGGCTAGGCCACGAAAGGAGCGCGCGCAATGAAAAACATCTGAATAAATTATTATTGTTTGTCGAACGTTTCGAACGAATAGCGAGCCCTCCTCCGCCTGCCCCTCCCCCTCCCCCGCGTTCCCTCGCCGCCCCCATCGCGCTAGTCCATCGCCGTCTGAACGACCATTATTTAAACGCTCTAGTTCCACGCAGCTTATCAAACACAGGTATAATGCCGGTTTGCGGAAACGCGGACTGGATCTCCCGACGCCAACGACGCCGTCAGAAAAACGCATATTATGCTCGGGCTACTGCGAGCACGCGCGAAACCACCGGTGTTCCCAACCTGCGATCCGCGGATACTCGATTCGTGCTACAATTCTCGCCTTTCTCGAATTATCTGTCCGGCTACCGCATCCCTCGCCGCTGGATTTACGAGACGGTCCAAAGACGCGGTATACAATTGCAGCCAGCGTCACGTAATTCGAAACGAGTTTACGTAAACTGTTCATCTAATACCATTGATTCGCAGATTCCGTATTATATTAACATCAGATCCGCGTTCTTATTGTCAAAAACAGGCTTTTGTCCGTATATATAAATTAGTTGAATTAGATTGAATTAAAGTATCTCCGTGCTCCTAAAAATAGTTTCGAGAGAAATATATAAAACAATGCCAGACCGTGAAAAGGATCAAATGTCTAATAAAATTACCACCGCGTCCGCGTCGTAATGCTCGCAGGTGAGTAACGGAGGCGCTAATCAAGCGGCAGATAATCAGGAATCGCAGGTGATGAACGACTAGTTTTCGGTTAGGTGCGGCGCGGCGCAGTTTCGAGCTGGTGCACGTGACGAAACGCGTGGCACGAGTGGGCGTGCTTTGGGCAATTACGGTAGTTTACCCGATCGTACTCGATCACCGTGAAGCGCCGTCGAAGTAGTACCACCGATTTGTTAATCGGTGTTTTCAAGACGTTGTTAGACATCCTAATTACGCGTCGCGCCGACTCACGTCATATTTTAATAATTCATCGATAAGACGAACGGACGTTGCGCGAATCAGCGCAATCACGTTGTATGCGAGCCGAGATCGCTGTGTCCAGAAAACCTCAAACTTCTTTTCGCAATCGTATCGAACACGTACCACGAAAGAGAGAGATAAATAGAGGCAGCAAGAGAGAGCGAGAGAGAGAAAGAGGGAGAGAGAGAGACAACCGCGGCAATTACACGAATCATCATCTCGCGAGAACGCGCTTGAGGCTCAAGGCTGAGCGCGGCGAGTGAGTCATGAAAATCTGTCCAGAATAAGGCGATCGTTGCACGAAATTCTTTTTTTCTCCGACCGCGTTAAATTTAGCTTCGTTGCGCGCTGACGTCAAATCCAACTCATCCGCTGCGACTATTGCGATACGGGCGGAAACGCGACGTTTCGGCTCGCGCGAAACTGAACAAACGGAAACGAGGAAATTCATTTGTACTTATTATGCTCACTGATTCATCGACCCAGCCGATTGTCCCCGGGCGAACGAAGCCGTGAACAAAGAAGAAAAATCAACCAGCGCTAATCGAGAAAGAGTTGCTTTTTCAGAACCGCTGGCCACTACGCGGCCATCGACGATGTTTGAGAAGACCGTTCTCACCTCTATTCATCGACTGTTGGAAACTTTTGAAGCTACTTCTTGCAGACGTGTTAGTCTTTCTGTTGATCTAGTTTGGCAGCAATTTATTAAATTTAACCCTTTGCCGCGTGCAACGCTTCGAGGCACTTGGGATTTGAATGTCTGCTGTCGGTCAGAAGTTCAGACTCTGAACGCTCCGAAACTCTCTTGCCTTATTCGAATCGATATATTGAAATTTGTATTGCGTTCTGCGGTCGAAACATTGAGCGGTGTGGTCTAAAATTTCTTAGAAATTCGACACAAGAATTATTGCAAAGATAACTCGAATGGTTCATTTTTTGCGATTTCTTTTCCTTGGTTAGATTTAAAATTCGGTACATTTAAATATCCGGTTACAAAAACGCCGTCACCTTATTCTAGCAGCGATCTTGTAGACGCGAACGGCAAAAGGATAATTGTCGAAAAGGTGTAAAAGACCGGGTAACCGCAGACCGAGGGTTAATGGAAAGATTTGCACGTGGTCGATTAGACGAGGTCGACCGGCCGTGGAAGAAACAATCTGGTGGAGGATGAATCGAGCAAGAGGCCCGCGATCGATGCACCTTTGATAGGGTGCAGCGCGAGCTAAGATTCCCCTTTTTCTTGCAAAGGTCTGATTATCCGCGACGGAGCCTGTCGCTGTCTGCGTCTGCCGGTTGCAGGCGTTGCAGCATCGCCGACCTTGCATGTAATCAATGGTCTCCGGGAGAATAATCTGGTTGGAAAGGTAGTAATCGCGCTTTTTCCTCTCACCGAGTTCTCCGGCGAGTGGGCGGCGAAACACGGGATCCGGATTTCCAAATGAATGAACGTATATCCAGCAAAATGCAACGGTACAGCCAGCCGAGTGAAGAAAGAGAAACACCGTTCGAGACAAGAGAAACACCGGTGCGGCGAGGCGCGGCGCGAGCGGGGACCCGCGTGTCTTTTGCAAGGCGTTCCCGAATGACGTAAACCCGCGTCGAATCGAGACGAAATGAGTCGAGACGAGACGAGACGAGACGAGACGGGACGAGACGAGTGGATGCGACGGAGAACCGGCACCGGAAGGGGCAGAGCGGCGGAGCACCGTTTCCCCCGATTAACTCGGCCGATCAGAAAAATCCGATCGTCGAGAAATGTGTGCCGCGTTCTATTCGGTCGTCCGTCCGACTCCAGACTCGGCGGCTGCTTGACATTTTCCGTGACCGCTTCTTCTTCCAAAGGACGGAGGATTCTCTCGGTTGGATATTCGCCGCGAGCCTCTCGGCTCTCGGGAGTCCTTGATCGATTCCAGAAGTAATTAGACGGCCGGGGCGCACCTTTGGATGAAATTCCAGGCAGGAGGTGCCGAACCAATCTTATCTCGCGTGCCATTTAAGAAGAGGAAGAAGTAGGGCGGATGACCACGCCCGGGATTAAGCCAATGACGCGGACTTGGCACCAGGAGCCTCTCCTCCCGCCTTATAAAACGATTATCCCTCCCTCTTTCGGATTTTCGCCGCGATTAAATTGGTTCGCGCGCAACCAACACCATCGTCGACGTCGTCGTCGTCGTCGTCGACGTCGTCGATGTCGTCGTCGATTGCTCCAAAAAACCAATAATGGCCAACCGAAGGAACAGAGACGGAGAGAAAGAAAACGAGAGCTCGCTTTTAACTGGAAGAGAAGTTTCCAGCGGGATCGAACGACGACGGCCAACTACTACGTGTTCCAGAATAATAACAAGCGGAACCGCGGTGGCGGCGGCGCGGAAAAATTTTCCGGAAGTCCCCGGGGCGGTCGTGTTGGCCGTTCTCTTGATAAATCGGGAATCAAAATGAGGAAGATTCGAGAGAGAAACGAAGGAGAGAATCTACTTTCCACGGGCGTCCTCCGCGAGCCGAGGATATAGCGGCACCATTCTTCAATTCTAAATCGAATGGCCTCGGGGCCCATCCAGCCAATGGCGGAGCCGCAATTTTAGATCCGTGCGCGCTCGCGCTATATTTCCCCTCGGCCCCCAATCCCTCTCGCCGTCTCTCTCTCTTTCTCTCTCGCTCTCTCTCTTGCTCGCTCGCTCGCACGCTCGCTCGCTCTCCGCTCCCCCACCCCCGACCACGGTCCTACGTCTCTTGGTGCTATTCCCTTGGTCCCGTCACTAATCGTCGGCCCGTTTCGACCAATGGCAATCCGGTTTAGACGAGAGTAGAAGGTTAGGAAATGGGTGGTCGGGCATGGTGGGGCCGCAGCTGGCTCTCACGACGCACAAGGCTATCCTTTGTCCGAAACTCGCTTGCGATTCGCCTCTGCGCCGCTCTAAGCCTTCAGGACGATAATAACGAAATAATTGCGATAACCGTTCCCTGTTTCGCCGCAGACGAAACCCACGCTTTCGGACGCGAGGTCGCCGAGCGCGTCCGAGTTTCGAAAATCCCAGCGCTCGCGGCGGCGGGGGAGAGAAAGGGCAGCGATGATTTCGACTCGCGATCGCGGCCGTGTACCCCCATTTAACGAAAATGGAGCAACGATACCCATCGATGACTCCGCGTGCAGTGTCTTCATCGGAGATTGCACACGGCCCGCGACCGTTTTTCATTTCGCACGCAATCCGCGCTGATTACGGTAATACGCTGTTAATATCGCCGATCGGCGAGAAGCTATCGGTAGCTATCGGCAGGTATCGCGAGGTAGGAGGACCCTGTTCACGGAGGAAACCGGTTTACGCGATTCGCGCGATTAGCGCGGAGCCGTATTATTTTCGTCGGTTCGACGACTCGTTGGCGTCGCGAAAAAGTCTCTTTAAATAGCCGGCTCTAGTCGACAGTTACTATCGGCGTCGCTTTGTTACACGATCGCGAGATTCCCATTCACCGGCGAGAGATCGGCCGGTCGTTTTCGCGGCGAGCAAACGACAGAGAACGCGCGAGAGACGGATGTCGAAATCCTTCGAGCGTTGCTTGTCTCTCAACAAGGCATGGAACCCAGGCCGTGCCTCATTAAGATCTCGAAACGATGCTTGCCAAAGATAGAGCCTCCGAAGGTTATTCGTTAATTCCCCCGATAATATTCGCGGCTCACGAATATTATTAACGAAACGCTGCGCACAGAGGCCGCGCGTGCATCAAGTTTTCGCTTGGCACGTGCCAAGTTCGACATTCGTCGTCCGTCGGTTTCGTCTCTCGACGGACGACGACGGGGCTCTCCCGTTTCCTAGAGCGGCCCGCGATTAATTCTTTGATCGATCCCGGATCGATCGCGAGGGCACGAGCGAGGAAAATCCAGCCAGCCGATCGCGGTCACAAAAGCGCGGCGGAACAAACAATGCCTCGAGCGCTCGTTGAAAGCAATGCCAACCCGAAAGTACCAGCTGCCGAAATTTCTGGTCCCTTCGGTCTTTGTCCTTCGGCCCTTTCCCATTCGTCCGAACAGTCATCCCGGCGCGGCGCGGCAGTACCGAGCGCTAGGCAGTCGATGTATTACCACCGAGCCCGCTTCTTTTTCTTCAACAATGTTCGTCAAGGTGTGCACGCGTCGGTACGTACACAGATCTACGTGAGAATATGTACGAACGTGGGCTGACCTCGCGGACCATTCTTCTTCGTGCCTCCTTCTCCCTCTTTCTCTCTTTCCCTGTCTCTCTTTCACGTTCTTTCCCTCTCCTCGGCTAGTTCTCTCTCTCTCTCTCTTTCTCTCTCCGCCTCTCTTTCTCTCGACGGCGACCTCTCTCTTTGTCTCCTTCGCCTCTCCATCGTCTCTCCTCGCCGCGCACTCTTTCCCGACGATTCTCCACTGGTATAATGACCTCGGGAATCACTGCTCGGGTCGAACTAATGGAGCGATATCGTGCAATGAAATAATATACTGGAACAATGTGAAATTGCAGCCGCGGCCCGCGGCCCGCTCCAGCCCGCCTCGACCCGCCTCGGCCCGCTTCGGCCCGTCTCAGCCCGCCGCGGCCGCGATCTCCGCAGCCACGGAGCCTGGAAATTTCAAGAATCGCGGCGGTCCGAGAGCTTAACGGGATTATTCTATCGGCGCGGCTGTTCGAGCGCGATCCTACCGACGAGATAAGCGACGATAAATAGTTCGATCCGAGCCGAGCGTGCCTCGTTTTTGTACACCGATCGGGAACGGCGACGCGGTTTCCCACGGCGCGCCGTCGAAAACGGCGCGTCTGCCGTCGGATCGGGGGAAGAGAGGCGAGGCCGGAGCCAAAACGAAGAAGAGAGCTGCTCTCCGCGTCCCGTCGATCCACGAAAGCAAACACACCGAGAGATCCCCCTGGCATTATCAAAGGAACGCACATCGGGACGTACTTCGGTCGTATTTTAGCTCGGCGAGCGATGTAAGCGGTAATCGGACACCGTGCCGCAAAGCGCAGTCGTCTTGTGACCCATTTATCGTTCTCCGTTGTCTAGTGTTACCCGCGGGACGATCGCTGTCCCCTGTCTCCGGGCCACGTTAAATTCATCGTTGACAAAGAACTGACATTCGCGAATTGGAATGCAGAAGCGGTGCGGCGGAAGCGCGAAGGTCATCGGCGCACAGCCGCGTTCAGATATCGGGGCCTTTAGCATCCTTTTTCCGGCATTATTTCGACGAACGCAAGCCGATACCGATGCTTTTCCGGCATGCGAGCGATCCGGTGTCTCCCGACTGCTACCTTCGAGCTCTAGGCGACAGCGAAACACGCCGGCCGAGAAGCCAGGCCGGTTAGAACGGAACCACGGCCGTCATGATACTTATGTCGGACACGAATCGCATCCACCGACGAAAGATGCGACCAGATACGGGCGACGGAGCGACAGAGACCGAGGAGACGAAACCGAGGCTACAAGCTGCCACAAAATAAATGGTCGGGCTCCCGAATTTCGCTCGCGAATCGCGGGCATCGAACACTCCCGGACGGTCGGGTCTGACTAGCCTCCGACCTCCTCGAACTCGGCACCCCTGCAGACCCCGTGAAGAAGGCTCTACGGTTCATCGCCACGCGATTGCTATGGGCGGTCGCCAGAGTTTCGCGAGTAGGTATCAGCCCACAACCGGAAAACTCAGTCCCCTATTTGATAAGACTGTCACCGCCCCGTAGCTGCTGTTTTCTAAGAGAACGAGCCGGCGCAGCACAGGATACCGCGAGTCAAAATTAATAATGAATCTCCACTTTGTGCACATCCGTTCCCCCGCGTTTAATTATTCAATCGCCTATTGCCACTTCTCGCTATAGTCTAAGGTAATTGCTAACGGCTATAGTCTATACGTGATATCGTCGGGCAATATTGTTTTAAAATAGGGTTCCGATTGACAATGCATTTGGTAAAGACGAATCGAGACGATTTGAATAAGGAGACTGGAGTGAAAAGAAAACTAATTGATGTGCGAATAATCGCAGAGTCCGAAGGCCTGCGGTAGGGAAAGAAAAGAAAAAGGTGTCGGGAGCCGGGGATGGCACGCGTTTGCAGCGAGATGTGTATGCAAATACGCGCGCACGTGCCCGGTAATGGCGGAAACGAGTTTCGACCAACACTAGCGACGACTAATATCGTCGTTTCGACGTGGTGGTGAAGTGGAGCTTTGCGCGGATGAAATTCGGACGGCGATCCAAAAAGGACAGATTAAAACGCAACAGATAGTCGACGTTCATCATCGGATTAACCTCTCGCGTGCTCTTTCTCCCTCCCTTTTGGAGCCAGTGGATTTGCGCAACTACCTAAAAACGCGAACTATACATATATTTATTCTATTATGCATGACTCTCGTTTACTGCTCTCTCCACGGCTCTTCGATGTAACGCGTGCCAATTCAACCCGCCATTTTATAATAATAATACTCGTTTCGCGGATTTTCAGGTGCTTCTATCCGACGCCTCCGCCACCCCGTGACTCAAAGTTTCATTACTTTAACCTGTTAGCCGAGCGAATTCTCGACCGCGTACATAATTAAATGGAAATGATAACAGACCGAGGTGGTTCGTCGTAAATGCAATTAAAATATCGTTTACAGAGCCGCGGCTATTACGAGGCCATTCGAAGCAAATAAATAAGAAAATTAACAGTGACCTAACTTTTCGCCTCACGCCTACGGCTGCTTTCCCATTAAAAGCGACTGATTTGTTCACGTGCCGCGATAACGTGGAAGTGGAGCATAGACGAGCGAAGATTTCTTTTTGGATTGGTAAAAATCAAATAGAATATGTTGTGCTAACGACGTAAGCACGAACAGTATATTTTTACAAATAATTTCTAATAAAATTCAGGGTCATAGGGTCATTTACGTCACGTGTCGAAAACTGAACCTACTGTACTTATTGCTGAGGTGGTTCAAGTACATCTTCATTTGTTTCTTAGTGCAGTAGGAATTCAAATAAAAAATGTTGCAAGACAAGAGAATATCGAACGATATTATGTGCCTCAATATTCAAGAAATAAACGGCTCTATTATCTACAAAAATAACGTTACCATGCTTGGAGATAGATATGTGTAATATCTTTTGACATTACTGCATTTTTCAAAGCTTTTTAATCGCGTCTTATTACCTCCCAATAGACTCCTTTGACTTACATCGCTGCTGCACTAAACAGCTCATAAAGGAGAGCTTGTTATAGCTACGTTGTTAAACACTTTCAACGTACATGTACTTCGATTCGTCACAGTGAATAATAGATCTTCTAGTGTATGTTAGTTTGGCCACTTACCCTGTCAAACGCAGCGAAACGACACCGGAACAATTCCGCGACGAACCGCCGCCTTCGTTCTGCTAATTTCGCAGGGATTAATTCGCGAACGATACGCTCTTCGCATGTTTTACACGTGGGAAACACATTATTCGAGAAACGTAGCATGAAATCAGCCACTGCAGAAAATGCGTCGAAAACTTTGCCCGCCGCGTGAGTCGTCATCGCGAGAAACCTGTAGCTGATGTAACCTCACTTTTGCCACCGGCGCTGCCGCTTCGTGTTGACTGACGTTGGCCGCGCGACTGCACCGATTCTGGCCACGTGATTGTTAAATTCGAAGATCGACGATTAGAGCGCCAGGGAGTCTCCACCGGACGTTGACTCTCTGTCACTTTGGAACTAATATTTTGATTTATTGCAGCGACTAGATCGTAAGTACGATATACCATTTTGTAGCCTATGAAATGCTCTTTCATTTCGTCTACTGATTTCAACTAATCGGTTCTATTTTACGATTATTATTTGTCCCGAAGTAATTAAGTCATTTCGAACTCCCGCACTGCCGAAAATTGGACTTACAGCGACCCTTGCGGGATAGATGCGCATTAGTGAAGATGAAGCTGCCAGGATAAGACGTACTATCGTGAGGAGGAATCGAATATCCTTGAATCCAAGGTAATTATTTCGTTCATATCGCTATAATGCAGCAATTTCGGAAATGGAATGTACGGCGGATGTAATCGTGTACTCGTTCTCATCCAGGTTTAACGTATCTCGGAAAGTGGACCACGCGGAATCAGTTGGCGGACGAAGGAGACCGTTTGCCGATCGCCATCGTCGATTTCAGTTCCGATAAGTCGAATCCGATAATACCAGATTCGGTGGAAGAGATTTAAACAGCAACGGTAAGTCCTTGACTCGGTTTTTGGCTCGCGCGAGCACCAATATATCGATGGACCGCGGATGTCATTTGGTTACCACAAATACGGTTAACGCAACCGCCATTTTCTGCGCCATTCGCGCGGAAACGATCTAGAATGTTCGCGGGGATATGAAAATCGAAAGAAAACACGTTCGAATTAATCTAGGACAGCACTCCGGGCGGGGATGCGTAGAAGTTTCAAATTAATTGGCGCGTTCGTTAATTATTACGCAATGCTAGCTTATGCAATTAAACAACAATCCGGCGTGGTCTCAAGATGGCGGTCGTCGTTGCAGTTTTCGAACCGAATTTCCGGTTCGGAACGTTTCGAAAATAAGAACGACACGAATCGGTATCGAGTATGAATACGGTTGGGAGTTCATCGAGATTTTTTCGCCATTTCGAAGCTATCGAGCGTTTTAACGAAGGGGTTAAATGTCCGTTTAATTGGCTCTTTTGTGAATGATTTTTATGGACACGAGAATATGCATAAACATCCCGAGTTTATTTATCGAGCTCCGTCGGACGAATGTAGGGTCATTTTGCCCCACCGAGTGCGACACTCGAGTGCTGTTAAATCGGTTTTTATCATTGTAACGTAAACAGCGGTGCATCTACTCGGTCCGAGCACGGATAGGATTTAAAGTGAACCGTTTAGCGGTGTATAGTATTCGCGGCGAGTCGTGGGAATTTATGAGGCCGATGCGTTATCCAAAATGGCGTGCAAATTTATAAGGTAGAACGTTTGTCTTCCGGCGCGCGGATCAAAGAAAAACGCGAACCGCTGTCGCGGCTGAAAATATTATATTCGACGGGATTCCCTGTTTCTGTTTAATTATCAAATTTAATTCGAATATAGCCCGGGAGAAATTCGATGTCAAAGGGCTCGAAAACTATCTTACACGAAAAGTTGGCGATGCGTTCAAAGCGGGCAAGGTTAAATAATACGTGAAACGTGTAATTCACGGGCGCGCACGGCTGATAAAACGAAAAAGGACTTGCCTCGTGGCAGAAATAATTTGTCAAGTACAAAAGGGGACAAAATTACCGGTGTCCGATATGAATTTTACAACTAACGCAGCCAGCGACTGCTCGTCGCGACACGCCTCTGTGTTATATTTTACAAGAAGACCGATCGTTAATATCGTTCGTTGATATTAATTTCTGTCAAGCCTGATAATTATCTGACAGGCCGCGCGATCGTTTAATAGATTATTATGCGCTTCCATTCGGACGTTAACTCATTTTCCGCGTTTTAAAAAACCAGCACGGACGCGGTTCGTTATTAATTTTCCAAATTGTTTACACGCGACACCGGGCCCGCTATTCAGCGGAACGAAAAATACACGGCGGAATATTTATGCTCGTCAAAGTTTGCGATTCACACGCGTTCCATCGTTCCATCGTTCCGCATCCACGCCGACCGACAAATATTTTCTCGCCTCCCAGTCGGAGACGCGTTTTACTCGAATCCGCGAATCTCCTCGCATCGGCTCGCTTCTCAAACAAGGGCAAGATCTCGTAGCCGCTACTTTTGTCATTGCATCGCACGCACACTCGAGACCGCGGACGTACACTCGCTCGGCTTTGAAGTTTTTTCGGGAGGCGTTCCGGGGAGACCGAGGCGTCGGAGGGTAGGCGAAGACAAAAAGAAAGGTGTCGCGTAATTTTCGACAATTTAACTTTGGCCTCCCTTCCTCCCGGTCGACCACGCAGAGGATCGCTCGGCATTTCGCCCCCACCGAGGCACCGTTCTTGTCGCGTCCGCCCCTGTGTGCCACTCGCCCCCACCCTCGCTTCGCCCTCGTCTCGTTCGCGCCCCGCGGCCTCCTCGCCCTCGGTCCTCGGTTCTCGGTTCTCGGTTCTCGGCAAGCCTCGCCTCGTCGAAGCGAGGTCAATCGACGGAGAGGGCTGAAGACGGCCCCCACCCTTCGCCACGAGCCTCCCTACCACGGCTACTCAATATCGTTTCATTACGCACCCTGCTCCGCCATACCCATCCTCCGGCTTTTCCACCCCCTCGGCCCGCGACCCGTCGCCCCGATGCGCCTGCACCGTCACCCGCCGCTGCACCCTCTCGCCTCTTCCCTTTCCCTTTCCCTGGCCCCTTCGCGCCCCTTCGCGCCTCTTCGCGTCCCTTCGCCCCGCGGCCCACACTCGGCCCACCCTCCACCTCCTCGTCGTGCCCCTCGCTACCCCCTCGTCGCCGTCCTTTTCCACCTTCTCCTTCGACTACGACGGCTTCGGCTTCTCCTCTCGCCACGCCGCCGCCACCGCCGCCGCTTCCACCCCACGTCTCGCTCCTACCCCGACGACGAAACACGAATGCCCACGAATTTTTATTGTTACTTCTCGCGCTGCTTCCTCTCGCCCTCGCTCTCTCTCTCTCTCGCTCTCCCTCTCTGACTCTCTCCCTCTTTTTCTCTCTCTTACGACCTTTTTTATGCGCCTTTTAACGATCAGCAGTAACTGCACCCACCCGAACATTCCTCCCCCGGCCTTCTCGCCCCTTGCCACCAGGCCCGGTTCTTCCCTTGCGTCTTAGAGGCGAGCGTTTTCGCGAAACGAGGGGTGTGAGTGTACAATGGGAAAAGAGCGGAAAAATGTACTTTGCAAAACGTTCGTTTATTCTTGGTCGATGCGACCGCCGATGAACCGAAGGACTACTTTTCCCGTGGAACTTTTCAACTCCCGATTGCCGTTTGATTTTCGTTGGGCGGGGGGGTTGTTTCGAGCACCGTCGCGTTCGCCGTCAGCTGAGTCGGTTGCTAGCGACGGAGCAACGTTGCTAGCGAGCACGTGGACGCGTACGATTTCCGAAAGCGTGCCAGCAGAAGCAACCGCTGTCGCGGCGATTCGATCGTGGTATACGTACTCCGCGTTTACGTCTCGTCGCTCTCGCTAATTTCCTTGATCGCGGGGATGATGCACGCAGGCATCGTTACTGTCGGCACTCGCAGCGCGAGGCGATGATGCATCCACGGGACAGCCACGGCTCGGAGGATGGCGTCGAGGACGATGGGAACCGGCGGCATCGGCTCGTCGTCGCGTCCGGTTCCATTGCTCGGCGACACGCACGTATACCGATCGCGAGGATTACGCGTGCAAATAATCCGGCGGTGCCGCGGCGAGGATTACGTGACGCGCGGGGGCTTCTCGCACTCGGAAATTTGGAAAAATCCCACGCGGCCGATATCGATCATCTCGCGTGCAACACGTGCAACGTAACAGGTCGCGATGCCAGTGGCCGATGCGTCGCGAGAACGGGGCGGTCGCCGATCCGTTTTCGCCCACGAGCAATCACATCCCGACAAGTATCGCCGAGAGATCACTTTATAGAACACCATACGGACACTGTGATCGCGACACCAGAACCACGGCTCCCCGGACCGTGATCATCGGGCACAGGACTCGAAGCCACGTTGCTGCTCCGCCACCACCGTCAAACTGGCACTGAGCGCCGATGCGAGGCACCGGAGGCACTCGTCGTGTCTCGAGTCTCGAGGCTCGATTTCAAGGCTTGCTACCCTCCGTCACCCTTTCTCGAACGCGTACTGGTCGATCTCCGAAGATCATGGAAGTCTCGAGAGGAGTACCGCACCGGCGGAGCTCTGACGCGCACACACGCGACTACTTGGGGCCGTCTTCTCGCTCGTTTCCGCTTTCTCTTTCTCCTTTTCTCCTTTTCCGAGTCGGGGGGGCAGCCGCCACTACCACCTTCCTTTTTAGAATCTTCGTCCGGCAGAGTAGGAGAACCGATCGCGAGGAAAAAACGTAGTAGGAACACGGGGGTTCCGGGAGAGGAAATCGAAGGACGGGGATGGCCGCGGGGCGGAGACGGCGACAGGGGATGGGGTAGGGTCGAGGTGGCGGAAATGGGGGGTGGGAAGGACTCGCGAAAATTTCTCGACCACCAGCGGCAGCTGCGTTCCGAAATGAGGAGAGACGCGAACGAGCGGAGTGAGGCGAGACGAGGCGAGGCGAGTAGAGGCAAGGCGGATGGAGGAACCGAGGGGGCGGTGGACCAAGGTAACGGAAAGGGGGTGGCCCGAGTGGGGGATGAAGAAGCGGCGGCGGGACGAAGGGCGAGATTACGAAAGTGGAGGAAGAAACGTAACGGCGAGTGCACGCAACAGCAGCGCGCGTGGAAACGCGCCTTCTACGAGTAACAGAGAACTCTCTTCTCTTGACGGACTAACCCGAAGGCGGAGAAGAACGGGGGTGGGACGGCAAGGGAGAGGGATAGGGAGAGAGAGAGAGAGAGAGAGACAGAGAGAAGGAGCACGGGCAGTGGGAGGACAATGGTGGGGGTGTAAGCGACGAGCGGGCAGCAGAGGGATGTGGATCCGCGAAGAGGAAAGAGGGAGGAGGACGAAGGGAGGCAGTAAGAAGAAGAAAAGAAGGTTTCGGGCGGCGGCCGGGATAGCTTGGTTGTCTGTGGTCAAGGCACGCAGCTTGTGCAGTATTCTCTGTGCGCTCGTATTCCCGTGTGTACGACTCGGTGCGTTCGTGGTGGTGGCTGCCGGCGGTGGTGGTGGTGCGGCAGCGGCGACGACGATAGGGGTAGAGGCGTCGGCGTATTAAGGGTGCGGAAGGGTAACAAGTTGGTATGCGAACCCGATTTTACTATTAATCTTGGCGAGCGAGCAATTTTCACCGTAAACCTAACTAGCGAGGCTCGCAACGAGACCGAGCCTCGAAATTTTTCCGCCCTCGGAATTT
Source organism: Augochlorella aurata (assembly GCA_028455555.1). Classification (NCBI taxonomy): domain Eukaryota; kingdom Metazoa; phylum Arthropoda; class Insecta; order Hymenoptera; family Halictidae; genus Augochlorella; species Augochlorella aurata. The sequence goes on along the minus strand of CM052153.1, from coordinate 2,530,696 downwards.
CGATTCGGTCGCGACGTCTTCGAAGACCGTCTACTCGCGTAATTGCTAATTTTCCGTCTGTTTATCGTCGCGTCGTAGCACGGGCGGAAGGGTTTACGGAACGCGTTGAACCGTTTGCAATGGCAACGGCAACAGCGAAAATAGTCCGTGGAAAGTGCACGGCGAGAGAGGCGAGGATCGTAAAATTCAGCAATGCATAGAGAGAGGTACACGCGCGAAATATCGCTATGTTTCTCGACAGCATGCAACCACCCTGTTGAACGTACGGACACGAGTAGGAGTCACGCCTGGCTCACAGTCAACCAGGATTCGGCGTTTCGGTTCGCAACAGGTCTCACCACCGGCGTTGCTCCTCTCTCTATCTCTCTCTTCCTCTCTCTCTCTCTCTCCCTCTCTCTCTCTCTCTCTCTCTGTCTGCCTCTGTCTCTCCTTCTCTCTCCCCCCTCCTGACCCCTATATCTCTCTTTCGTTTCCAACCCTCATCCTCTCGCCGACCTGCCCTCTCTTTCTCTATTTCTATCTCTCTCCGCCTCCCTATCTTTCACGCACACCTAGAAGCGGACACTCTGCCTCGCGTTCCTGCATTTATACGCGTATCCTCAACATATTCGGTGATTCGCCACGCGGAACGCCGAGTGGTTCGCGAACGGTTCCCGCAGCTCCGCAACGTGAAGCTATAATAAATACCACGCCGTACCTATAATTCTCGCGATGATGATTTCGAGGTTCGCGTTACGACGTTTTTCAAACGACGTTTCGTCACGTCTCGTCTGGCCTGGTCTGGTCTGGCCGACGCGACGAACGGAGGGTTCGTCGCCAGAGTTAAAACGTTCTGAAAACCAGCGGCGGTCGTTAAACGAGCGCTCGTCGCTGGTCCTCGTTACGTCCGTGTGCTCCGGAACACGGTATGCACACGATGTGCACACGATACGCGCACGGTATGCAGACGGCCTAGAAAGGTGTACCGTGAGTCGCGCGCGTTTCAACTCACCGACTACGAAGACCATATTCTTTGTCCATCGCAGCAGCTCCCGTCGGATGTGTTTGCGTTCCTGTATGCAGCGGGCATAGGGGCAATCCGCCATTTTTGAAATCACATCTTAGAATGTGTGTGTGTGCGTGCCGGCCGGGTGCGCCTGCCTCGTGTTCCCGCGTGGATATCCACCCCCTCCGCCACCGGCCGTCCTCCGTCGTCGCCGTTGTCGTCCTCGTCCTCGTCCTCCTCTTTCTCCTCCACCTCCTTCTCCTCCGCCTCCTCGTCCTCGTCCTCTCGCTCCCCCGCCCCTTGCTCGTCCTCTTCTTTCTTCCCTCGGTTGACCGGCTTTCTCGATTTCCCCCTCCCGGCTGCGTTCGTCGTACTTTTGTCCGGGTTTCTCTGTCGTTTAACAAGCGCCTCGAATGCGTGGCGTTCGCGGACGCGTGGAGGACGCGCGGGGGCAAAGTAGCGTGTGTGCACACCGCCGCTCTAACGTGCGCGCCGGTTGCGACGTCACGCGTGACGTAGAGCGCGCCAGGACCGAGCAAGATCGTCGGGGGCCGATGACGACGACGGTGGGAGCCCGATGATGCTGACGATCCTCCTCGTCTTGCTGGTGGTCGCGGTCGCGGTCGCGGTCGTGGTCGCGGTCGTGGTCGCGATCGTGGTCGCGGTCTCGTCCTCTATCCTTCTCGTCCTCGTCCTCGCTATCGTTCTCGCCTTCGTCCCCCTCCTCCTCCCGGATCTCGTGGCGGCAGCGACGGTGACGGTGGCGATGGCGATAGCGGTGGCGGTGGCGGTGACGGTAGCGGTGGCGATAACGGTGGCGGCAACGGCGGCGATGCTGGAGAAGGGATGCGAGCGCCGAGAAACGACTGCTCCCTCGTGCTGAGACAGGGTTACGCCACGGGAACGCACAACACACGTGCACGCTTGCGCCCTGACCGGTGCGAGAGTGCAGTCTGTTGCCGACGGCAAATCTTCCCGTCTACTTCCGAGTCCTCCGAGTTCCTGCGAGTCCTCGAACCTCTTTCGACTCCCCTTCGATTCCCTTTCGCACCGACCGATCTCGCCTTCCGCGCTCACCCCACCGATCTCCTCGGTGCCGAAGATCCCGCCGACACGGCGTCACCTGCAACAATCACCAAAAGTCATCGGTTAATTACACACGTTCCTCCTTGAAAACAATCGTACAACCGAAAACAACGATTCGGTGAATAAAAGACGCGATCGTCGATCTCCTTCGAACGCGAAGATCGAACGCGAATATGCCCTCTCGTCACAGGCCTTAGCATCTATCTATCGGGAATAAAAGCATCGTTGGCAGACCGTGAGAAGGGACTGTATAGTTTGGTCGAGGGGCGAGGTGAGTCGAGCAGGCGAGCGGAGAAGAGAAGAGCGGAAAGGAGAGGATCGCGACACCTGCGTGGAAAAGGCAAAGGGTGCCGGCCCCACCCCGAAAGAGAAAGGGTACTGCTACTCGAAATGAAACATTGCCGGTAAGAAGAACGTCAGGGCCGACGGTGTAGGTAGAGGAAGGTGGTGGTAGGGGTGGCTCGCACTCTCGCGCGGTGACGCGATATGGGCAAAAGGGTAGGGGGGCCGGGGTGACCGGGGGGTAGGAGCAGGAGCAAGAGCAAGAGGAAGAGGAAGAGGAAGAGGCGCGCAGGGTGGTCGGAGGGTAGCTATAGGGGCGGATTCGCGCGCTCTACACCGCCGAGGGGGTGGGAGAGACCGTGCCGCCGAGAGAAAGAGAGAGGACGCAGAGTGCGCCTAATATGCAACAAGAGAAAAAGAATTGGCGATCAATAGGTAGTAGCTGGTAAGCGTCCTTTCATCCACCCCCGCGGACACCCTCGTCCTTTCTACTTGCCCTATTCCCCTCTCGTCCGTCGTTCACCTCCTTCCTTCTCAGTTGCCTCTATCCTCGCGCGCGCCACCCCCGCCCCCATCTCCGATGTCCTACCTTGCCAGCCCCTTGATTCTCTTGCTTGCGTTCATCGCGAGACTCCTCCGCTCCATCGCCTTTCCGAGCCGAGATGCCCGACCTAACAGCCACGCCGAACTTTCTCTTTGTCGCCGAAAATCAAACACCTGCTAATTGCCCGCTATATTTCGCCTAACTCGCGACCCCTCTTCTTTCATTCCACCCTCCTCCTCCTCCACCTCGTCCTCCATCTCCTCCTCCTTCTCGAAGAAACTTTCGAGGGTGACCGCGCTTGGACTACGCGTGCTGCCGGATACAAATGGGAAGGGAAACGTGGCCCGAGACCGAGACAAAAGTGCAGGGATCGCGTTTAAATCTTAATGCCGCGAGCGAGATTGCGATCGTTCACACTTTCCCTCTCTTCCACTCTCTTTCTCCCTGGCTTTTCCATCCGTTTCTCTGTTTCGCCGGTGGTCGGTTTTCGACCAGAATATAGTCGGCGACGAACCGGCGCAAAAGGCGGATCACCGGCGCGGATGCCTTTAAATATAAATACCGCTTCGGCCGCTTCGTCCGCTTCGTCCGCTTCGGCCGCGTCCAGCATTGATCCGCGCACGACATTTCCGCGAAGTAACGCCGGCTCGCCGGCTCGCCGGCTGATACTACAACGGTGTAAACGCGGGGCTCGGTGGTTAGCGGTCGGGATCGATCTTCGTCCGCTCGTCAAGAGAAACATGATCGATAGCGTTTCGTTGATACGGCTGTGCGATGTAGGTGATCGAAATTGGAGCGGCGCGGAGTGGCGCGGCGTGGCGATGGCAGCGTTCGTTAAAAGCGTTTGATTCTCGCTGTTGATATTCCGTTGGTGAACGGTCGCTGCTCCGTGAATAGTAGCCGGAGCGCGCGCGACGATGCCGCTGTGACGCTCGAAGATCGATTGGATACTCTTCACCGGTAAGCCCGCGCGAACCGTATCGATGAAACGCACGGGTCTTTCGGTTCGAGTGCGGTTCGATACGCAACACGGTGTTGTTCCAGATTCGATCCGAAACGCGACTCGACTAGACGAGACTAGACTAGGCGAGACTAGACGAAACGAGAAGAGGCGAGACGAGACGAGACGAGACTCGATTCGTCGCGAATCCTCCCAGAGAGAATAATCGACGGAATTTCGTCGACGCCGGAGTCGACGGGGTTCGCAATTGTTGCGAGGAAAAAAAAAAGAGAGAACGAACGCTTCTTTCTGGCGGGCGTTCCACTTTCGGCACGGCACGAGCCTCCGTCTACGTGTGCCGGAGCTTCCACCGATGTCATTGAACCTCCGCAGGCATGCTGGGCGAGGGAAAAGTGACTAGACTCTTAGAGTACCCTGAAGTGGTCGGAGTTCCAAGACGCTCGAGCGTTACCGTATTAAGTATTCCTCGATCATTCTGTTCCGATCGCAGGCCGAGCGGAAGCCGCGGATGAATTTTTCAAACGGGCTCGCGTATTTTTCAGCAATGAAACTTTCAAGCGGACGGAAAATCGCTCGAAATAGATTAGCGCGGAGATTTCAGCCGCGCGAGAGATTTTCTCGTCGAGTACGCCAGTTTCTTCTCCGGCTTCTTCTTTTCCAGCTGCTTCTTCTCTCCCTTTTCCATCCGTTTTTTCTCTCCCATTCGAGACGCTTAATTCGCTGGATATAGAACCGGCTAATAAGTCCGCACGGTGTATACGAACGTCTTGGACGGTTACCTTAGCCGGCGAGGCTCCTAATCGATTTTCCCATTACGCGAATCCGGGGAGTGCTTCGCACACACTCGCTCCTCGACGTTTCTGTCGTTCCGTGTCCAGCCTGCATTTCCGACGACGAACAAGCGGTCTCGATTCCTCTGTCCCACCTGCTCCCCCGCCCACGCCTCGCCCGTTCCCCATTTTTCCCTTTCTTAAGTACATCCACGCGGCTTTTTCCGTTCCCGTTGGTCTTTCCGCCACGGAGCGAAGGTCTCGCCGCTATATCGAGCACCCCGTAGATTCTCGAGCCGCCCTGGATCCCGAACCCATACCATTTTCCGCCGGTACACCGGTCGTATCGGCAACGTCACCCTAGCCACCCGGAATGCCACTCTGAAATCGTATCGCGGTATTTTTGCAACGAGCGACTACGCACGGATCGCGCGATTAAGCGGAACAAAGCGATCGATCGAAGCATTCCGTACGATTGCGATCGCGGAGGTTACACGAGCAATCGAGGCGACCGTGATGCCCGACGATCGATGGCTTTCGTTCGCGTCGATTTCACCGCGTGGTTTTCGATCCCGGTACGTCGTTGAAAGTCAAAGAATTTTTCTCGGGGAAGACAGAAGTGCGTGGCGATGCCAGAGGACGAGAAGGAGCAGGAGGAGGACGAGGAGGACGAGGAGAGGACGAGGGGGAGGGGAGGATCTGCTTCGGGAAGAGCAGTCAGGGGTGGTCGGGAAGGAGGATGAGGAGAAGTGGGAGAGATGGTGCACTCGGTTTTTTCCCGGTTGGAGGGAGGCAATGGGCGCGAGGCAAGGGTGCGTTGGATTCGGTTACTTGATCTCACCCCTTGGACCACCTCCACCACCGCCTCTAGCAGCAGCAACAGCGGCGACGTTGGCGGCGGCGGCGGCGGCGGCAATCGTGCACTCTCTATTTCTCTGCCTTTCTCCCTCTTTCTCTCTCCGGCGCGAGCTCTCTCTCTTCCTCGCGCCGAGGGTGGCACTCTCTTTTTCTCTCCCGGTCTCTCCGAGCAGCGCGCACCTCTTGCTCTTTCTCTTCTCCTCCTTTTTCGTCTTCCTTTCTCGCTCCTGGCCCCCTCGGTCGCTTGCTCGGTTTCGTTCTCTCCTTCTCTCGGGCTCGTCTCTCGTCCTCTCTCTTCCTCTCCGTCTCCGTTCCACGCGCCTCAGCACGGTGCTTCTCGTTTTTTTAACGAAGGATCCGCTCAATACCTCGGCTGTCATAACCTCCCGGCACCCTTCCAGGGTGGCCCGCCTGCCACAGCAAACCCACCCTGAACCCTCCGCCTCCTTGCCACCCTGCGCCTCCGCGGGGCCCACCGACCCTACCGACCGACGAGCCACCACCTAGCACCCCCGCGCTCTCATTCCTCTTCCCAGTTTTTAACGTTTCGTTCGACGTTTCCCTCCGGGCGAGCGCCAGGGACGACGTAAAGGGGGAAGTGCATTTCGTCGTTACTTTGTTTTACGTCCTTCCTCGCCTCCTCCTCTTCCTTTCATGCCCACCTCCGCCCTCTCTCTCCCCCTTTCTTTCATTCTTCTCTGTATATCTCCTCCACCCTCGTTCCCCGCTCTCTCTCCTCTCTCCCGCTCTCCCCCTTTTTCTCTCTCGCATTCGGCCGGAACGCACGTACCCCGACGCGCGTACACGTATGCGGCCTCTTTTTCTTGTTTTCCTTACCAACGCCAACCCCACACCCCCTCCTCCTCCTCCTTCTCCTCCTCATCCCTTCGCGATCTCGTTCGTTCCTCGGTGTACATCTCGCTCTCTAAATCCTTCGTTCGCTTCCCCCACCCTCTCCAGCAGCCCCCTCACCCCTCTCGGTCCAGCCACTTGCCACCCCCGTTTCTCGATCGGACATTTTCTTGGACAACGTCCGGAATAATATTTTGCTGGTGTGGCACGGCCATCGGAAGGACTACTTTGAAGGATCGGGACGCGGGAGGGCGTGAAATTTTTCATTTTAACGGAACGGTTGACATTTTAGAGAGAAAGCCGGAGAGAGAGAGATACAGAGAGAGGGGGAGAGAGAAAGACGGATTAACGCGCGATTGAGGATCCAGTTCGGTTGGCTCGGAGAAGGTGACACAGTTGACCACAAAACCCTCGTCGCGCTCGACCTCTTTTGATCGAATTTGCGAGCGATGAACGGTTCACTGCACCCCCAAAATCGCGTTCGGGTTGGCAGAGATTTTTAAATTCCGGCACAGGATATTCTCGATCGGCCTCCGCGCCGATAAAGGCGGGGGCAAAACACACCGCACCGGTCGTGTCCCTTTTCAAGGGTCGCAAGTCGATCGACGTCCCAGTTTGCCTCGATGTTCTTTGAACGTGGAGTGGCACAGCCAGAGAGATAGAGATAGATAGATAGATAGATAGATAGATAGAGAGAGAGAGAGAGGGAGAGAGAGAGAGCTGCTGTGAAAATTGCGAAAATGACTCGAGTCTCGGGGCGTGATCTGCGGCCGACGCGCGGCGCGACGACGTCTCGTCCGCGGAAAAGCCAGTTTTCCCGGAGAATGGGACGGAGGCGTAGCCGGTGATCTCCACCACGGAGTTCTCGATTTAGAAAAGTCGACCTTAGTCCCGTCCGTGTGCCGGTTGTCTGGTTTACTGACACGAGCCGGCTTTCAGAGAACGTCGGGACGAGAAGCGCCGAGTTATAGGCACCGGAGGGAGTAATAGGCAACGGAGGAGGAGGTCGTGTATGCCTTTTCTTCTCGGATCTGTTTGCCACCGCGCGCTTCTTCCTCCCACTCCCCGTCTCTCTCTCTCTCTCTCTCACACACACACGCACGCACACACACACACCCTCTCTCTGTGTCTCTCGGCTCTTCAGAAAATCTCTAGACTCGTCTACGGCAGCCGAGCCGACGTTGCACCTTGAAACGATCGCTTCTCCGTTGAACAAAGTGTTCCGCGAATCTAACGAAAAACGAGAACGACCTGACGCTACGCGTCGGAAAGAGGAAAATTTGTATGGTATTCCGGCAGCGATAGTCCTCGTGGCCGGCGAGAATGCTTAAATCCTGTTTGGAGGCTCTCGAGAATCCTGTGTTAGAAGTACCAGCACAACATAGCTCTCGGGGAAGCAACAGTTCGTTCTGCACCCCCGCCGCCCACCCTCCGCCGCTGTTCCACCCTCCGGTATCCTCCTTTTGCTACCCTAAACCGTTGCCACCAAAGCATAGAGTTTCCCCACACCTTTCTCCGTTCGTCTCCTCGCCGCTCTGATCCTCGTCGTTTCTCCTCGAGCTCACCTCGCACTCCTTCTCCCTCTGCGCCCCCCTTCGTGTCCTCCCTCGGCAGCCCCTCTGTGCCCCTCTGTCGCCCCTGGCCCGACAGCGTTTCGTCGCTCCTCTTTGCACGCTTCCATGACTATACTTTGGATGTCTCTACTAAATTTAGGCCCCCGTTTCTCTCGGCTCACCTCCGTCGACGCTCTTTCCTTCTTATCCTCCCGACTCGCTGTCCTCCTCGGCCTCTTTCGCACGAGCACCGCTCGGACACCGTCGTGGACCCCTAAAGCTTCTGCTCGTCTCTCCTCGCATCGCCTCGCCTCGCCGTATTCTCGCCGGCATAAACCTGCCCGTGAGATTTAGTCCGTATCTCACCCTGATCTCGATAAATACGCTCGACCCTCCAGCGATATCGAGAGATAAGATTCGAGCGAGCTCCTCGCGTCGATATTCTGTGTATTTTGTATGTATTTTGTATGTATTTCGCATCGATATCGCTGCTATTTCATATCTATTCCGCGTCTATTACGCGCAGCCAGAGAGAGCGAGTGAGAGAGAAAGAGAGGGAGAGAGAAAGAGAGGGAGACGAGCACTCGTTCTTGCTGCGTGACCATCGTATTCTCTTTGGAACGGTCGCTCGGACGATTCGTGATCGATACGTAACGGTTGATATTTTCATCGGCGACCGTCACCGGATTGGCAGGAACGCGAGGGACGAACAAATACCAAAAAGTGCAATCTCGATTGAATTAATTTCGTTCGGCGGAACGGTGAAACGCGATCGAATGGATTGAAAGTTTCGCCCCGCGTCAATATGATAATCTCAATTTTCGACTCGATTTGAACCCGATGATCGTGATGATGCTCTCTCTGTGAAAACGAGTCCGGGGAAAAACGCGTAAAAAGTCTATCTAGCGAATAAAGGCACAGGGATAACCGACGAGTGCGAGAGAAAGAGAGAGAGGGAGAGAGAGAGAGAAAGAAAGAGAGAGGGAGACCGCGAACAGAGCGGGACAGAGAGAAGGATAGAGACGATGAAAACGTTGTAAAACAAAACGTTTCGCTGGACGCAATTTCCAGCTGGGATTCCACGCTGCGAAATGCAATAAAAATCGTTTCGCTTCATCCGCATGCTCTCCACCGCTATTCGAAAAAACTCGAAAACGAGTGACTGCTCATATTGCCCGGTTGAATACGCGTGCTCAAAGCGGCCAGCCTCGTAGTTGCGAATCGCGCGTCGCTGCGCTGTTTCCAAACGAAACGAAACGCACAGCCTGATGTCATTAGAGACAAAAACCGCCGTTCGGAACGTCACTGGTTTCGCCGCGTCGCGATCTCCGATCTGCGATCCGCGATCACGCGGCCGATCCTCCGCAAGCTGGACAAAATCACCGTGCGAACGATCGGCGATCAATTAACGCTCGCCTCGTCTCGCTCCGTTTAGCCTCGAGATGTCTTCGGCGAGCAACAGGGATCTAATTTCTCGTAGCTTTCGTACGTCATCGGAGAACAGGTTGCCGCAGGATTCGCTTTGTTTCCCCGGTTCGCCGTACACACCGCGGATCTAGGTTTAAATCCGTATCGCGTTACTGGAAATCCTGATCGCATTATCGTCGCCTACTGTATCGATTACGATTCCAGCGAATTTTCCTGGCGGCGAGGCGCCGAAAGCGCCGCGTTCGCGAACGGGGACACGCGCCGCCGCAAAAGTTTCACCCGCGTGCCACATTCCTCGTCATTTTAGGAAGAAACCTCGATTTCGTCCGCAATTTCTAAATCATCGGAAACCGTCGAGCAAATCTTTCGCGTCTCCGGACGATGATGATCTTTTCTCTCCTTCTCGAAACACGGACCGTGCACGAAACGAGGGAGTTCACGCGAATCGGGAATTTGGTCGGGCGCGAACAACCACGATCGAGAGTAGTCTTGGTCTTTTTACGACTCTCCGGGCTAGCTAAGGGTTGCGCGGGGGATGCTGCTGAGCGCCACGGATCCTTTTAGCTCGATCTTACTTCCCTTTGACGCGGCTAATAATCTCTGCGGCGTCCGGAGAAAAAAATCGCCGGCACGGCCACGGCTGTGATACAGGCCCGACGGATGTTCCTCGGGCTCTTGCAATTGAAATTAATTTAGACGGCCGGCCCTTCGACGCCGACGGGGAAGAATACCGCCGCGGGGAAAGAGAAAACTCCGTAGCCGGGGTTATAATGGAGTAAAAAGGGGAGGAAAAGGAAGAGTAGGTGGAAGGTAGGTGCGCACCTACATGCATGGAAAATTCGGTTTCTCGCCATCTCGGGAAAGATGGTGCGAGCAAGATGAAGATGTGTGCGTTGCACGGATTGCGAGAGAGCGTGGTTAGAGGGAAAGAGGAAAAGAGGGAAAGAGGGAAAGAGGGCTCCGTGCTGGGCCAGAAAAAAAAACTCTCGTGGTCGTCGACGACGTATCCTTCTCTTTCTCCTCTCTCCTTCTCTCTATCTCGATCTCTCCCTCTCTTCCATCCGCTCTGCCGACCAGGTCGTTCTTTCTCGGTCTTTCCGCGCTTCGCCTCTTTCTTTCCTTCTTTCCCTCTGGCTCCCACTCCGGTTCCCTCTGGTTTCCTCTGGTTCTCCCCTGGTACACATATGCCAACACTTCCGTACGCGTACATTCTTTCTCTCCTTTTTTCCTCGCCCTCTCTCTCTCTCTCTCTCTCTCTTTCTGTCTCTCTTGGTCTGCTCTCCCGTTCCTTCGCACACCGGCTTCTCGTCTCCTTTCCCGGTCCGTTCTTCTCTCTCCCCGGCTTCCTCTCGCTCTCTCTTTGGCTCGCTCTTCCGCGCACGCTCGAGTGTACGACGAAACGCATCAAAGAATCCATCAAATTAAAAACGCAATTATAAAAAAGCGTCGTCGCCTCTTTGTCGAAAAGCAAGCCTGCCGGAGCAACCCTCCAGGTCCGCTCTCTCTCTCTCTCTCTCTCTCTTGCTCTCTCTCGGTCTCCCTCTCTCGCTCTCTCTCTTAGCTTCTCTGTCCGTTCCTGGCGGCTGACGTGTGTTCCCTCGCACGCTCGCATATACTCGCATGTTCTCGCGACGCGTCGCGTCGAGCCGCGTCGAGTCGCGCGGTACATCAGTCCCTGCGTGCGGTGGATGTGTCACACGGTTCGAGCCCCTTCTCCTCGGCCACCTTCGCCACGTACGTCTGGGTTCCTACCCCGAAAAAAATGCTATCGATCCCCGTTCTCCGACGAGAGCCGTGCGCCTCTCCCTCGGTGTCGTTCCTTCCCGTTCCTTCTCGTTCCATGCCGTTCCGTCCCGTTTCGTTCCGTTTCATTCCGTTACGGCGCGGTCTCAATTATAAACGCTTCGAAACATGACCTGGTCGACTCTCTCTCACTCTCTCACTCTCTCTCTCTTTCTCTCTTGCCCCTTTCCCCGCGCCCAGAATCCTAGCGTAAAGACGATGACTGGGTGGCTGGCGGTATGAAAAGCGCGCGTTCGACATCGTTGCAGCCACTGCAGTCGTTGCACCCGCCCCGCTGCACCGTTGCACCGTGCACCGTTGCACAGCGCGCGGTGCAACCGGCTCTCCTGTTCGTGTTTCGTGGTTTCGTAGCTTCGTTTTCCGAGGAGACCCCGCGAGGGAGGGTTAGCTCGCCCGCTCGCTCGTTTGCTCACTCGCCTCGCCTCGCCTCGCTTCGCCTCGCGTCTGCTCGCTCGCTCTATCGCTTTGACGCTTACTTTTATCTTCCCCCTCCTTATTATACTTCGCGTTTTTGGTAAATGAAAATGCGCGGCTTCCGCGACGACGGCGTCGGAACTTTCAAAGTGCCCGACCCTCCGCCCCGCGATCCGCCGTCGCGCTCGCGAACCCTTAACGCGCCGCAACGTGTTTTTCGACGCTCCGGGAAATCGTTATCCGCTCTCGCCTTCGATCCGCCGAGACGGGCAAACTTTCGGCGAACCGATCAAAGGATGTAGCCGAGGTAAAGTGGTCAACTGTGCACCCCAACCGAATTGATTTTTGCTTAGGACGTACGGTGGTCACTCAGGGAAAACTATCTCGGTCGAGTTTCAAGTCGGTGCCCACCCCACCCACCGCCGCCAGGATAATCACAGGGCAAAATCGGATCAACGGTATTCGGTTCCGTTTCTTCTGTTCTGCTTGATGGAAAATTATTAACGAAATTTCTGAATATTCTAGCCAATTGAAATTTTTGCAGAATTATGCGAGATCGAACTGTTGAGAAATCCCTTAACCCTTCATTGCGGACATCTGAGATTGCGGCAACTGCTCGCTAAAATATATCGATCGTAAAACGAATATGTTATTAATTTGTACACAGTAATTAAATGCAACATGTATTGCAGATGGTGCAAACAATGAGCGATTATAATGTGTATATAAGAGTTGAAAATTCTGATTTCGTATTAAATTTATCCAGCGACTCCATTTACATGTATACGGTAGCAGTACCTCATTACAAGTATCAATGGATATTCAGATTATTCAAAGATGACGAAATTAGTCGACAAGACTAGAGACCTTCAGTGATTTCATGCGATGTAATTTTCTAATTGGAAAAACTGATCCGGCTGGGCGTGTTTTTCCGAAACCTAGTAACCCAGAGTATTTGATTCCGCGGCGATTTTCAGCTCGGAGTGGCGCGGCGTCGCGACGGCTGAACGGGTTTCGCAGTCGCGAAAGGTGAAAATCATTACGTATCGATCAGCCCTGTAAGCACACGGCCGGGAAACGTTGTTGTAACGGCGCGGTTTCTCATGTAGGGACCGGCGCTCGCCGCGCCGTCGAGTCGGCCGTTTCTACGTGGAATCTGATGCGGAGGATTCGTCGGCGTGATTATAGCCACACGAATTCTGCCGTCTTGCCGTTGAATTATTGCCGGGCCGGCCGTCCTATGGAATAGCCGGCAGGCTAAAGCATGGAAACGTGGCAAATGGTCGCCCGTATGCGGCCGAGCGAGCACTCGCGTGCCTTGCGAGATACGTCGTTGACCTCCGGCCGCCTCCGCCGGCCCTCTACGTAGGAGGGAACTTTGGAAAAATAATAGTTTCATGAGCAGTTCGAGCTCTTGTGTCGCCCGTCCGAGATACACCGGAAAAGCTTATACCTCGAAACCGGTGTGGCAAATTTTTAAACAGATCGCGACCGACCCGCGACACGCTATACCCTGTGCGCGCCTCGTGTATCGAGATCGATATAGGGGTTGGAAGCGATACGACGAAACGGAATCGAGCGAATCGCGGCTGAAGAGAACGCCGCTCTAGATCGGCCGTCGTGGATGCGGCTAGGGGTAGTTGGTAGCTGGGGTAGATCGAGAGCGAGAAAGAGCGAGGGCGATAGATAGAGAGAAAAAGAGAGAGAGAGAGAGGACTGGCTTTTCCTCGAACGGAAAGATCGAATGGAATAACCGGGGCGGGCAGGGGCGGAGGGTGTGTGTGTGTGTGTGTGTGTGCAGGGAAGAGAGCGCGCGCGTACCTGGCAATTAATCGTGGAAAACGATCGCCTCGACGTTCCCGGAGGAAAAAACGGATAAGTCTCGTCTCGGAAGAGCGCGACGAATCGCGAGGATAGGGGTGGCGGCTGAAGTTCCAGCGGCAGGTACCGATCCGATACCCTCCCCTCCCCGAGCCAGCCACCTTTTTTTCCTGCGAGCACAGCTACCTATTGATCGGATATTCAAAAATTTCTGAAACGAGGAGATAGGAAGCCCCGCGCGCACTCCGGGCGCGGAGGAAAAGGACACGGAAGATGAGAAGAGAAAAAGAGGAGACAGAAAGGATTCGGAGGGATGGAGGGCGAGGGCGAAAGAGAGGGAACGGGGCGGCCTGGGAATCGGAGGGTGCGAGGCGAGGCGCGGCGGCGGGGATGAGTTGTCGCGACGCGGCTCGCTCGCGGACCGGCCATCGGGGTGGGGGTTAACTAACACAGTAGTGCCCAAAGACGCGGGATTCCTTTTTGTTTCCATCGGTCTTTTTTTGTTTCTTTCCCCTACGACCCCACCTGCGGGAACTGCGATTCCTCTGCTCTCGCCAGTGTTCCCTCTCGACCACCACCACCGCCGCCGCCACCGCCGCTGCCACCACCTACCTACCCTCTACCCATCTACCTAGCTAGCTATCTCTGCCCACCTACCTGCCCACCGCGTCCACCTAAAATACGAGTTCGATATTACCTTTCAGCCGGCTACACGGCTCTCTCCGCGAACGAGAACGCGAACGAGAACGCGAACGCGCCTCTCGCGCCCCCCTCGATCCCGGAGGAGGGTCCGGTCTCCCGACCATTACCTATCCCCTCGCAATTTAATTACTAGCATTTTATTAAAAGTATCGACAGCAGCCGTCTTGTTTATGACTTTGCAAATTAATGTTCCCGGCCTGTGCCGGACTTCTCGGCGCTCCGGTTTTGCCAATATCGGCGAAGGATGGCCGGGATGCTCGACAAAAAATCTTGAAATTAATATTTCCTCCGCTGCCCCGGCGAAAGGCGATAAGGGCGTTCACCCTTCCGGACACGCCGGGAGAGCCCTGTCCACCCGCGAAACAACCCTTCCGTTTCGCTTCAGCGACCCGAGGCTTTTCCCCTCGCTCGATCCGAGAGAGTTTTCCTGGCCGGCCAGGATCCCCAAGTAATCTGGGAAACCGGACCGATCGTTTCCGAACGGTGTACGTACTACCTGTAATCCGTATCCTTTCTTCTCGAGCTCTCTTTATGAACAATTATGGTTTCCGTTTCGTCGAACGTCGTTCCGATAAAAACGTTATCGAGCGCGGTCCTAGCGCAGTGCTTCCAAAAATTCTATTCGCGCCGGAATTCCTTAAAGATTCGAGTCTTGAACGCCCGATTCGGTATCGGCAGGGAACGGAAGAGAGACGTGTGCTCGCGTATTATAACAAGAGTGACAGGAGCGGGATGGGTCGGCGCGGCGGGACGAGGGACGCGGCGCTGCGTCTCGCTCGATGCGACGCGACTATCTGGACACAAAATCGACGAAACGCACGATGAAACGTCCGATGCAAGACGGCCAATAAAATCGAGGCGAATGTAATTGACTGGTAAATAAAAGGCGCGGGACACGAATCAATAGTCCGCGAAGAGAGAAACAAAAATTGAAATACGCTTTGAAAATCAACCGAGCGGACGAGAGGTCTTGATGCGACGCATCGACTCCGATCTAAATTGCTCGGCACTGCTGCCACGATACATGACGTTTATTAATTATAGGAAGTGGGATTTAGTTGGGGGAACGGGGTGGTCCGGCTGAACAACTTGTTGACTCCGGCGCGCTGTTCGTACACGTCACGCCGCTGGACGAAGGTGAATTTTATCGCGCGCGTATCGAATAATAGATCTCTCTGAAGAACGTGTCCGCTGGAAAAACTCGAAACCCGTCCTCGCTTCTCTCTCTCCCTTCAACTCGCTCTCCCTCTCTCTCTCTTTCTCTCTCTCTCTCTCTCTCCCTCTCTCTCTCACTTAATACATATATATCCACATAGCCTTGATACGCAGTTCCTTTGTGTTTTTCCCGAAATCGAAGACAATGCACGTTCGCGCAATTCGGACACGCGATCGTCGCGCCGGCACGCGTTTCTTTTCGCGAAACGGTCGAACGATAAGACGAAGCGGCCCGGGATAGGGGGAGGGGTGGGGGGAGAGGCGGTCAGACAAAGCCACTGTTCCCGGCGAAATATAATAACTCGCCGGTATCTCCCTTCGACGGTTTCGTAAACACTGTATCAATGAGCGGAAGGAGGGACGGACATCCTCCGAAGAAAGATAGTCAGGGTCCTCCCCCCTCCCCAGCGACCGATATCGCGGCGAGGTGAAATAAAGAAGAGGTCTCGCGAAGGGAGTCGGAAAAGGCTGGAGAATCCGGTTCTGCGATTTGATTTTCGCGTCGGTCAGATCCGAGCTTGACGACGCGACGCGAGCTTGACGATCCGGCTCGGCGACGACCAGCGCGCCTATTCGCGGCTGCAATCTGGAATGCGAGCGCTATAGCCGAGCAGAAACGCGGCGCAGGAGGAGAAGGACAATGGTCGCCATTGGTTAGCACCGAAATGTCAGCTGACAGGTTTCGTGCGGTTACGTAAACTTGTAGCAATGTAGATAGTCGAACTAGAATGGGGACGTTCTCGGCTCGTCGTCGCGGCTCGTCCGACGAAATGCACTTGCGTGCGTTACTGCCCGACGCAAAAACATCGGCCTGGTCTCTCTCTCTCTCTCTCTCTCTCTCTCTCTCTCTCTGTCTCTCTCTGTCCCCTTCTCTTTTTCTCGTTGTTTCGCGCTACTCGGTACATCGGCACACACGGTCGTCCGGGTGCGATAGGCGGCGCGGGGATGCACGCATGCACGCGTGCACGCGTGCACCAACTGCAGCCTGGATGCACGGTGCGCCGCGATTCGGCTCGATGCGGCTTGATTCGCGCCGCTTCGAAGGGAACAGACGGCTCGGCAACGTCGATCGCGACCAAGAAGAATGCAACCGGCACCGGCGTGCCCAATCAGAATTCCGCTAGACCACAGTCGGATGGCTTTGACCCTATCTCTCTTGTACGCCGCTTATTTAATAACTGCGATAACGAGCCTGATAATAACCACGCTCCTATCTCTCTGTCTCCGTCGCGAGCCGGCGCTGGTGGTGCTGGCGTGTCGCTCCGTCGCGCTCTGTCCCTCTGTTTCTGTCGTTCACGGCTACGCTCTTTGAGCATCCATAGCCGCGTCGATGAGACTCGAAATAGTTCGGTTCGGAGACTCTGTGTGCCGGGCGTAATAGATCGAATCTGACACGGTGCAGGATCAGCCGTATGCGAAATTGACCCAAATAAAAGCGGCGCGCGGCATGGCGCGGCATGGCGCGGCATGGCGCGGCGGACTCGGAGAGCACGACGGGCGAAAGATGAATTTATTTATGAACCAGGGATTGGTAAGGAATATCGAGGTCAAAAGCAATCGATCTGAAGTTCGAACCTACTTTTTTCTGGAGCGAGACTGGATTGAATTTCACGCCCGAGAAACGGCCGATGAATAGGCGAACCCTTTTCCTTCTTTCTTTCGCGGTTTGTCGCGTTCGGTTTTTCCACGCGGGGCGAGACGACTCTCCCGGCTTTTCCCCCCTCGTTTCTCGAAGCGCCGCGTGGAAGGAGGAAGGCCTAGGCCTTCGAACAATCGAGAAAAAAGACAGTTATCGCTGTTGACGCTTTCGGGTGCGGGTCGCGTACTTTTGTAATTAGATTCCCAACGTTTCGCAATTGTTGCATCCGATTTTGATGGACGTCGAACCGTCGGCATCGATGAAAGCAAATACTTTTCCTATAAACATAATCAGCCGGAACCATCCCACAACGAAATCTGTCCAGGAATAAAATTAATCGTACAATAGAGTCGGTCGGTTCACCTCCAACTACAGTATTAATTTCATATTCGTCAGCCGCAACAACTCATAACCGGATTATGGTGGCGGTCAGACGCAACTCTAAGCAAGTCATCATTAGACTGCAGATTTTTATGCAAAAATAGTCTGCATGAATTGGCCGAAATAGAAACTAGACAGGCGGATCACTTTTGGTTTCGTCGCTTTGATAGATTGAAAATAATACTCTGACGATTTTAAACACTTTTCGAATTTTCTTACTGCATTAAATTTCGTCTACCCAATTTTTCCATACACGCATCAAATCCGCAGTCTACTCGCCATTAATATACGTTAATGCAAACACAATATTCTCCGAAACAATAGCTGGTAGTAATTAGCGCACTTCCGTTATGGATTAAATCGCTCGCGGCAGAGTGCCAAATGACGACAGGTCAAAAAATACTTTCCAACGAGACGGAAGTTCCAGGGAAAACCAAAGGATACTTTCCGGGAAAGTATCGGGAAACTTTGGAGATAATTAAACACCCTAGCAACATCGACAGGGCTTTCAGCCAGTTAAACCCAATCTAGAGCTTCCAGCCGCCGGCTTTTTAATTGCTCCACTGGCCAATTAAAAAATATCTTTCGATTGGTAAGCAATAATCCGGAACACGAGCAGGTTCCGGTACAATCCAGAATCTCTGATAAAAACTACGACGCAGTGGCGTCGCGACGGTGCTCGCGTGGAATCGTGTGCGAAGGGAAACGCGAGGGCGTCGACGGCGTCGCGACCCACAATATCGGGCGAGGGTGAATTCAACCGGGCCTAAGATTTTCCAGCAGGTGCGAATCACCGTTCGCGTTACCGTCGCGCGAAGATTGGCTGGAAAATGATTTACGAGGTTCGACGATAAAATTTTCGCCGGGCGACGCGACGTCGACGACGACAACGGCGACGTGCGACAGCGTGGACAGCGACGACGACGGCCAGCGGACAAATCGGGTTCGTCCCGTTATAAAATCCCCCTTTTGCCGTTCGATCGGGTATCCCGTCCAGTGCAAACAACGCTGTAACTCTTTCACCGTTCGAGAACAATAATAAACTATCGATTAATCTCGTCGGGGCTCTAACGTTCGACCGCGGAACGAAAGAATTGCGCTTGCCCGAGTTCGCGTATTCGACCTGTTTTCCCCCGCTTGGCTCGCCAGCTCGCTCGCTCGCTCGCGCGAGCCTCCGCGCCGAGCCGCGTCAAGCCGCGCCGCCGATTTGCATAAACGCGTTCATTGCCAATTTAGCGGCGAGGAGTCGCACACGGAAACAAGCTCGAGCCACGGTGGCGCACGATCCTCAATAAAAGTAATGGACGCAGTACCGAACCGTTTTACGACGGCCACCAAAGAACCTCCAAGGTTTCGCTACCTCTCTCTCTCTCTCTCTCTCTCTCGCTATCTCTTTCGTCCTCCAGGTTATATCTCTCTTTTTTCGAATGCTCGCGAGATCCCATTCGTATCGAGATTGGAGCGCAAGGATCGACGGAATGGAATTGTACTCGTCTGCGCCCTGCCGAGAGTTACTTAATGATATTTCGGTGTCCTATTATTAAGCGCGTGTCAATGGCAGCTGCGATAATTAGCAAACGCTGCTCTTTACGGCTGACGAACGTCCGTTGCACTCGCGGCTCTTACAGAACGGTTACCATGCTCCGTATAATCTGTAATGGGAAAGCTGCTTCCACTCGCGGATCACAAATTGGTTGGCTCGCTATCGATACACCGATTCCACGATGAAACTTCAAAGTCGGCGACGCGCCGGCATTCGGGTTCACGGTTCCCGATCGATTCCAAGCTCCTTCGATCGCGATCGTTATCGCCTCGCATGGCTTCGCGGTGACGCAACAGCGGCAAAAAGTCACGAAACTGATGAAACGCTCGTCGCCGGAGCAACAATTCAGCGCGACGCTTGCGTCACCGATGATAAGATCTTAATAAGAAGTGACCACGAAGTTCGCGCGAAATAGAAGCCTAACTGGACGCCTAACCGAGACGGGATACGAGAAAATCATTGCGCCTCCGGCACGAATTTTATTTTCCTGTATCGCGAACGCTATTACGGAGTCGACTATCGTCGCTCCCGGATCCGATCGACCTCGTCCGTCAGCCGAGAACCTTCTTCCTATCCTTCGATAAAATGCCATAATTGATTGTTCGCGCATATTAGAACTTTTCGGACTGTATGTACCATCTAAGTCGCCGCGTAACATTGAACCTTTTCATGTAGGTGGAAGCAGAAGCTCAGTAAATTACGGAAATTTATGCAAAATAAAAATTGTCTAAGTTAATTGCCAGGAATAAGGCAAACGTCTTCCTTCTTCTAATAATCATAATTAGTTAAAAATAATGAAACAATACCATTGAATTCTTCTAGCGTCGTTTCACTTTTGTATTTGACATACTCGTTTCTATTTTATAAATGCTTAAAATCCACAGTCTACTCATTCGGGGACCATTTTGATATCTACCTTATTCAATAAATAAATTTTAAATGATATTTAAAAAAGGATTCGAGTTCTGGTTGTTCCCCGATGCAACCGGAATCGATCCCACTCGATACTTCAGTCTAAATATTAACGTCTAGGTCCAAATCGAAAGATGCGTCACTCGCTGACACGTTGAAACAGAGACGGCCGACGTTCTTGCGCAGGTTGAACGAAGACGGGACGAGTTCTCGCGTTGGCTGCGTTCTGCGTTCGTTTGCAGTGGTCGCACAACGTGGTGCGAGTTGATCCAAACGCAGATGTCGCATCCTCGAGCGCGATCAGTAATCATTATCGGCCGTTCGTCGGCCTGATTTTCGACGACGTCGGCGACAGCTCGTCGAAAGACCGAGGTCACAGCCGAGTCAGAAAATGGTCCGCGCGCCTCTCGATCTCGCGTCGCGGTGAAACGGGTCCTGCGATCGAAGGGAGCACGTGGCCACGATCGAGCAGATGCGGCGGCGTCCGAGGAGCCGCGCGACACTCGATTATTCAGCGTCCTCGAGATACCGTTATCGACGAGCGCCGATTTCTGCTATTCGCGGCGTCGAAACTTTGACGTCAGTCTCTCGCCGCGCCGTCTTCTGGCCCGCGTCCCAGCCGTTTTCGAGAATCGACGGCCCCAGGCCCGAACAGCACCGACGTTTCGCCCGCATTTAGAAACGATCGAACCCCGCTCGGTTAATTGATCCAGCGAGACGGCCGGAGAGTCCACCGGGAATGATCGAAACGTTTATTTTTACGTTTCCACCGTCCTGGACGGACTCCATGAATAAATGCAGCACCGCGTCGCAGACTAAAGCGTCGCGATCTGTATTCCCATCTAGATGCGCATCCTGCCGTGTCTAACGCCGCGCGCCGCGGCGTGCAATCGACGGGAGTACACACGGTCGCGCTTCCTTTTCTGCTCTCGTCGGGCCGATTTTTCGACCGTCCCGGACGAAACCTCGCGACGAGAGCACGCTTTTCCATTTATCTCGGCTCTAATCAGCATTTCGTAGGAGCGAGCCGGCAGGAAAGCGCGAGCGCACCGCCGGCAAAAATAACTCGGAGAAGACTTTCAGTCGAGGACACCTTGCATAGGCGGGACACGTGAAGTTACGCAAGCTTCAATCTGCCGATCGCTCCTCCGAATTCCCGGCTCGGCGGGGTCCCCCGAGTCCGGTTCTACGTCCCTGTCCGCCCCTTCGCGCCCGTTTTCGCCGATCGGCCGCGCGCAACCCGATGAAAAATTCACCGTCCCGTTTCTGGGACGCGCGCGCGAACTGCGAGCCGCCACGCGATTCCGCAAACGACACGATAGAAAGTTCGCAACTCGGTCGGCGGCGGGTGCCGCGTGTTCCAGCCGCGGCAGTGTCTTCCAAAGTTTTGCAAGTTTACCGGTCGGCTCGCCGGCTCGCGCGGCAGAATTCGACGCGCTCGCGCGAGCGTGCGAATCACCTTGGGCTCTAGCCACGGTTGACTTTTATCCGGCGGCGGCGTGTTCGGCTAGGAACGCGTTAATGAAAATCGTGGGTCGAACAGAGCAAAGTGCACGACGGCTCTTTTGCATTCGCGCCGACTGCGTTTCGACGGATGATGATAAGAAAGATGCGTGGTATCGTCTTCGACACGTGAAGCGATTACGTAAGCCTTAATACGCTGACCCTCGTTGGCGCGCCGGCGACCAACTTCTCCTCTTAAACGTTGCAACTTTTTTTCTCCTAGACGACCGCGGAGCCGAAACAACGAGGCAACCGCCGCTGCCGCCGCCGCTGATTGGCCGAGAGTGCGCACGCATCTAACGTGCGATTGTTTGTTGCAGTTGACAAAGGCGATCGCGAAGACGAAGACGAAAACCGAGACGCAGTCGCTCCGTCGATTTCGACCGGATCCCCCTCTACCGCCCGAGAAAAATAGCCGGGACCCAGTTGCCGGGCCGCGATCGTTCGCCAGCACATGGAGTCGTTACGTAAGTCTAAATCTGCCGGCCATTTTGCTAACTCGCGCGCTGCCTGCCTGCCTACATGCATATACATGCGTATACGCGCGTATACGTGCGCATACGTGGATATACGTGCACGCGGAGACGCGTAAGTTTCGCGAGAGCGTGGACAGCTCGACCCCTCCGCGTCTGTTCGCCGCCGGCACCCTTCTTCTCTGCCTCTGCCTCTCTGCCTCTTTGCCACTGCCTCTGCTCTGCCTCTGCTCTGCCTCTGCCTCTGCCTCTGCTTGCCCTACGCTCGACAACGTTGCCTCCGGCCGAGTATTTTGAATGTCACCGCAGTTAAACGCTGCACCGTTGCTACCGCGACCGCGAATCCACGTGCACCAGCGAGAACGTGTGGAGAGCGCGCGCGCTCGTTCCTCGCCGATGCACACCGCGTTCAAAACGCACCAAACAAGTCGAATCGAATTCGATCGTCGAGCTCTCGACGCAGCCGGAGGATTCTCCTTATTCGGAGTCTGTCGCGCTTCCAATCTCTCCTAGATCCGAGGGATGTCGAAACGTTGCTGTTAGAGGCGGCCGGCTCAAGGGTGCGTCGAGCGAAAAGAGCTTCGCGAGAGGGGTTGCGAGCCAAAAAGGTTGACTACTCTCCCTTAACTTGGGAGGCTGGCGAAGCTTGTGCTTGGACACGGTGCGTTTATTTCGATGGCAGTCTCGTCAGGTTTAGCCTGGAGGTATGCTAATAGCTTCGATGCAAGCTCGAATAATAGTATCTCTTCTTCCCGAATTGTCCATTTTTGTTTCAGAGAATTTGCTGTAGGACGAAGATCCGAGTATTTCGTGAATGCGTTTGAGCGACAAATGCGGTGCAGATCGCAGTGCAGCCTTTCTCTCTCCCGTTGCCGGCTCGAGACGCTCTCGGGCCCAGTTTTGCGAACACCGGCTTGCTCTGTTTCTCGCTCGGCCCGGTCCGGCCGGATATTTACGACTTTCGAGCGTGTTCAACGATTCGTGATTACGCGGACGAATTTGCATTACGCTCGTTTAGCGGCAGTCGGCGGTCTCGGAGGGCCGCGAGCGTAGCGACCATTGTTCCGTAGCTTCGAGGAGCGCTCGGACGATGCTCGTGGATATCCCCGGTGCCAAGTGGGTCAGTTTCGATCCACTTTGCGGTAAACGCGCAACATCGTTCCTTTTTCCCGGACGGTTTCGCGTCGACCGGCGGCGTCGGGCCGGTGTGCGTGTGCGGTCCTTCGATGCCGGTCGGGCTCTCTCTCTCTCTCTTTCTAAGCCGTGTATCCACGTGCGTGCAGGAGAGCGCGCGAGTATCGTTCCGAGGAACAAAGGGTTTCAGTTTCTGGCCGCAGTCGCCGGAGCCCGGGCTCCGTGGGTAATAATCATTAAAGTCCTTGAGCGGCGCGCGCGCGGACTGGGAAAGGTTCGCGCGACGGCGAGCGCGCGTTGGTGAGCGTGAGCGAGAACGAGCGGGCTATCCCGGCCCCGTTCTATCCAATTGAAAAGCTTTTGCGCAATTGGAATTCTTTCGTCAGCGTCTCAAGTACAGCGGGAAGTGCAAGAATTCGCGACTCGGCCGGGGGTGGGGAAACAATGGAGAATATAATTCGACGCGGAGTGCCGGGCCGGGTTCGCGCGAAGCCGGCCCGCCGGAGAACGGCGAAACGGCCGGATACCGGGGGGCGGCCGGGGGGAACGGAGAGGGAAAGAAATTTTTGAAAATATTCGCGGATGCGGAGTTTTCAAGTTGTCACAATGCCGCAACCTGTTGCTCCCGCCCGGGCTTAGAAACTAAAGGTTTGCGCTTAAACGTAACGGACACAACTTCGTTTGCCTGTTCCCCCGCAGCCCGCGGCCCGCACAGCCCGCCCACTTTTCATAGCGCATCCAGCAGCCGGACTTTTTTCCAAAGGTACAAACGATCCGCGCGGTCATGCGCGAGAAGCCTCTTTTTCCTCGAGACTATTTTACGCGGAAAAAAATTGTGCCGGTTCGCCGGTAGTCGCCGATGCGGACGAATCGGTCGCGTGTTTATTCGGCGCGCGAATCCGCTTTTCCACCCTTTCGATTTGTTTCTCTTGCCCCGTCACTCTCCTCCCTCTCTCTCTCTCCCTCTCTTTCAACCTCTCTCTCTCCAGCTCTCTCGGTTTTTCCGGATTTTTTCCCCTCTTTTAGCCGTTTCGTTTCGTTTCGCCGGGAACAGAAATTATAAACCAGTTTTCGAAATTACGATCGTATCGGGTTATACTTGCACGTTTTACAGGATATCGCGATTTCCATTGTTGGAATTAAATGCCGGCAGTATCGCGGTTTTCTGGCGAATTTATGTGACGAAGCGTAACAGAATTAACTGTGGCGCGCGGCAAATTGGTTGTGTTAATTTTTCACGTGCATTTTCACGACCGCGTATTGTTCCATGGAATTTCGTGGGATGCAAATATTCGAACGGGGGCACTTCAGGCGCACATTTTATTTTCACGAGACATTAAAATGAAAAAGGTCCATTGCGATTCGTTCGTATTTAATTATCGTTCTTTCAAACGGGTCGCAACACGCCGGTGTTTATTTTACATAAAAACGCTGACTTCGGGATTTTCCGCGACCCGTGAAACTCTGTTGCATTTAATATCCGTGTGCTCGTACGCGAAATACTCGACATATAGCCGAACACGCGTCGCACGTCGCACCACGTCGCAACCACCACTACTCTCTTGTCTACTCTCTCTCTCTCTCTCTCTCTCTCTCTCTCTCTCTCTCTCTCTCTCTCTGCTCGTCAACGAGCCAGTCCCGTTTTTGCCGGTAGAACTATCCTCGTAGAATCGATATCGACCGGCTTCGAAGTGAATCATTCGGCACCGCGTGAATTATTTTAACGGCTTTTTATCGTTGCTTGCCACTGTAATTGGGCGTCGTTACGATAAAACTAATTCCGCGGACGTATCGTCGATACGCGTCTCGCCTTTTAGCTGCCCGATTTTCACTTTTTGTCGCCGCGAGGCGCGAAAACGCAGCCGGTTTTCCCAATCGAGTGCCGCGTCCGGCGGTTTCACCGTCGCGAAGAGGCTCGGCACACGGTCGCGGGGCCCGCGAAAACTCGGTTTCGCGAGAGCCCGGCGAGCGCCGGGGCCCGATGGAAACCTCTCGCCGTTACTTAAGGACTTTGACACGCTACGCCTGTCGTTCTAAATCGAGGTCAAACCGAATTTTCTAGTTTAACCTACTAAATAAGGCAAATTTCTGCTTTCTAAAACGAGATGCTAGACGTCGCGTCGCGCGTCGAGCCTGCACGCTCGGAAAATTAGTGGCCGGTCGTCTCGAGGGACACGGTATCTCCGAGCAACCGGCGATCCGGCTATCCGGCCATTCGGCCATCCGGCGAGCCGACAACAGAGCGCGGAAGGTACGCGGAGGCCGTGGAAACCGTGAACCGCGCATCTATTTGCGCTAGAATCCGATCAAATATTGATCTTTGCCCAAGTTCGACTCGCGTCGCCCCGCCGGCGAAACGTCCGCCACGCCGGTGCGATCGTTTTGAAAAAGTTCGGATCCGAGCGCGGAAAGAAGATCCGCTGGCGGATCGAAGGTACCGCGGCCTCGCTCTATAGGGGAGGACGCGTTCATTTGCGAAATATAAAGATGCTCCGCGCGATTCGTAACCGTTCCGTGTCGCCCAGTGTCAACACGCGACGAGAATTTCATATTGGTTATTATCATACGAATATAGCAGGCCTAGGATGACAACGGATTACATGAATAATTGTCACGTGCACAGCGAGCGCGATATGTAAATCCGCTATTATTTGATACAGTTGCGACAATCGTTTGCACAATCCCCGACGTGGCTCTCCCCGTCCCCTCTCCCGATCCGAGCCGATTCGATCCGATCCGCGATCCTTTGTATACTTTTGACATGGCGGACTGACCGACGCTATTCGGCTCTACAATTAAAATCGATCGGGCCGCCGCGCGTCTTTCGCCCCCGGTGCGACGCGAGGCGAAGCGAGGCGGCGCGGCGCGTTTCGACGTTGCTGGTTGCGAAACGATCTCGTTTGCGAAATCGAGGCGTATTCGTTTACCTCGCGCGATCCCGGCACAATGCGTCCGCCGCGCGACGGGAATCGAGGCGCCGTTTTCGGGCCGCTTCTTCGGCCGGACTTTTTCATTCGGTCGCTCGCGGAATTTCTAGATCGGAGAGATTTTCCGCGCAAATTCGTCGAAACTGCGAGCCGAATCGACGCCGGCGGAGCAAGGGGGGCGACGGCGAAACTCGATAATTCTGGGCATCGGGCGACACGCGCGCGGCTTTTCGATTCGCGCACGTATGCCGAGCGATTTTTATTTGCGCGATTTTGATTCGTAAATTTGTTCACGTCACGGCGGCCCGACGTTTCGTGACACACGCTCGAAAATCGCCGGGATTTGCTGGAAATACAGCCGCCATGAAATAGACCGAATAATCGCCGGTGGAATTTGCACTCTCCCACCCGCGGAATCGTGCGAAAGCAAGGACACGGCGGCGACCAAGAAAACTGGATCCGCTCGGAAATGTCACGATCGCCCGAGCGACGAAGTCTGTCGAGAATAGTTCGATAGAGAATCGACGGGGACGTTTTCGGGGGCCGCGATCTCCGTTTTCGTTCGCGAGACTCGAAGGCTCTGCTCTCTCTTTCGACGACGCGGACTCGGCGGCGAAGCGGCGCCTGAACTTGACACGCGTCTGTTTGCTCTTAGAGCACGCACGGCGCAGCCTTCCCAGAGGCAGGTGTTAATTTCACTAAGTTATCGCGTCAATAAATGTCGGGAATAAATGTTTCGCGAAACGGCCCGACCGACATATAAACGCACACGTCCGCCATTTCCGGAGGAGCGCGCGGAGCGGAGTGGCACGCCGCGACGATTTATCGAGAGCCGCGCGCGACGAGCTTTATCGCCGCGAATTTCGAGGTTAAGAATGAATCGTCCGAGCGAATTGAATCACGCAGGCGATGACTCCGCCGGTTCGGCGCGTGATTTTTCTCGTCGCGGAAAATCACGAATACCAGCCGCGTCTAATTTTTCCAGGAAATCAACGATTAACGATCCCCAGCCGGTCGGACGTGTACAGTCGACCAGGCAATTCCGATCGGCGTCGATCGTTGTCACGGAATTCGAAATTTCGTGCCCGGCCGGAGAGCGCGAGCCGATCCGAAAGAATGCTGGATTTGTCGATGATTAGTATGCAGGGTGTGGTCGAAGGTGTAGACGCGCGCGATGCGATTGGTCGCGGAAAGGTAAACGAGAGAGAGAGAGAGAGAGATAACGGCGCCGAGCGAAAATCCTATTTTTCGAGAAAATCTGTTGTCGGCGCTCGGCCGCGAGGGGAAACGGACGGTCGCGCACAGACAGACACGGAACGCTTCCTTTTCCATCGGTTTCCAGAGTTCGAGTGCAGCTCGTTCAGTTCGAGCATGGCTGCACCCACGCCTTTCGCGTTTCGGTTGCCCTTGGCTGTTGAAAATGCACCGGGTACCGGTTGCCGTGAGTTCCGGAGCGACAGGTTCCCCGGGAGAAACACGTGACGGCTTCTGGCGCGACGCGCCGCGCCGCGTACGCTCTCGCCATCGGTCCCTCGATATAGATCGCGATCCAGGGCACTGCCTGAGAGACTACTTCGCGAAACACGGATCTTCGCGGATCTTCGCGGCTAGCCGAGAAGAGGAACCCGGCTACGGGGAATAACGGATGAGCCGGCGCGTCTGGCGCGGCAAGTACTATTTCACTGGGAGCAGCGAGCGCGAGCGAATCCTCTCTGGTCGCCGGTCGTCGCGGAAAGTGGCATCGCCGGTGGTCGTTTCGTGGAAACGAGACGTTTCTCGTTTTCGCGAGACGTAGCGCGATATTTCGGCGCTCCTCGGGGACGTCCGAGAGCGTCCTGGAACGACCGGCGGTCGGCGGACGTCGGACGGCGGTCGGCGCTCGACTCCGGTCGAAACCAAAGAACCCCGGAGGGAGAAACCTCGCGTAACGGACGCGACCTAAGACCGGCTCGAACCTAACGAGGTCACTCGTTATACGAGAGAGGGAACACGACTCGGTCTCGGACTCGGACCCGAGACACAGAAGGGAAAAGACCTAGAGGGAGAGAGGAGAGAGACGAGCGTGCCGATAAGAAGACGCCGGCGACGCGGTTTCCGTTTCTCCGCGTGCCGAATCGGCCTCCGTGAATAAAACGAGTAAAAACGACACCGTGTGTCGTTTTCGGTGCGCTACGAAACCGCACGCCGACAGATTCAGCGTGGGAAGCCTAGGAGAGCCTATGCGATCGAACGCCGAACAGGAAAAGCCGGAGGGAAGGAGAAAAGAAACGCGGCGTGTCCGAGCTGGGAACGCGCAGTCTTTTCGGCCATTTTGGTGTCTAGAAGAAGCACTCTAGTCCGTCTTGTGGCCTGTCGATCTCTCCCTCCCTTCGGCCGGTTCCCTCCTCGCCCCCGACCGCTCGCCTCTTATCTCTCTCTCTCTCTCTCGGTCTCACTCTTTCTCTCTCTCGGTCTCTCGGTCTCTCACGCACCTAGAGTCGCATACGATGACACGTGCATACGCTCGTCGGATGCACACACGCGCGCACTCGCGAGGGCACTCCTCTTTCCGTCTCGGTCTTTCTCTCTCATTCTCTCTCGCTCTCTCTCTCTTTCTCCCTCTCTCTTTCTCGCTCGCTCTTTCCCTCCGATTCTTTTCCTCCTTCCCTGCGTCCCCTACCCTTTCTTTCTCCCTCTCTCCCTTTTTCTCCGTTTTTCCCCTCTTTGTCGCTCGCTCATTCTCCTCTCTCCCCCTTCTCGAGGCCCCTTCCTTTCTTCCCTCTCGGTGTGTATCGCGCGCGCGAGCGAGTAAGCGAGCTTTTGCGAACGAATGTGCGAGCGTGCGGGCGAGCGAGCGAGCGAGCGAGAGAACACTCTCGCGCGTACGTGTGCAGAGTGTCGCGCGCTCTCGCACACCGACGACGGTTGTCCGTCGAGCTCTATAGGGGGTTTTCGGGTGTTCTCTGACATTCTCTCCCCTTTTTGATTTCTCTCTCTCTCTCTCTCCCTTTCTCTCACTCCCGTTCTCATACACGCTCTCTCTTTATCTGCGTTCTTTCTATATCTCTAAGGAAAGGAGGATCGAGAAATGAAGGTAAATGCAGGATGATCGCCGGTAGATAGGAGATAGTGTGTACTCACTCTCGCGACAGGAAGAAATAGTAATCGCGGGTTGCAGTTGCTCCAGGTGGTTTCTCGCGGCGATCAACGGGATGATGCGCTCCTTCCTCAGAGCCGATCGAGGCGGCTCGTGACTCTCGCGCCGAGCCGGTAGCCATGCTCCACGAGCATCGTCTTCCTCGACATGTTCCCGGTCGACGGATACGTGGTGTCCTGGCTCGTGGCGAGTCGGGTTCCCGCGTCGCTTTTCCTTTCACGCACCGTGTATACAGAACCAGGGACAAAGAACGAGAACGAAACACAGGCGGCGACCGCGAACCGACAAGGTCTCCGACGAGGAACGCGGCTCACTGATTCGCTCGCTCGCTCGTAGACCGCGACACGCGTACGAAAAAGGAGATCGAGCCGAGCCGCGAACTAACGAAATGGAATCGACGGTTGCACCGAACTCTCCGGTCGTGCCAGCTCCCCTCCACCGTCTTCCTTCCACGCAAGGAGCCTGTTGCTCTCCTCCGTTCGATCCTTCCGATCCTCGAGGGCGCCGCTCCACTGTCTCTTACTCTCTTACTCTCTCG
Source organism: Augochlorella aurata (assembly GCA_028455555.1). Lineage (NCBI taxonomy): Eukaryota > Metazoa > Arthropoda > Insecta > Hymenoptera > Halictidae > Augochlorella > Augochlorella aurata. Next base: position 2,501,236 of record CM052153.1, on the reverse strand, counting down.
CGCTCCAATCGCGCGTCTGTTCTCGGCTTTTCCGCTCGCGGTGTGCTCGACGGATCGGATTTGGATTTAGATTTGGATTTGGATTCGAGTTCGGGTTCGGATTCAGAGTCGGATCACGGGAAGAAGAAACTTCTCGCGCTCGTTTTCCACCGACGCGACGGATCCGAGAGTCCTCGATTCCGACGACGAGACGGCCACGAGGTTGGCGTCGACGACGATCGGTGTCACTCGTCGTCGACCGGTGCCCTCCGATATCGACAGGCCGATACCGGTCCCGGCGGCGGAGGATCAAGCTCGATCGGTTAGAGATCCGTCCGGCGCGCCGCGAGGCGACGCACCGCGAGATCGGAGCACGACGAGTTTACGCGACGAGGGCGTGAGTCGCGGATCGCGGATCGCAGCGCGCGTGCACAACACAACATCGGCAACGGCAGCGGCGACGGCGACGACGACGACAGCGACGGACGGCGGCTCGTCCGGATCGCCGATCCAAAACAACGATCCTCTTTCCCCTGCTTCTCCTCTTTGTCCGTGTCTCGGTCTTTTCCGGTGGTCGAGAGCCGTTCGCGCGAGAGTCGCCTCGTTTTCCTTCGATCTCGCACTCTTTGCTCTCTCTCTCTCTCTCACACTCCCTCTCTCTCTCTCCCTCTCTCTCGCTCTCTCTCTCTCTCTCTCTCTCCCTCCTCCCTGTTAATTTCTGTTACTGCTCTCCGTTACTCTCTGTCCTAGCCCTTTCCCTTCGCTCGCTCGTTCGTTGGTTGGCGCGACGATACGCGCCGCGTACGCACTGGTTACTGCCAGCCGAACAAAAACACCGAGACGTTCCTTAAGGGTTTCGTGTTCGTTTGTTTCGCGGGGGTTGCTTCTTCGGTAGTTCGCTTCCGTCTTTCACTCCCCCGTTGTTCTCTCGCTCGTTCCACGGGCGCACAGGCGAGAGGGAGATGAGGCGACACACGCACACGCACCACTTGCCCAGGCCTCGACGTTTGATCCGGCTCCGGGGATATGCGACGTTCGTCGAGTTGCATTGGGTCGCGCTGCGCTCCCGTAACTGCATCCGCGTCGGACGGTGCGGCTTGCGCGCTAGGAGCGCCGCCATCCAACCACCCCACCATCATCGTCCCACCACCGCCACCACCACCACCACCACCACCACCACCGCCGCCACCACCACCACCATCGCCACCACCACCACCAACAGCATTCTCCTCACCACCGACTCGGGCCACTACCACGAATACTAGGTCCTACTACTACTACTTCTACTACTTCTCTACTACTACCACCGCTACTACACACTACCACCGTCGTTCTCGCCGCCAACACATCCTCGAGACTTCGCGTCGTCCACGCTACCAACACACGCGACCTTCCTCTACTCGTCGCAACCACTGGCAACCTCGTCCACGTCATCTTCGTCGCCCGCCGCTGTCGTCGTCGTATCGACGCTGCGTGCCCCGACCACGACCACGACCACTGCGATTACCTCCGTCACTGCCACCGCTCGTTCCCGACGACGACGACGACGCACCGTGCACGCACGGCCACGAGTTAGTTACGAGCACACGGGAAGCACACGGGAACCCGCCGCCTCGCCGCTCTTCCTCGAGGCCGGTCGTCGCGAGAGTCGCAAATACTCTCGCGAAACCGGCGCATCGCGATCGCCTTCCGATCGAAATTCGACAGGGGCGAATAAGTCGGAGACGCTGCTGAGCTGCCGTCGCCGCGACGGATGCGGGGACCTTTTCGGTGACACGCGCGCGCGACCGCTGCAACGCCGCCTTTGTTTTGTCACCGATCGGTGATTTAGAGGCTACGTGTTGCGTTACTCGAAGACATCAACTTCTATCTTTAGAGCGAGTGCTTGCTCATTTCGTAAAGCCACGATACGTGGCCGCGCGCGTATACGCGAGGCGGCCGCGTACATGTTCGGCTCCCCCGGAACCTGTTTCAGTCGCATTGCTTTGTCTTACGCTCATAGATCGCCTTAATGCATTCTTACATGCGAGTTTTATCGATTTCCTTGCCCCGCGCTGCTCCACGCTCCGGCTTTTCTTCGCGGAACGCGATCCTTCTAGAATCCAATTTAAGAACGCCTCCTCGGCCGGCGAGCCGCGGCCGCCGCGCCGCGCCGGTTCCTAGAAACCGGCCGATCGAACCTCGTTTTCACGAAACCTCGGCGATCGCCGTAACGGCCGGTACCTACTTCCCACGATTAGTGTTTTTCCACGCGGGAACACGTTTATCGGTGTCGTCCCGCCGCGGTCTCGAGCGAGCCAGCGAGCGAGCGAGCAAGCGTCGCGCGCGTTTGGTGACCCGCGGCTGATCTATCCTCGCCTCTCCTCCCCACCGGCCCGGCCGCATCGTGGCCATGACACTTTTAATAGGAGACAATTTGATGCAGTTGCCGCTGCGATTTGAAATTTAAAAGCTAATCGCTGCGGCGCAGCGGCTGACCGCTTTTAGACGACGGTTTTTCCGGAGATCGCCGGAGCGGTTGCAACATCTCGGCCGGGGGACAAAGAGTCGCGTGTCAAATCGAATCGAATCGAACGGGCTTGCAAAAGCGGCTTCTGCCCGCCGCGGCTCGGCGTCCGCTCGAGAAACGCCGTTCCGGAACAGCCGCGCGCCGCGCTGCGTTTCCAATTTATATTCGCCGGGAACGCGCATTAATTTATTAACTGAAAATACGCGCACCGTTTCCCGCGGTTCACTCACGCTATCGTAAAATCTTGTTAAATTGACCGTGAAGTTCCCATTAATGGCCGTACACACGATAAACGCGATTATAACTTTTATCTGGTCGCGTTTAATCCCCTTATTTCTTTCTTAGCTCGCGTAATTGTTCTGGCTCGCGTACACCGACACCGGCTCGCTTCTCTCCCCCTTCCTCTCTCGCTCCTTCTCCCCCTTCACCCTCTCCACCTCTCTCCATCTCTCTCTCTCTCTCTCTCTCTCTCTCTCTTTCTCTCTCGTCCTCTCTCTCTCTTTCGATTCATCCGTTTCACCGGCGAGCGAGCGCGCGAACGCGAGAGATAACGCGTTACGCGATACTCGCGAATCGAGAAGTCGCCGGTTCGCGAGCCAACGAAAATTCGCCGCCGATAAAAGTAGCGTCTAATCGACCGGTTCCGTGGCAACGAGCGACGAAACCGGTGCCCTATCTGTCTATTTATTGGTCTATCTTATCGGCGACGAGCCTATCATTTTTCGCGCGGTCCTTCAAACTTTGCGCAACAACTGCGCGACGCCGCGGGCGAAGGGGGACAGCGGCGATCGACGGCGGACCTTGAAGCCCGCGGATGCTTTAGAAATTCGTTAGATAATCCCGAGACACGGCCGCGCTCTCAAGATGGCAGTCGAAAGTCGCAGATTAGATAGGACTCGCCGTTCCGACGCCTCCGCCGCTCCTGGCCGACCGCTGCGACCGCCGCCGACCGCCGCCGACCGTTACGCAATCCCCGGAAAATTGGTGCATCTTTCGAGGCGATCGCTCGAGGGACCACTCAATTAACCGGAGTAGCCCCGCCGCGCGAGGGTTAATGCCGTGAGAGCTGTTCCCTGTATACTTGACATTAAATTTTCCGGCGGCCTTCTAAGCAGCCCGTTACGTGGCCGGCCAAGCTGCGCCGCAGCCTTTCTCTCGGCGAGCTGCAACGCCGCAACGCCGCCGGAGCGCTCCGGCGCATCGGAACCGAAAAATCCGAGTGCATCGAAAGCCTCTCTCCGGCGTCCCGCCGCGCCGCGCCGCGCCGGTGTGCCGCAGTTTAGCCGCCGGTGTGCCGAATAGTCGGGACCGCGCGTTTCGAGCTTGATATTTTCGCCGGCGAGAGAGATACTTGTTGCTCTCGACCGCGAGCGGGCCAACTTTGCGGCGCGGGCGGCGGGGGTAGGTGTGTCAGGGGAGCAGGAACGGAGGCGAGGGAGACGGCACACGGAATCGGGATTCAAAGAGCGCCGGCGGAGGAGCATAACTCAAAGTTCTCGGCGCGAGCTATAACGCGCTCACGGTATTTTACGCGAGAGTTCCTCCTCGCAACCGCAGTCCGGACTGCGATCCGACCGTCGTGGTGCGCGCTGCTCGGATACGCGGCCGTGTGCGTGCCCGCCGGCCTCTGCGTGTGCATGTGAACGCGCGTCGATGCCACGTGACGTCTAAATTCAGTCGGCCATTTTGGAGCATGATTCATTTGTTTAGAATGGGTCGGATAGGAGCGGGAGGCGGAGTCACGCGCACACCAAATCTTCGCTGCGTTTTAGATTAGAGCCGGACGACGACGTCCTCGGCCGCGCGACGAGCTCAACTTTTCGTCGGCCGGATCGCGAGGCCCTTGGATCCTCGGCTCCCGCGATCTCCGGCGATCCTCTCCGGACCGGAGAGGCCGCAAGGCCCCGAATCGGCTCCTCCTCTTTGGCCGACCCTCGCCGCGGGACCTTCACCGAACCGACGAATTTCGCGCCCTCGAAACGTTGCGCGACGGAGTGCTCGCCTCGTCTCGTCTCGTCGGGTGTCGTCGCGTCGAGACGGCAGCCGAGTTGTCTCGCTCGAGTCGGGATCAACGAGCGCGACAAGGTTACGAGGTGTAAGCGTTTATTCCCTCGAAAAGGAGCATGAATAATTTATCGGCCGCGAATAAAATGAAAGGAGAGGACGGTGAACGCGCGCGCGGGACAACCGCGATCTTATCGGGCCGGAGCGTTATCGCGCCCGACGAAATCTTTGCTCCGAATCGTTGCTTTGTCGAGCTGCACGGGATAATTGCGGCCGCCGTTGCCGGCACTACTGGGTGTCCGCGAACGATCGATCCACGTTCCGTTCGCCGCGCGAACAGGCTATCTGCCGCGATCGATCAAACTTGTCCCGCATTCGATTAAAGTTGCATCGCCGGGCGACTGCCATCGAAGATCGATAGTTTCTTCGCGGACACACTGTATGCGACTCCGGCCCGTGAAAAAACAAAGGAGCGTTGAAATGCGGGCGTCCGACGAGGGCCGGACAGAAAGAGAGAGTGGAAGCGGACGAGGTCCGGCGAAGCGTGTTCCATCTTCCGTCTCGCTCTCTTCCTCTCCGTGGCCGTCGCCGTTGCATTGCCGAAACTGCAGCCGGTCTTCGCGGCGGATGCGGAGCCACGGCAGTGCGGTCGGATGGGCCCAAGGTCAGTGGCAGTGGGTCAGTCGGACCAATCGCGCGGCTTCGTTGGCGAAGGCCGCGCCGAATTCGAAGCGGTCACGAGAGGGGATCGTCTCGGCGAAGCGTATCTTTCGAGGACGGCCTACCGAGCCGGCGATGGAGTCGATTCTTTCTCGCTGCTCTCCCTCGCCTCTCCGCGCCTCTCCTCGTCCCTCCGGTCCTCATCCGTCTCGTCCTCTCTTGTCTCGTCTTGTCGCGTCGCATCGCGTCGCATCGCGTCGCGGCGCGTCGTCCGGACCGTAGCGTGACGCGTCGTTGCAGAGACAAGCGTGCACACGCGGCGTCGCTCGTTCATTCCGGTGTCGAGCGAGCGGTGCAGGAAAGAGAACGGATAGCAGGCCGGTATCCGAGCCGGCCTTGACCGTATCTCTGCTTATCGCCGCCGCGTTCGCGCTTTACGCTCGTCGTCACGCGTTCCCGATGCCGGAGAGTTATCCGTCGACGAAGACGACGCCGGCGTTCCCGGCTTTCCATTTCTACGGACCAGCCGCGACTCGACCGAGGAAGAAAAGGATGAAACAGAGCGGACGGATACGTGACGAATACGGGGACCGTTCGACAAACAGGCCCTCTATTCGTGGCCCACGCGATTGGTCGCGCGATGACTAGTCGGCCATGGGAAGGCACCGCCTACTAACCTCCAAAAACTTCATCGTTTCGGTCGTCCATCTTCTTTCGCCTGCTCCGTGTATTAGAACGCTTCGAACGCAGCTACAGTAAATAGAGTGCCCTCAGTTTTTAAACAAAAATGGACAATTTGTTATAGTCGTTGACGTATCGAATAATTGTATCCCCTCTTTCATAATTGTACATTTTTGTGTAGAAGCTGAGTGACTATTTGAGAGAATTTACCGTAGTTCGAGTGATCCATATCGCATTCTGGACTGCACAGGTTTTCGAACCGAGGCTCCGAAGGCACCGCGGGCCCTCGAAGGGCCGCGAGCGCGGAGCCCCACAGAGCGAACCGTGCCAATAGCCGTGCGGCCGATTCACGGCGAATGGAGAGGCGTGTAACGCGTGGATTACGTCCTCGGCGTTATTAATTCAATTAGAAGGGACGCGAGAACGGTTTGCAGGCCGCGTCTCGACGCCGGAACGAACTCTCCACCGACTTCCTCCCCCGAGCGCGAATTTCCACGTCGACAATTATTCGAATTAATTTCGCGATAATTATACCGATTATGCAAATTATGTAATTTGTTTCATTAGCCCCGGCGATACGCATTATCAGGACGAGTACTCGCGAGGCGATCTCGTCACGGTCCGGCGGCGTTTCGAGAATAGCGCGAGCTCGCGCGCGCGCGTCGCGATTTTTCGATCGGCGCTCGGCTCTCGGCTCTCGGTGTGCGACTCGCTTGTATACGTGTAAATGGCGTCACGGTTCGCGGTAGACGCGCGAATACATTCATCGGCGTTATCTGGGACGACGAAAGGGTCTTCGTACGTCGAGGCTATCGTAAGTGCAAGGTACGCTGACACAGAATAACGCGTGCATAAACGCCGGTAACGAACCGTTGTTTACTCCTAAGTATCCTAGCCACCGTAATTGATGTTACGTAAGTACTTGCACGCCGCGGTACTCGCACGGCCGGCCGGCGATCACGGACGAATCACCGCCTTTCTCCGGCCGCGAACCGCCGTCCGCGCGGAATCAACCGAGACCTCCGAATCTCCGAGGACCGCGACGCTCTCCCGAATTCGCTTCCTATTCGAGCGCGAAGCCGTTCGCATCAATTGCCGAAAGACGGGCGATCTGCAATTTGGTTGGCTCTTTAGCCAACACATTTCACACTCGGGGGACGCGAGCACGCGGCGACGTCGGAACGGTTCGATTCGGTTCGTCGAATTTTCCCCGGGCGTCGCGACGGATCAATGGAATTAAGGACGTCCGCCGTGCCGTCCCGCGGCACTCCGCGCCATTCCGCGCCGCGCCGTGAATCGGTAACCTCGAATCCGGAGATTGCGATCGCGGTAGCTGGCAGAGCGCCAGCGATTCCATGCACCGGTGGCTCTTGAAAGTTGGTAGCGCGATTTCCCGCTCGGGAACCCGCTGCCGGATTCTTTTCCGATCGTGCGACCGTTTCGGCGGCGATTCGGCCTGGCTCCGCGCCCTTGAAAACTCGGGATGGCCAGATCGTGGCTCGAATACGACAGCCTTTCCCTCTCTTTCTCTTTCACTCTCTGCCTCTCCCTGTTTCTCTCCGGTTCGGCGTTCGCCGGTCGTCTGACCATATTTTGGCGATACCTACTTGTTGCGCGAGGAACGAGCGACGCGTACATATGTACGTATACCTGGCGTGTGTGCACAGCCGCATCTACATACCGCGGCACATGGACTCGACATCGGCGCGGCTCCGCTCTTGGCACAGGTACAAATAAAGTCAACGACCCAGGACTCGAAATAATTTCGCTGTTTTCTTCCCGAAGCGGCTGATCGCGCCGGCTGGTCTGCCCCGGGTGCAACGGTCTTGCGTTTCTGCTCCTAGCGCGTTTCATCGACGTTTAATCGGGAGCACCGAGCGAGCTCGTTACTTCCGAGCAGACTCGGTCAACCGCGCTGTTTACGGCTAATTTCTCGAAAATCATCGAGGGCGTGGCCACGGCGGCCGCATATAATTCGTTCGAAATCCAATGCGACCGGAAAGCCGATTTTAGCTTTGACCGGACGGCAGCGAGCCGTGCCGGCCTGCCGATTTTACCAACGATCCCCCCCCCCCCGGACCTTTGTTACAATCGCGCCTTTGTGCCGGCCAACCGGACAGTCGAATCGGTCGAATGTTTTCGGACCTAATGCGATGCGCGCATCAGGTAGCGAAGCGCGGCCAGAGATTTCGCGGAACGAAGCGGAGCGGTGCGGAGCGGTGCGGAGCGGCGACGACGAGGGCGAAAATTTTCGTCGGGTTTTCCACGCGCACCGGCAAACTGTTGCTGTGACATTGAACGATCGACGCGACGGTTCGCGGCCGGTACATAAGAGAGGAGTACATACGGTTCCAGCAGACTGCTGGTACATGCCGGCGTTCCTCGTATTTCGGGGATAGCGACGCGCTGCTCAGCCAACTACCCTCGCGCTGGCTGCACCCCTTCCATGGCCGACTTGGAAAATTTCGGGGGTAACCGACTGCGCTTTAAACGAGCTAGCTGCCGCGTCAGCTGCCGTCGCCACCACCACCGACGCTACCACCACAGCCACCGCCGCGCCGCTCGCTGCAGCTGACCTATATATTCGGCTACGTTATGTATGCACCCACATATATACTAATACCTACTGTGCATCCGCTACGTAGCCGACGGCGTCGATATAAACGCGGTTACTACTTGTTGCTCTAGTCCCAGAAACCGAGAGTGCCCGCTGCGTTTCGGAGTTCTCTCCCGCCTCTATCGGACGGCTCCCAGCGACTCTCAACTAGAACCGCCTGGATTCATCTCCGAGCTGGACGCGACGAGTCGTCTCGACGACGGAAGACGCCCGCAGGCACTTGCAGGCTACTCGGAACTACAACTTGCATATATTTCGAATCGCCCGTTCGACGCGATCGTTCTGCGAACAGCTCGACCCGCGATCTTCCGGCGCATTCGAAAGCGCGTTCGGTAATAGGACTCGCGCGGCTCGCTGCGAATCGGCTCGTGGTGAACTGGTAAACAGTCTCGCCACTGGCACCGACTATGAATTAATCCGCGACGAGTCCGCGTACAAAGCCAGATACGAGAATACTGGCGGCAAATGAATGCAATTCGCAGTCCGTGGGCGTCATAGACGAGCATTCTAAGTCGTGTGGGCGGTAACGAAGCGAACTTTTAGTTCGACGGAGAATGAAAGAGTTCGGCGAATGAATGGAAGCCGCTACGCGATTGTTTCGCGAACGTCGAAAATCGTCTCGCTACGTATCCACGAATTCTCGTGGAAGACGGTCGAGGAGGGATCGATGCGCGGAACGGGGTCGCGAAGATCCCATTGATCCCCGGCAGACGCGTCTTCGAGCTGGCACAGTGTCGTCTCTAGAGACGTAGCGCGGTGGATGCATCCGATATGCATGCAGACACGGGGACGCCTGCGAAGCGTCGCCGGCGCGGTTGTATTCGGGTTGCATCCACCGACACGGTGTGCACACCAGCGCAGTGCACACAGTGCGACGCAGCACACAGAGCAGACGGGGCACACACTGGCGCGGCGTAGCTGGCTCTCGTGCGATGCACATGCAGTTGCGGGGATCGGTGTGCCTGTAAAAGCGCTCGAAACTCGCCCGGCCGAGGTGGTGTGCGTGGCGCGCCATTTGTACGGTCACACGGTCGAGCACACGGTCGCACACTCGCTCGCGAGGCGAGCTGCATCGGTGCCGGTGCCGGTGCTGGCTGCCGTACACGTAGGAGCGCGCGCATGGATGCGCGCAAATGCCTCGGACTGCATCGGTGTAGGAGCAGCGCGTCCGCGCCCGAGAACTCGAGCCCGCTCCGCGTAGGTGTGCTGGTGCACGTGCACGTGCACGGGCCGCGTGCATGTGCAGGCAGCCGGCTGCACCGCGCCGGCTTGTATCGCTGCGAAACGCGATGTGGAACACACTCGCTCTCGATGGGTCACTCTCACTCTCTCGGCCGAGAGGGAAATTTGGCAGCTGTTTTAAACCCGGCTAACTGGCGAAACTACCGACCCACCTCTGCCACGGTCCTTCCGTCTCTCTCCTTCGCCCCGAATCGTTCCCTCTCTCGTCCCCGACCCGCTCGCCACTGCCGCTGCCTCCGGCTTCTTTCTTCCCCTCTCGCTCGATCTTTCCCCGCTTCGGCTCCACCCGACGAACCACGAGCTTCGCTCACCGAGCTTTTGGGACTTCTTCTACCCTCTCTGTTCCTCGCCGCGCCGTTATTCTTTCCGACAAATTTCTCCCTCGTTGAAATTCCACCCGGAAGCTCCGAGGAAAGTTCCCGTTCGTTCACCCGGCCGAAACTCGATTTCAAAGATCGCGACGGACCTTCGTACGTGCAACGGCCGTCGCCGACACGGAGCATACTTCGCCGGCAAAAAGTCGGGTGCACGCGTTCTGGTCGCATCGAACGAGGCTGGTTCGGCAGCGGATGTGTCGCGCACGATTATTCGTGGCAGGCCTGTGTGCATACGAGGGCCGCCGCGTGCGTGTGCGAGCGTCTGCGTGCGCGCGCGCGAGTGTGCGTGCCCCGGCTCGCAATACGCGTACGCGTCTCCTCGTGTCGCTCTCCTCGTCTGTTCCGTTGCGACGCGGCGCGGCGGCCCGCTTCTCGCTCCGATGCACTCTCCCGATGCGCTCTCCCGTACGGCGAACTCGCCGAACGTGTAGCTTTTTTACCACACTGACCTGGGCTAACTCGGCGTGCAGTGCCGAATAATAAAACCGACGAAACCGCTGACCCCCTCTCCTCCGTTGTGCGCGTCGCACGCACGCATGCACGCACGCACGCACGCATGCAGGCACGCACGCGAAAAGGAGAGTGTGCGAGAGCTCTGCGAACGCGAGCGGTTGCACCGTCAGGAACTCGAGGGAGCCCTCGCTCCGACTCGCTCCGACTCGCTTCGACTCTCTCCCACTCGCTCCCACTCGCTCCGACTCGCCGAACCCACTCCGCCCTCCAGCCAAATATAAATGCGGCGGTGTGCGCTGGTGCATCGCACACGCACACTCGCACACGCTCCCACCGACCTGCTCCCGTCTCCGGACAGAATGCACCGAGTGGCACACAAACGAACCTGTCCCGAGGGCAGGGCCACGGTCACCCGAAAATACGACTGCTCCGGCTCTCACTCTCGTTCGTGCTCGCATTCGGCTTCCGCCGTCTCCTTCCTTTCTCTTCTTTCTCTCTTTCTCTCTTTCCCTCTTCACCCGCCCTTCGAACCGCTCCTCACTCGCTCTCTCTCTCACTCTCTCAATCCTCTTCCCTCTCCGTCCCTAATTTCCCCTCCTCTTTTTGTCCTTTTTAGTTTCACCCTCTTCTTCTCCCGTTTGCCTCGTTGCCTTTCAATGGCTCCGAGCCTCTGTGTGCCCGCGTATTGTGCCCGCTACCGGCTGATTCACGAATCGTGGCCCTCTCGATTACCCGCGACCGTGGGATCGACCGAATCCGCTCTTTTCCCGGATCCACCGGCCGCGTTCTGGCCGCGCGATCGAGCACAGATCATCGTCGAACGCGACCGACTCGTTGGACCAGTTGCCGGTTCCACCCACCACGGGGTCGGCGAACCTTTTTCCGAGCGTTTCTAGGTCTAGCAGGCTGCTCCTCGGTTCTTGTGCATGCCGGGACGGATTCTCGCAGCGCAGTCAAAGCCGCACGGTCTCCTCTGTCCCCTAAAAATCTAGCTCCGAGGTAGGCGGGGCTTGCGCTCTTGCCCAACCTACCTAATACACTCGCTATGTCGTAGAGCAGAGTACACTGCTTTGAGCTACGGTGGCGGTACTACTGCTCTGAATTTCAATGCGGTCCGGACAGTGGCCCGGCGCTCGTGGCTGCCCGGTTTTCCGACAGGTTCGAAGCGAAGGCTCGCGTGATTTGAAAAGGGAACGAGGAAGGCCAACCGCTGTCCCGGGATCGGTGAATTGCGATCGCGGCTAGAGCACCGATAGATTCGAGGGGAGGACCCGTCGCGTTGTAGCGCAGAGAGAAATAGAGAAAGAGAGAGAGAGAGAGACGATACGGTAACGCTTCTGTGGCAGGAACGTGGAAGAGCGGTCCGGTCCGGCAGCGCGGTGATTACAAGCTCCAGGCACTCTTGGAACAAAACGCCCTCTGTTCTAGCGAATGCGACGACCTATCCCAATGCGCTGCGACGCGCGGGAGAGGAGAACGCGGCTGTAATCGGCTCGAATTCGAGCGGCATGCGATCGCGGAGGGTTCGCGAGAGGGAAGCTGCGATCGCGAGGGTTCGCGCGCGCTGGTAGTGACGCGAGGCGACGCGCGGCAGCGATTTCGAGCGGACGATCGCGAGCAAAGACGATCCGAAACCTTCCGACTGCGAGCGCCGTGAGTCACTCGCGACAGTCAGGTGAGTCAATAGCTCTGTCGGCCGGGCGATAAGCGCGCGATGCAACGCTCGAATCTTGATGCGTAAAATCGAATTCAGCGAGCCGACGAGCCGCGGCGAGCCTTGACCGTTGCAACTTGCACTCGCGCGCCGTATTTCGCCCGGCTATCTCTCGCCGCTGCAGCTTATCGCGGTATCTCCGAATTCCTTCCCACCGCGGCTGCTCGGGTCTCTCGATCATCCCTGACAGTCCGCTGCACGAGCCAGAGGACGTCTCGCAATGTGGGCCACGATCCACGCGAACGCTCGATCCTCGGAATAATTCGCTAATGTCCCGGCTCGAGGGCGACCCCTTTCCGCTCGTCTCGGTTTACGATCTAAAAGCCTGGGCGCACCGCTTGCGAAACCCTCGGCGAGCCGCGTAGAAACGATCGCCGATTTATCGTGGCTCGGCTACGACCAAGGAGTGGTCGCTCGTAAAGAACCTCCTAACGAAGAGCGATCGGCTCGGTTCCCCGGCGTGGCGGTTGTGCCATCTAATTTCCGAAACATGCGACGACCGGTGCCGGAGCGTTTCGTGTCGAGCCGACTCTCGGCGAAATGTCAGCGCGGGCGCGCGCGCGCGCAAACGGCTTTTTTCCGTCGACCTGCTTTCGCGGAGACGGATCTAATCGACCGATCGATCGGCCGACCGCCGCTCTTTGTTCCGTCCCGGGAACGCTCGCGTCCCGGAAAATTCGAAGCGTGTACTCACCGAGCGACGTGTTTCCCTCGTTGCGTGCTCGGTCCCGAGCCTGCGTCCGAAATCCCGCGGCTCCTGCTCCCGGTCGAGAAACTTCTCTCTCGCGAAATCACTGAATCACGTTGCAAATAAATCTCCATCGATCCGTTGGTCAAGGCGGTCCCGTTCCCGTTCGTTCGATACCGGGAGACGTGTTTACGCCGCGCACATTGTCTTCGCGAGTGCACCCGCCGCTTGTTTTCGCCGCTCGGATTCACGGAATTTCGCTGTTTTGGACAGAAAGGTTGATTTATGCGTTAGATACGTTTATCGGACGCATTGGCGCGGCGAATTGGATCGTTGCACCGGTTCCGCCCGCCTCGGAACGCTCGACCGTGAAAACAAGACGCTCGTGCTCCGCTGCTCGCTCGCGACTGCGCGAAAAATCGGCGTTCGGGGTTCTGGCGCGCGCGTGTCCCACGGGTCGGCCGCGTACAATGCTGAAACTGCACTCGGATGGGTATCGCACTTTAAGTACCATCCGATAAACGATAAGAACTAACTGGTAAAAAGGGTTATCTGACGCATCCGATAATTTTCAGCGCGAAGGATCGCGCGCCGTGACTCTTTCGGTTACGTAAACGTCTCCTCTATCGCCACCTCGCGCGGCCGAAACGCGGAGAGAAAGGGGAACGGACGGAAATCGGAGCCCAAGAATCGCACTCGAAATCGACGAGCACGCGAGTCAGCGTCTAGACGCGCGCTCGCGAGGACTCTCGTTGCGCGCAGTCCGATCGACCGGCGGCGACCGCGATCTCCGGTTTTCGCGGAAACGGTTCCGGGGGCCTGTTTCGGCTTCTCACTGTCCGACCGCCGCTCGGCCACTTCGCTCGGCTCGTGAAGCGCGCCCGGAGACTGTCCGCAGCGTACCGATTCGCCAGCCTTGCTCAAACCGCCGCTGTTTCGCTGACTCGGACACGTTGCTCCGTACTGGCCGTCCGCACGTTCCGTGCATCCAGATAACACACCAGTCGATTCACTAACCTACCTCACTCCGACGCTACAGGGTGGTCTAAAATCGGCGCGGCCGACTCGCGCCGCGACCGACCACGTACGCTTCTTTGCTTACCTTTCGCGATCCTCGACCGATTCGTCGAGCCGCGGCTGCGAGGCGAGAGAGTTTGTTTAGCTGCGTCGTTAGTTTTTCAATGAATCGCCGCGACTCTTTTTCCCGCCGCGCCGTAACTGCCACGTTTACGCTCGACGGTTTCTGTGATCGTTTTTTTTTTTCCGCTCGCGTAACCCGTTTAACGGCTTTTTGTCGGCCGCGCCGCGCCGATGCCGCCGCCGCGATCCCGACGCTTTTCTGGGCATACGTTCGACCCGGGCAACGACAAAGACCACTTTGTCTTTAACGATCGTGTTTGCGACGCATCGATCATTGTTTACCGGCTGTTTATCCGGCCGAGCCGCGATGTCGTAACGCGATTTCGCTAATCGCGCCGTATCTCGACGACCCAGAGATCCCAATCGACGGGAACCCGATGAGTTTCGCGAATTTCCCGCGGATTGCAACCGAATTATCTGTCTCGCGGATAACACCGGCGAACGCTGTGTTTCGATGTTTGTCTTTCTGCGTGCGCGACGGCGGCTGGCTTACCGAGCTTGACGCGCTCGCTGGCCGACTTACGTTTGTGCGATTCAATTGGGAATAGAAAGAATAACATTTTAACTGTCGTTTATTAACCAATTAGCTGGGGCGCCTCCTTTTCAGATCAGATGACGAGTATACTCGTCGAATATAGAGCAAGCGACGCTGTTCGGATCAAAACCACGGTTTTGTTTTATAAAATTAATAATTTCAACTTATCATTAACATATACTGCATACATAATTATCGAAAAATCAGGAAAAATCAGATACTTATAAAAGTTAAAATCGCTCGTTTTATTCTGGCCCGGCCTCGAAATATTCCAAACATCTTAAAATTTGAGAATATGCTTCTCCTTTCACTAAAATTACATTTTAAATAACCACTGGTCACTACTCTATACTCGCGACGAGTATACTCGTCGAACACGGCTAACTGGTTAACCAATAATAATATCTATTCGATCAACGGGAGAAAGTTCCCGCGTTCTCCCGTGAAAATTTAAATCGAGCCCGAGCTCCGCTGTCCGCGTGTTAACAGTTTCCGATCGGTGATCGATGACGGCCAGTATTTCGGCTGCGAGTCGCCTTATCGGCCAGCGAGCGACACGTTTCTCTCGCATCCGAAACGAGCAAATATTTTCCAGTGGCTGCGACGCGGCCAGAATATAAAAGCGAATAAGAGAGAGAGAGAGAGAGAGAAGGGCGAAAGCCGATTAAAATTTCGGTTCGCCGTCCGGCTCGATGAGAAGCTTGAATCGCGTTGCCATCGATTCCCGAATTCAAAGAGGCGCGTGGAGAATCTCTTGATTCCTGGCTAAGCGAAAATGCACCGGTTATCTGGCCGCACGAAGATGGTGCTCGCGTGTCTATCGCTCGATAAGATTGCATTATAGTCGGTCGGGCTTGCGCTCGAATTAATTAAACCGCGAATAAAGACGTCCCCGTCGGCGCTGCTTCCCGAGCAGCCCGTCGTAAGCCAGATTAATGGAATTCAATCGTGAACAGACGCGGCGGCGCGTCATTGGCCGCTCGTCCGAGAGACGACCTTATCGTTGCGCTATTTCGGCGGTGATAACGTCACTCGACGTCGAGCGGTCCAGGTGCGGATCACAAATTCCCATTGCATCGCGATAAATCGACTCGTCGGCTCGATGCTCGCGCGCTCTCTCGACTTCGGAGGAGGACCCCTCGATCGATTCCAGCCGATATTTCTGCGCCTGCAACGAAGAACGCCGCGTGCCACGTGTTTTCTCATACAAAATATCGCTTGCAATGATAACGGATTTATTTATCTATTTATTGGATAGGAACGGGAAATTACTACAGTGACTTGATAAAGAGTAAAAAGAAAGAAACACAAGATAACCATAATTCCTTAAATTAATTAATATGATAAATCTCTACCGCGTATAATAACGTTATAATATGTAATAACGTAATAATACATTAACTAGTAATAGTAATAATTTATTAACGGATGAGAACTCTTTGATACAGAGAGTAGTAATAATTCACAGGTGACGTAATTTTTAATACGTTCCCGGACAGTAAACATTTTAACGAGCTGCAGAGATAGACAGGTGATTTATTTTTAAACTAATTGTGATATGCAAATTTTGATTATGCACGTATTGTTCGACTGCTCAGAATGGCGCATTTTACTGGTCACTGTAATAGAATGAATGCTATAGCATCGACATCGATGCGGTTCAAATGCTTCGTATTAATAGTATTTCAATTTGCACAATCTTTCTCAGACTAGAGAATTTCTTTTCACGCTGTTAGTTTAATATATTTATTTATTTATTAATAATATCTATATACTTATGGAATATTTTACGTTAACTTAAATGTTTTAAAAGTGTAACTCGAGAGGTTAACGTCCGTAGCTTTCTTGAATCGGACGCAACAAATCATTCGCGTTGTCGATAATAACGTTTCGAGAGGCGAAATCAAAATTTGGAGCAGTCGATCGTTTCTCGAGCGTCGCAGCGGTGCAGAGTTACGAGCGATCCGAATCTCGTGGAATTGCGAAAGCAGCTGCGCGGATTTCCGTGTTTGCCGACGAGGCGTCGTCGGCGGGCCAGGGATTTCCAGGCAGCCGAAAAGCTCGACGGAAAGTCGGCGAGTCGCGACGGCGATCAGCTGACGGCCGGACGCGAATGGGACATCGGAGCAAACTGGAAATCTATTTTCGCGTAAACGCGAGAACGCGAACGAGCTTACGCGCTTCCGCGCTTACGAGCACGAGCGCGTATTAAACCGAGAAACTGGTTTGATCGTGCACGCCGCTGGATGACCTCCCACGCGACGCGCGTTCTCCCCGTCTCCGTTATTCCATCGACGAGGAAACACGCGTTCGCGTTCGCTTCCCGCGTGCCGAAAATAAATCGTCATCCGTTGATAAAGTCTGAGATGACACCAGAAAACGTGCGCTCTTGTCTTATCGGCGCGCACGATACAGAAACGTTGAAACGAGCTCCCGTCGTGTCGGTCGCCGGAGAGCGACCGACCTCTGCGAATCGTCCCGATGCAACACCTACGGAGCATGATCGATCCACGAGACGCGACTCCGTGGCAGGAGTTTTCACCGGTCGCCGGAAAAATCGGATTTCGCGGCGCAGTCGCCGATTTTTCTCAACGCGTTGTATATCTGCGACGATCGTCTAGACGTCGCAGTTCTGTTTGTTCTCGAGTGGGTCCCCGATCGCGCCTTAAATTCAGCTTTATCTCTTCGTTCTCTCTCTCTCTCTCTCTCTCTCTCTCGCTTTCTCCCTGCCTCTGTTTCTCCGTCTTTCTCTCTCGCTGTCGCTCTTCGCTCGCCGGTTTCAACGGCGTCTCTCTCGGTTCCCGTCGAATGTCGCGCATGAATCGACCGATAGCAGCTGGCCTCGCTCGCACGTCTAAATGGGGTAAACGAACTCTTCGTACCGCCGAGTGGGGCACCGAATTGCGAGCCCAAAGTGCATCCGACGATAACGCAGCCCGATACTATGCTCGTTTCGCGCGGTGACGCACGCGATTCCTTAAAACGCTCGCGCTCGCGATCCACCGGACAACGAGCTTTCCCTTCCGTTCCTCCGAATACTTGTCGACTTATCGGACCACGCCGTATCTCGTCGCGTGGATCGAAACTTCTGCCGGGAGAGAGTCGAGGACGATGATCGATGACCGAGTCGAGTCGCCGAGGTGTGCGCGGCGTACCGTGCTTCTATTCGGAAGTATCATCTCGCAGAAGCGACATCGGCGAGCGTTCCGCGCGTGCAGGCGGCCGCGCGATACTTCTTTATCACGGACTTTCGAGAAGCTCGGTGCCACGCTGCCGTTTCGACAGCGTCGCGAATATTTCTCCGAAACCGTTCGTGACGAGGCTTCGCTGAATTTTCGAGCTCGCCTCGCTTTCCCGCGGCCGCTGGTTAGGGAAAACCGCGAGAGAACGGGCGCCCGTTCCCGAGATTCCTCGCCGCCGTCGAGTTTCTTGTCGCCCGATTTCCCGCCGCGGCGATCGGCGTCTTTGAAAGGAACCAATGCCGGAGGGAGGAGGAAGCGAGATGGGGTCACCGGGTCGAACGAAGAGGAAAAACGACAGCTCGTTAGGCGTCCAGTCCGCCGCGCGGTGTTTCACCGTGGACGAGCCGCGCGCTAGAATCTCGCGAATTCGCGTCCGCCGGCTAATCCGGCCAGATTTCAGCACGTGCGTACCGGTCGGCCGGGTTAAGGTGTCACTGGATGCCGCATTAGTTATCGGATTCCTTCGGCTGAGCCGAGAGCCCCGATTCTCGACGACCGGGAATCGACGGGGATTTGCGAGCGTAATTTCACCGAAGCAGGAGAGAAAGAGAGAGAGGAAGAGAGAGGAAGAGAGGCGGCATTCGAGCAGCATTCGAGAATCGTGAAAAGGAATGGCCCGCATCGGGGGAGAACGAAAATCCGACGTTTCGCGTTTGCGGGAGGATAACGGGGCCGAGGAGCGGATCGCGGAAAGCGCGGGGAACAAAGAATACATTCTGTTCCCCCCCCGGTGGTCGTGTCGCGGCAGATAACCGGCCGAGATAGCCCCGTTATCGCGCGAAAGGGTCCGTCGAAAAATCCTCGGTCGAACGGTCGTATCCATTTGGAGCTGTTTCCGTGGGGTTGCCGATTCGCCTATTCGCCTATTCGCTCTGGATACGAGATCCTTTGCCCTCTCACGACGCGACGCACCGCTCTCTCTCTCTCTCTCTTTCTCCGCTTCGCTTCTTCCTTCTTTCTCTCGTTCTCCATGCGCTCCCGCAAAACCAAGATAACCGGAATACAGGTTTCTGTGGATAGAGTTGTGCCGTGACGACGGTGACGACGACGACGACGACAACGCCGCGAAATGGTAGGGGGTATACCGGTAGAGATGCTAATGTCGGCCTTGTGCCACATACCCGTGCTCCTGGTGCCCGTCCACAGCCACTTACACCAACGACCGAACGATCGCGAGTATCGACGAGCGAGAGAGCACGCGGACACCGCCGCGGCCGCGGCCGCAACCGCGTCGACTCTTTCTCCCTTCCTCCCGCCGCCTCTCTCTCCGCTGTCCATCTCTTTGTTTCGCACACGTGCACCACAGGTTCGCGCACTCTTGCTCCCCGATGCGGCGCGGCGTTTCGATCCGCCGAGCACCGAAACAAGCGGGCATCTTCTTCTCACCTCCTTCGGCGATGCTCCAGCTCGTTTCGAGACACCGTCCCAAACGTCGTAATTTCGGAGCGCGATTCTGCCTTCGTACCAAACGCAGAAAGAATCGGCTCGCGAGACTTTGGAATAAATCGCTCGCATTCTATCGCGCATTGCAAATAGCTTTCCCACGGAAAACTCGGTGGACGCGCGCCCGGTTTTGCCTCGCTTCACTCCTTCGCTAGAACATTACCGCAGGCGTGAAATATTTTACGAAGCGGTTTGTGTAATAATCCATCTCGGATCACGGCTGCGTTTCGAGTCCAAAAGATACAGTTTAGATCTGAGATTGTTTTTATAAAGTTGTTCGTATTCTTTGACCCATAACCCGGGCATTGAATTGCTTGTCGGTTTAACCCTCGGAAGTGGACCTCGTGGAGGCCGAAGCTGGGTCATTTTGAGATCTATGCCAAAATCGAGCATGGATTCCAGAGCATAATTTTCTTCCTCGAGTGACTCACGTTCGTCCTGCGAGGGTTAATGCTCCTCCTCTATCTGCTAGATCAACACTGCCCTTTAGAACCTCATTCTACTTGTCGCGATTCAGTGCGACTGACATTGTTTGTAGGACATTTCAATTGCTAGCTACAATAGCGACAAATTATATATATTTTCCCATATATTTTTATCGGTATATATAAATAAATTAAATAAAATGAAATGAATTATTGACGCACGTTCTACGGGATCGAAACCCTTCGAAGAAGAAATCGACCCTGTCGAAGCTACTGCCTATAGTAGAGAAGAATGACGGCAACTTCTGCAAAGTCGAAGAAGAATAGCGACCGAGCTGGTCAACCCGGCGAGAATCGCACCCCGCGTCCCGTTAAAGTCGAAGCGGATATGTCGCGATCAGACATTTTTCCTCGGTTCGTCACTCGATCGAAAAGCCTTGAATTACGTAAACGCTGTGCCATGCCGGCGGGATTCGAAGGGGAGGCAGAGACCGATGGAGCCCGATGGAGCTCGTCGGAGAGCTCGCTGGATGAACGAGAGAAAAATGTCGGTGCTCGTCGTCATCGTCGTCGTCGTCGCCGGTCGCGGTCGTGCCGGTGGCGCAGAGCGGAGGCCTGGTTAGCTCGCCGCTCCGCGCGCATTATCGCGAGCACCGATCGCAATTTCATCGCGAGCAAGAAAGAAGGTTAGGCCATGCCGGGGCAGGCAGGCCAGGCCAGGCTAGGCCTCTCTGTGTGTAGGTTAGGCGCGGAGCGCGTTGTATCGCGCGAAAATCGCGTGAAAAACTGGCTGTCCTAGAAACGAACTGGCCAGTCAGTGGCACAAACCGCTCCTGACGTGTGCGCCGGCCGAGCTGGCGTGCGCCTTCGCGAATCGAGACGCGTTCGAGTCCGCTCGCCGGCGAACTCCGCGAGCATTTCCACGAATTCGAAGACCAGGGAGCCCCGAACGACTCTTGAACGGCTCCCGAACGGCTCCGGAAAGGCTCCCGAACGGCCCCTGGGAAAGCGGCGGCGTGCAACGGAAACGGCAGCCGAGTTCACGGCGGTCCCGCGAACCCTCCCGGTGCGAACAATCGCAATAATCCTCGGCGTATCGGTGCCGATTCGATTCCCGATGCGTGCACCGTTGCGTAATTAAAATAAGGAACGCGGCGGCGCAGCCGGATCGGGCAGAAGCTATAATTTATCACGGCATTTCTCAATATTATTATTCAGTTCCGCAGCGCGGAATCGAATGCCAGCTGATTAAGACTCGCATTAATAACAATAGGTACGCATTAACAAACTGCCGGGATAATTGCGAGCCTCCGATCACCGGGTTCTCGTCATTAGGCGGCAGACCGGGCAGCGTAACTCGTTACTACGCTCCCCTCCCCCCGCCGCAACCCCCTTCTGTTTCTCCGGGGGACGCGAAAGCGCCGCTTCAGCCGCAGAAAATAGCCTTTGGAACGACTCCGAGAGACTTTTCCATCGTCTTCCGATCTTCCGAAGGTATGCGAATCTTGGCGGCACGGCAGTCGCGTTACGAAATGCCCTTCACGGTCCCCGAGCCCGGTGCGCTCGCGCGCGCGCCTCGCCGCGTCTCGGCGAGTCCAATTTCTCGAGGTGCTTCGCGACACTGGTCGCCTCGGTGGTCGATCCGGCTCGTCGATAGCCAAAACCTGCGAAAATTCCGGCGCTCGGAAATTCACTCTTAAAACTAGACGAGCGAGCGCGAGGAAACGCGATCGCGCGCGCGAGCCGGCGATCGAAACGGAAGCGCGACGATCTTTGAACCCGGTCGCGACGCAATTCGACTCGCTCGCGCTTAGAATCCCTCCCCGCCTCCTCCGAACCAGTTTCGGTGATCGTTTTCCGACCAGAATTCGCACGGAATGCAAATGATCGGTTCTCGCGTCACGCGGCCGCGTCGCGCCGCCGTCGCGCGCCGCCTCGGGCCATGAATTTTCCGCGCGAATCGATCACGCGCGCTCTCCTCGTCTCTCTCCCTATCGAAGACGTAGTCCTCGTTGCGTAACAGGTAATTTTAGGAACTGATTTTTACGACGGTTCTTCGCTCGAGGCGAGCTCGCGCCCGCGCGCAGCCTTTACGTAACTTGTTTTGCCGCGAAATTTTACCGCGCGACGAGATCTCTCCGGACGCGCTTCGAACCGCGAGAGAGACGCAACTCCGGGCAAAAACGATTCGCGAGGTCGTTTCGGCGTATCTCGCCGCGCGGATTCGAACCGCTCGCCGGGGGCCGGCGAGCGAGTTGTCGGTTGCGACAGCTTTTCGAGGCTGACGCGCGGAAGAAAGTCGCGGAAGTCGCTCGTTCCCCTTCGGAGCGTCGCCGAGGCGGCCTTCGATCCGCGAAGATCGATGGCTCTCGCCGTCGCGATCCGAGGAAATCGGGATTCGACGCGTGCGACCGAGAAGGGACGAGCGATCCTCCGCGTCCCCTGCGACAAGATTTATAACGAGCATACGCGATTAATTGCGACGCGGAACATCCTCCGCGGATGCCTCGCAGCGAGATCGGAAGGCCTCCGAGTCTCCTACTCTTCGGTTCCGCAGTCCCCATCGGTCCTCCTGAGACGAAACGAGAGACAATCGACAGAGAAAGAAAGAAAGAGAGAGAGAAAGAGCGAGGCAGAGGATAAATTTGGGCGCGCGAGAGAGGAATCGGATCGATCGGGGGTCGGAATCGGCGCCGGGACGCGAGGCGGATTTATTATGCGGACAAGCGAGGCCCCGCGAGCGAGTAATAATCTTCGAGTGTTCTCTAATGCGAGTTGGAACCGGGCGGCCTCCAGCAGCCTGAATTCGTCCCCCTTTCCCCATCCGCCCCCTGTCCCCGGTGTGCCTCTCGTCCCCTCCTTTCGACAAGAGGGACGGCCATCTTGCCTAGACCGCGGCACACGGTGCACACTGCCGAATGCCGCCATGCTAACGCGACAAAGAAACCTCTAACCGCGGGTTAGGTTGCCGTAGGTTTGCCGTAGGTTTGCCGTAGGTTGCAGTAGGTTGCCGGCGCTGTCCGCATAGAGGCATTGCCGAGGGGCCTCTTCCATCTCTCGTACAATTCTATCGGGCCCCCCCTCGGCCTCCCCGCGTCCCGCGTTTCTTCTTTCTTCCCGACGTTTCTTCCATTCGTCCCTCTGGCTCTGTGCGCGCACCAAGAGAGACGTCGACCACTTCAAGGACGACGATCGTGCCGATCGATCAAGCCGCTGGATCGCTGTGGTAACTCGGCCCGAACCGCGTTCGTCTCGCTGTCTCTATTCGACTCTCCGCTTCTCTCCCGTTTCGTCTCGTCTCTCGCCTCGCTGTTCGCCGCTGCCTCCGCGCCGCTCCAGCGGAATCTTTCAGGCGCTGCGGGGCCTTCTCCAATTCGCGAGCCGAGTAGAGCAGAGCAGAATCGTCGAACGGTAGGTCCCGTTAGGAACCGGAAAGGGACCTCTCGGCGAGCAGCGAACGGCGGCGCTAGTTGGCTCCGCGGGCCAATTAATAACTCGTCAAATCGGGAACGACTCGCAATCAAGACCGATGCGGTGCGCGGTTCGGCGATCAACGGCGAATTGCGTCGCATTCTTCGAAGCCGCGCGGCAACGGACCTCGGCGAATCGGAAATTGCCGCAGCGCGCCGCGGTGATACAAATGAGCTCACTCGCTCGCCGCCGCGTCGCGCCGCGCCGCGTTTCCTAGACGACTTTGACGGAGCGGAGAGACCGAAATTTCGATGCTCGGGTCGTTGAATGGCTCGGAACGGCGCGACGAAGCGGGACGAAGCGGGAGGAAGCGGGGCGAAGCGGGACGGGGGAATCGGGACACTCGAAAGAAGCGAGTTCGATGGAACGCCGACGATCGGAGAGGTGCGATTGTTCTTGGTTCACGCGGTCGACTATCGGGAAAACGGCTACTTTCGGAGCAGTGCAACAGCAACGGCAACAACGGCAACGGCAACAGCAAATGCAACGGCAGTAGCAACGGGAACGGGGGAGGACTCGGTTGCGTCCGGCAACAAAGGCTGCTGGCCGCGACGAGGAGTGGAGAGGCGAGGAGAGGAGAGGCCGGGCAGACTCTCGGCTCTCTCGTGGTCGACGAGGATCGACGTGAATCGACGTGGATCGACAGAAACTCGACGCACGCGTGTCCCCTTTATTTTTAATCTTTGCTTTAAATCACCGAGCCGCGCGCTCGCGACACGCGTCGATGCCGTATACGCAAATATCGATTCTGAAAAGCGCCGAACAATGCCGCTTATTTTCTGTTTTCAATGCCCATTGTGTCAGCCGTTGCTGGACAGCAACCGCCGCGCCGCGCTCTGCTCCGCTCCGCTCCGGTCCTCGTCGCTCGGCGTCGCATCGCGTCGAGCCGCGCCGGCTCGCTCTCTTTCTCCCTTTCTCCCTTTCTCCCTTTCTCTCTTTCTCTCTTTCTCTCGTTCCCTCTTTCTTTCTTCATTTTCTTCCGCTTCTCTCTCGTCCGCCGTCTCTGGCTCCGTCTCTTTGTCCCTCCCTTTCGCCGTCCTCGCGTCCTCGCCCCGAATCACTTTGGACTTTTCTCACCGTTTCGTCGTCGACGTGGCGCGGAGCGGCGTCGAGCCTACTTTTGCTCGCTCGCTCCGCACCGCTTTCGTTCCGGCGCGGCGCGGCTCGCCGCGACGTCGTTACGCCTTTAATCGTATCGAACCCGCGAACACGGTTTAACGAGGGCCACGTTGCTCAACGTCGACGAACCCGTGGCGGTTTCTCTCGCCCTACTGCTCTCCTCGGATCTACGCGACTCGACGTGCAATCTCAGTTCTGGCAATCAATGTCCTGTTCGATAAACACCATTCTTCTCGCGAGTAATCAACAGTATTAATAGCGGCCGTTCGCGGTGGCGTGTTTTTAAAGTTTAAAGGAAATCGGAGACCGACTACGGATGCGTCGACACGATGATTAGAAAGTCAGCCACCATTCGGTCGATGCGAGATACGCTTACGGTGACCATGCCTACTCTCTTCGAGACAATAAACGCCGAATCGGGAATCGTTTCGGGTTTGAAAAGCACCCGTGTTGCTATTATTCTCCGTCATTATAGATTTTTCATGTAGTCTATTTATTTATTTATTTCACGGATAAAAATTTCCTTATAAAATGATCGGTCTCTAATTAATTATAGGTAGACAATAGTCTCGATATAAGTTTCGAGTAAAGAACAAAATGACCATTTTCGAAAAGTAATAAATCCAAACAATGTGCATCGAATCTGAAGAATTCGGTGGCTTTGGAGGTGAACGAAGCTTCTGGTAGGACAGATTGGACACCGATCGATTAGCGACACGCGTGATAAAGAAAGTCGGCTATCGAGAGAAAGAAAAAGAATTGTTAGAAGGGATGAAGTCGATTCGCCACCGGATCCCGAAAAATCAGAGCAGCGGTGTTACGAAAGCCGTCGCGCTTCGAAAATTCGAGCACTCCGCCGGCCAATTCTGGAGCGGATACGCAACAGTTATCAGTTCGATGAAACCGCTCGGAGATATTTGCGAAAACGGCGAACAGAGGCGATGCAAGATTCACGCGTCGATTCGCGCCTGTACAACGTTTCCGTTATTTTTTCACGCGCAACAGCATCGCCGTAATCAAAACTGTCCGTCTACGGGTTTTCGGGCACGCAGCCGCGTTTTTCTACATTTGACGGCAAATCGAAAGCGGTCGGTTTATCCGGTGATATTTCTGACAGAATATCCGGCCCGGTCCGTTCCGTTGCGGTTAATTGATTTTGCTCGCTCGCTTGCTCGCTTACTCGCTCGCTCGCTCGGCCGCTCGCCCGTGCAGGCGGTATCGAATTTTCGGAATAAAAAATTACACGGAGAACCCGGCGCAGCGCGATTCGGCACACGCGCGCGATACGCGCACAAACATTGCGAACGCGCGTCGCGGCGTGTACGCGCGCGCGCGCACGCACACACTCGCACGTGTGCGCGTCTCCCGTCGAGGTGTCGTTGCCCGGCCTTTGCGGTGTATCGCGTGCAAATTTCCATACGAATGCGTGCCGCCGCTTACGTTATTCGCCGTTTACGAATAACCACGAACGGCCCCGTTTACAAATCGCCGGCGAAACTTTTGCGGCCTCCGCGGTTCGGCCATCGAGCCGCGATGCGGCGGAGAAAAATCGAGTCGGCGCGCAGCGAGCCGGCCGAATAATAAATGTGAAAATCGGCCGGGAGATCGATCCCGCGGAGATCGGCAACCAGCAACGGCTCTCGGCCGCCGAGAGTATCGTCCGCGAAGTTACAATTTGCGAATGCACGCGGCGGTAGAGGCGAAGTGAAAGTGCAGTGTGCAGCGTGCAGCGTGCAGCTCTCGGTGCGCGCGGAGCAGCGGCTCTCGGTGTCTTGAAGCCGGGGAGCGCGGAACCTTCTGACCTTGTCCCAAATACTGCGACTGACTGGCTCGTTCGTACCTGGACAGGACGACGGCGACGGTAGTGGTAGTGGCAGAGCGCGGCGGTGGTAGTGGTTGCGCGTTGCAGGCCGGTGCCGGTGCTCGTGCTTGTGCTCCTGCTTATGCCCGTGCTTATGCTCGTGCTTATGCTCGGGCTTATGCTCGGGCTTATGCTCGGGCTTATGCTCGTGCTGGCCTGCAACTTCTCTCTCCGGCGCTGGCTGCGTGTACCTTGTGTGTCCTGTGCGCCCTGTGTACCTCGTGCACCGTGTGCACCGTGTGCGCCGTGTGCACCGTGTGCACGGCTTAAGGTACCGCTGGTCGCTGGCCCTCTGCTCTTTGTCTCGGATCGCTTGCTGCGCCTCGACGACTTCCTGTCGGCGAGAATTCGCCTCTGCCGACTCCCATCGAGCCGGTCGCGTCCCACTGTCTCGAACTTTCAGCGATTCCCCCTAGAAAATTCCGGCCGCGAACGCCGCCCGGCATCCCGGAGACCCCGGCGAACGAGCTCCCGCGGCCCGGAATCGCGTTTCTCTCTCGATCATGATCGTAAATATCGCGCTACTACTTTCCGAAAGTACCGAGGACGGGGGAGACGCGTCCCGGCGATGCGACAAATGCATTTGCAGCCTATAGCGAGGAAGAAGCACCAGGCGACTGCTACGCGGGATCGATGGATTCAATTTTTTTTTACGACCCTCGGGCGCGAGCTGGTCATGAAATTTTAACGGGCTCTCTGCAACAACCTGCCCTCCGCTCGCCTCCTCTCTCTTCTCTTCTCTTCTCGCCTCTCTTCTCGCCTCTCTTCTCGCCTCGCTCCTCGCCTCGCTCGTCCCTTCTCGCCGCTCTTCTCACCTCACGCCTCTTCTCTTTTCTCGCCGCTCTCGCCTCTCTCGACCGACGGTCTCCGCCTTCTCGGATTCCTCCCCGAGGATTCGAATCGGCGGGGATCACGCGTCCGTTTATTATAGATCCGTGGAGCAATGCATGCGATTCGCACGTACCCATATACTCCCGCGCCCAACCGAGACGAGACGACGATCCCCTTTTCGTCCGGATTGCTTTATGTTCCAGAGATACGGTCGAAAGAAACGTCGTTGCTCCGACGATTCGTCCGGCGCATCGCTCGCCTCCCCTTCCTGGACGGATTCGCGGACGTTAACCCTCGAACGGACTTCACGGCGGACGCTGGGTCCGCTGGGACCCGCAGTAGGCTTCCTCGTAAAACATTCGTTCCGTTTAATATGCCCACCATCGTAACGCTGAATCATATTTTCATAAATTGGAGCAGACGCGATTCGACCGCTTGTTCCCTCTCAACTCTTTACCGCTCGCATTTAACCTCTTGCGAGACAATTAATCAGGTAAACGCGTTGATCAGCGTCTATTCGATCACAATCATCTCTCCGATAGGACGAGACAATTTTACTTTCCTCCTTCAATTGAAGAAAATTAATAACATTCGGATTTAGTAGATCATGTGCGAAACTTTCATCGCGAGTCCGACTCGTAGTTACAGTGGAGTTGAAAATACCACTGCTAGGACGACAGCGTATTTGTAAATGGTCATTTGAACTTGCGAGCCCGAGTGGAATTCTTTTGTCTAGCCGAAGAAAAGAATGATGAAGAATAAACTGCGAAAGTTGTTGTTACGATTACTTTTTTATCAGATTTCTCAGAATTTTTCGCATGGAACGATCTACTCGCAACGGTGCTCGGCGCTTCGACCACAGAGCGCAATACAAATTCCGATATATCGATTCGAACGAAGCAAGAGAGTTTCGGAGCGTTCAGCACGGCAGCGGCATTCAAATCTGTTGCATTGTGATGGCTCGCAAGGTACTACGCTCGATTACTTGTAATATTTTACGCACACATCTTTCCAGCATTTCGGCGTGCAGTCATTACCAACCCGAGGATATCGGTACTGTCATACATTAGAACAATTGCCAGATTCGGCAAAGGGTAGAGGTCCTTTGTCCGAAGATACCTGTTGATGGATACATTCGCTTCGATCCGACAAAGTGTAGCAATCGCGTTAAACTCGTGATCGAGGTGAACGAAAAATCGGCGCGGTATTTCTCCGGAGGGTGGGGATAAGCCCGGCGACAGGAGCAGCTTTACCCAAATAATGATAATTGCAGGTCAGTTGTTCCGGGCTTGTCGGCGAGCGACGACAGCGCGAGCGAAATGCTCGCGGAGCGAAGCGAGGCGAGGCGACGAGTGCTCGAAGTCTCGAGGTGAAGTGTAATTATTTATAACGGTAACGATTACAATTAATCGCGGCCGCGCTTTGACGGTGAAGAGAACCGGTTAACAGAGAGAACGAAGTGCATAACGGCGTTTACAAATATTGCTAGGAGGGTTCGTTGAGCGATAGTTAGCGCGAAGTGCACTTCGCGCCGCACTTCCTGCGAAGTTCAAGGGTGGCGTCGTCGCGTCGCCGCAAACGCTCCCGTTTTCACCACTCCAGAAAGAAGCGGCTCGCCGCGCGCCGCGCCGCGGCGAAGAGAACCCTGCGGAGGCAATTAAGCGCGACCGGCGCTGCCGATCTTTGTCTCGTTTCGCGATCCCGGCGCAATTAAATCGGATATTTCAGGCGGCGTCGGCGGTGGCGGCGCCGTTTATCGCGATTCCACGAAAACCGTTCCGTCCGCGACCGGTTGGCCGAAGTAAAAACCGAGCCCTGAGGTTTCCTCCTCTGCCGATCGTTTTTCACGACGGACGGCCCCCCTCCGCGCGGCGCGCGACTCCTCTCGGCCGCCTGGGCTCCGCGAGCGGGTCCAGTCGCCGCTCCTTATCCGTTCCTTCCGCCACCGCGTCTACTTATCGATCGCTCGAATCCTCGCGCCTGATATCGCCGAGACGCGACGTAATCGAAAACAAAACCGGTTTCGCCTCGCATGCGTTATTATTTCGTCGCCGCGAATCGATTGGCCGCGTCGAAATCGAGTCTGCCGACGATTCCCGACGATGCTAATTAACCGCGAATTAGCCGGCGGTGTTTCGAGTCTGGGAAATCCGTGCGGGGAATGGGTTTTCCTCGTTAACGGAGCGCTCGATTAAAAACGCCCGAGCGCGCGCCCTGTTCCGCGCCGCGTACCTCGGCAACTGCGAATCGCCGCTGCGTTTCCGTTGCCGATGCTCGAACCTCGAAGCTGCCGGCTCGTAGGCGGGATCGTTCCCCGAAGTCGTTAAGAGCCGGAGAAACCCGAGCTTCGCCAAATACTCCAGCTGGAAGCCGACCGACTGCTCCGAAGAAGAGCCGATCGCGATGGAAACGATGGATGCCGCGCGCCGACTCTTCCGTTCTGCCCGATTTCACGAAGCAGCTCGAATCTGCTCGAATCCGCTCGAATCTGCTCGACGCCGTTCGGAGCTGCTCGAAGGTTCGGCTCGTATCGGCTCAGCCTCGCCTCGCCTCGTTGCGTGCTCGCCGCGATGCGAGTCGCAGTTGCCGTGTACGCTCGATTTGCATGTCGCTCGAGGTGTCTCCCTCTCGCTCGCTCTCTTTCTCCGCCGCTCTCTCCCCTCGGCTCGTAATGAATAATAGATTAACGGCCGCTTATTAGGCGGCCCGGCGAGGCCTCCGCGACCGTCAAATGTTAGAACGTTCTAAAATGGCCGCCCCGAAGGCCAGGCCAGGTTTTTACGACGACCGGTTTAGAAACCGACTGCGCTTCCCGCACTACTCTTGCCGCTCGATCGCTGTCCACTGCCAGAAACCAATCACCGATCGCCTCTCGAGAATCGATGCTCGATGCCCGCGACCAATCCAGAGCCCATGCAAACCGACTTTTCCTTCTCTTTCGACTTTGACTCCGTTCTTTCTCCCCGTCGAGCATCTGTATGGGTTCTATCCGAACCGTCGATCGGCTGGGAAACTTTTCGCATAGTCTCTCTGCTCCATAAATATCACGAAACGCGTTCCGATCCCTGTTCATCTCTCTCTATCACTCTCTCTCTCTCTCTCTCGCTCGCTTTTTGTCTCTGCTTCCTCGTTGCTCTCACGCTCCTCGTCTGTCCGAATGATTTTGCGCGGCGCTAACCGCGCGACACAAATCGCGCAATATACAAAGATTTAGGTGCGAACCTCCTGAGAAAAGTGAAACGTTACGTAACGGAATTTAACGGTTCGTTGGGCAGCGGAACGCGTTTTCCGAGAGCAGTTCGGCGATCTCGACGATCTGAACGATCTCGAAGATCTCGTCGATCTCGACCGGGGGGCGTGTGCTCTCGCGGTTCTCGGCTCGTCGAGACCGCCGCCGTTCCTTCGACGGGACGAGTTTCTTTTTCCGCGAATCGAAAGCGGTTCGTCGCATATCCTAGCCCACTGGCCGATATTCTTTTTTTCTCCGTCGCGTGTTCGCGCCGAGAGATCTGGCCGAGGGATCGAATTGTCCGTCGATCGAGACGAGCGAATTTCCTCGCCGCCGAGGAGCGGCTGCCGACCGGCTACAGACGACCGACCGACTAATATTCGCGCGAAGCAAAAAACCGGCAAGATCGATCGCGCTCATCGATCACCATGGACGGCAGACCAATAAAAACCACCGAAAACCGCAACGACGCATCTCGTCTTCCACGGATCGCGTTCCCGGCTGTTCCATTATTCAATCTAATAATCTCCGTCTCTTGTTCGCTGTTATTATTTTCATTATTTTCATTATTATTATTACTATTATTTTTATTATTTTATTGTTATTGCACGAGGGCCCATTTGTACCTACAAGATAGGTGCAAGATGTATGGATACTATACTAATGACTAAAGTGGACACTAAATCCGAGACTACAATTAAAATTAAAGCCGAGACTAAAACTATGATTAAAACTAAAACGTTCAGCTAGAGACAGCTAAGTATTCGAACAAATTGAGTACTACGAGGTTCGAGGTGATCAACTTGTTAATGACAACAGCGATGAAATATACGTATTTGCAGAAAATATTACAAGATTCGAAACGAATTTACATAAACTGTTTACCTAACCGCTGACTAGCTGATTCTCAGCTGTATTAATATTAATTATTGTTCTTTATTGTAAAGACGCGTTTTATCCTTATACGTAAAATAAATAAATAAATAAATCACTAATTAAATAAATAAATGGAAATGACCACCTCAAATACCAAAGCCGATAGACTATATCCGATATCACAACCTGCAATAGAATGCATTGTAACCGGCAGCGTGGAATGATTTCTTGAAATCGTTGTAAACAGCCGTGATCAATCGCTCGACAAAGATATCTAGAATGTAGAAAGGACAGTATGATTTGCGACGGTTGATACATTGATGGATATTCGTCGGTGGATTCCCGTAGCCGTAGATAGGAAAAGTAAGCAGCATCTTCCGCAGGTAATTAGTCAGCCAATGATTGATCCCAATTGATATTACCCAGATAATTACAGAGCATGTCGTAGTTAGCACGTGAGAAATCAGGTTTTGTAACAGAAACGAGTCTATAACTGTGTGACGTATGTGGTACAGTGAACGCCGCAGCAGGATGATAAATATCCGACGGTGGTAAAAGGGTCAGGAACATTTCACAAACGCCTGTTGTTGTAAAATGAATTTCGATTCTCGAAGGTCTCGAATCGTCTCGAATCGTCTCGAATCGAGGAGAGCCGCGTATTAGTTGTGCCCGTTCCTTTGTTTTATTGCCCGGACAGTCTGCGTCCGCCGCGCGTCGAAATAATAACGAGAGGTTGCTCTCTGTTTCAGATCCACGATGCGTTCCAGGCGTCGCGACGCCGCCGCTCCGAGGAGAAGGATCGGACAAGAAAGAAGCTCCGTGTCCCCGGTCCCTGCTGCTGCTGCTGCCGACTGCGGCGTCGTTCGGTGAGTGAACAACAATCGTTGCACCTTTTTGTTCGAGCGTGCGTCGTCGCTGGGCTGGTTACAATTTCACAATAAGTGGTAAGAACAAAGGTCTGTTATTACGTACCGAGAGTCAGACAATACTCGCCGAGGATAATGAATCGTAATCGCGATCATCGGCTGTTTCGCGGCGCGGCGGCACGAATTAGGCGAGCTCTCTCTCTCTCCCACTCTCTCTTCCTCGCTCTCTATCCCTCTCCGTCTCTTTCTCTCTCGTCTAACGTGCCTGGCATATGGAATCGCGATTCTCCCGGCGAATAACGAGCCCGCGAATAATGCGACCGCTGCGATACGTCGTAGATCGGCGGATCGTTGTATAGAAGCCGGCAGCATGTGCGAGCGTAAACTGGACACGAACGAGAGTGTGGCCTTTGCACCTGTCGAGCCTGTAGTATTCTCTTCCGCTTCGGGCTCCGCATCCGTTTCGGCTCCGATCTCGATCGATCCGCGACAATCGGTCGGTCGCGGTGCTCGCGGTGCTCGCGATTCCGGTCGCGTCGATCTAATCGAAATTACACGCTCGCCGCCTCGATTCGGCATTAGATTCGCGACTCGCGATGGAGAAAAATGCGAAATTAATTTCCGCCGTCGGGAATTATTCATCGTATTACGGGAACGCGAGCGTTGAATTCTAACGAGACACGGTTTGCTCGTTTGCGCGCGTACACACGTACGGCGTCGACGCGTGTGTGCACGCTCCTAGGCGGTACGGTATCTTTTTATAAAATCTTATTTGTCTCGCGAAGGTATTTCTCTCTCTCGACGGTACGTCGTTTCTCTGGATTCAGCTCGGCGACCAACGCTATCCGCGGGAGAACCGCTCGGTCTCGCGCTCGCGCGAGCGAGAGACCGCTGTCCTTGTAGATTCTAATGCTAAATCCGTCTCTCCGAACCTCTCTCTATCTTTCGTGCAACCGATTGGAATGCATTACCAATGGTTTTAAGAACCTTGAAGCCACCGGCCACGTTTGAAAGTGAGCTGCACACAATTTCTTCCCCACCGGGCTGCGACGCGGCGCGCGGAGCTGCGCGCGGACCGACGCTGGCTCGCGATCCGCGTTGTCGCGCGGAATAATCGGTTGCTCGCCGATTTACGCGTATCGTGGTCAAAGTTCGGGGAAACGCGTGCGCCGGGGACCTTCGGCGCGCTTATCCGTCTTTCGATTCCGAGAAGCCAAGTCGGATTACCGCCGCCCAACTAGCTTTCCGCGATTTCGAACAATAGTTTTCAATAGATTTCAACTTTTCGATTCGCCGATAGGCGGTCGGGACCGTTATCGACAGTCGAATCGATGGCGCGGCCGACCGTATCGCGCCGCGATTAGATAGCCACGCGATTAGGGGAAAAAATAATTCGCCTCGCGCGCGTCCCCCGCTCCGCCTCGCTCTCCGGATTTAATATCTGTCCCCGGCCGTGCGCCGAGCAAACACGATCCGCCGATTAGGTGGACTTCCGCGATGTCGAAGGTCGCCGAACGAGAGTAGGTGGCGGCTCCGAGCGGATAAGTAGGTTTCTAGGTAGCGAATCTTACCGAACGGCCGCTCCGAACCGCTCCAACCCGCTCCAACCCGCTCCGATCCGCTCCCATCCGCTCCGGTCCGCTTCAAGTCGAGCCGAGTCGGGACCCGCGCGCTCTCGAAACTCGCCCGATCTCTAAAATCGTCTAGACGCCGTGTCTGGGTCTACGCCGCGATCCAGTGGCGCGCTGAATTTCTTCGAGGACTTGGGTGCGGCTGCAGGATAAGATTTCTGTTTCGGAAAGACAAACACGCTGGCCGCGCTCGTCCCAACGGCAATTGAGAAACGCGACGCTAATTTATGGCCGAACATCCTGGGACACGGGATCTTTGCACAGCGTCCTGCGTGCTTCTCCGCGAGAAAATAAGACGGCCGGGCCGTGGGCGTCGCACAATTTTTTCACTACGTCCTGAATTAGCGACGCGTCTGTTTTTATGGTCGAACACCTCCTCCACGAGCTTTCTTGGGGAATTGCATAAGCGAACCTGGTCGCTCACCTGGTCGCTCACCTTTGGGATTTCGAGTCGTTCGTTTTGAACTTCTAGCGAGTTGCACATTCATATCAAACTCATCACTTTTTTTGGATTTTTGGACTTTTATCTATTGAATAGCTGTTAACATTCGAACTACCGAGTCCTGAATGTGACTAATGTATATTGTTTTATAACACTGGCAAGATTGATTTATTTATATTTTTGGAGCAATTCTGGAGAAGCTCGTATAAAAATTTCTAACAACAACATTTTTGCAGTATCAGGTATTGTATGGGACAAAATCAGAAACCAGTCATTTTGATTGATTTGGCAATGGTAATGTTACATATCGATTTTATTTAATAATAATAATAATACGTATACATATAAAATAGGTCTACAGTTGTTCGTAAAACCATTAATAGCCAGCACACAATCCTTTCTATTCATTCATGCGTTCACTCCGACGTAATACCAAGAACACCACGTGAACTTCCCATTTTTAGGACTGTCCGTTTTAGGACAAACCTTGCACAGCATGAACCTATTACATACTCGAATCGGCGCACTCGCGACTACAGTATCGCGCTTCGTCGTCGACGTTTTCTCTACCTCCATAGTCGCCTTCAAACGCTCCGCTATTTTTTGGCTACTGAGGATAATTAATAACCCTAACTCCATCTTCAAATATATGTATTCGAGATCTTTATTTTGGCTTTACTTTTCCTGCCCTGCAGGAAACTGTGAGGATCTCGTATATAATACATATAATTATATTTAAAATCGAAATATTTTCTCCGTCATTTAAATAAATTAGAATTAAATATGAATAAATTTAAATAAATACTATCACCTGTGAACTCGTATGACGCGTATAATTTCCTGCCCCTATCTCTAAACTATGATGTATACAAAAGGCTTCCTAAATATTAATAAGAATAATAATAATGATAATAAAAAATTAAATATATATAATACGAAGGTGCCTGTGTCCAGTTATTATTGTTGTGAAATTCGAGCGTCGATTGCGTTTCCCAGCGGCAGTATTTAGTATCGCGGCGTACGGCAGAAAAGTAGGCCTCCGAAGTGCCGTGCGCGATCGTCCATAAACGGACTCCTAAAATCGATTCGCAGACCGGAAACTCGGCCGTTCGCCGCGTCGAGATCGCAGAGAGCCAGACCACGACCGGTTTTTGCGAACAGCCACGCTGGGAGCCGCGGTGCACAGGTCGTTTTTTCGCGCGACGTATCCAGCCGCGGATTAATTGATGTTTTTGCTGCGAAAATCGATCTGCGAGGCGCGTCGCGACGCGTGGCCTTCGAATACCTGTCGCGGATGACGTCAGGCCCTTCTAAACAGGAGGGGCCCGGGCGGCTGAACATGGCCGACGGATTTAGGCGGCCAATAGGCGGCCTCGGACGCCGAGGAGGCCCCTTTCTAAACGCATCTGGCCCCGGCGCGCGCCGGTCCTCCCGAAAACCCGCGCGACGAGCCGACCCGGGAACACTATCATTTCGAGAAAATGGTCGACGCAAAATGGCCACCTATCTCCGGGCGGCTCGCCCGTTTCGGATCGACGAGCGCGACGCAAAATTCGAGTCCGTCGCGTCTTCCGCGACGGACTTTTCGCCAGCGCGAGCGACGACGCTCGGCGGATCCGCTTCCGCGAGCTGCATTCCGTATGCGGGTCTCACCGCCGCGGTTCTAACGCGAATTACAAAAAGCTTCCGACCGTCCCCCGCGCCTCGTTTCCGAAGAGCAGCTCCGGCGGATTCGCCAACGGCCCGCGAAAAATCGCGCGACGATCGATCGACTTCGTCGGGCCAATTACGCGCTTCGCGATCGCAAATATTTGCGCTCGCGCTCCTTATTAATATTTATCGGATGCAAACCATTCCGGCGACCTCGGAGCACGTATCGGCCGCGTTTCCTCGACGATCGGTCCAATTTCCGCGATCGCAGCCATCCATCTTCTCGATCCTCGCTGTGTCTCTCCTTTGTCAGCCGCGAGATGCTTCTACTTAGGCGATGGCTGCTTGGACGAAGTTCTTAAAAATCGGTCGCGCGTGTTAACGTCGTTCTCTGGATCGACGATTTTCGATCGAGGCGCGAGCGATCGAAAGAACGTGTTTTTCAAGGCGGACAGAAGCTAGCCGAGCGAGCTGGTTAGAGTGAATGAATCGAGCGCGGGTCGAGCACGGGTCTGCTCGTGCATCTATCCGCGTAGCGGTCTGTTTCAGCTGCTTCGAGCAGAGGTGAACGCCGAGCTAGTCCCAGTGTGTGGTAATCGTCGTTTGCAAGATGTTTACGTAATTTCACCTTTTTTCGCATGCATCTCCGTTGATCGAGCACCCGCCTGTCCCCCCGTCTCGCGGCGGCTCGGATCGGCGCGGCGCGGCTCGGCGCGTTCCCCTTCTCGCATTCAACCTCTTTACCGATGCACGCGAGGAACGGTTTATAATGCCGCCATTAACGGACGACGTCGTGTTCTCACGACAGGGACGACGGAGCTTCCCCCTGTTTTCTTTCCCCTTTCCGAGAATCAGCTCGGCCTCGAGTGCGTTTTCCAATCGACGCTCGTTTATTTTTCCGCGATTTCCACGGCTCTCGTTCGCTCGCTCGCTTGATCGCTCGCGAGCGAGCGAGCGAGGCGAGCCGGGCGAGCAGGCGCGACCGGCTCGCTCGTGATTTCGAAATTCCTGCGGGAGGCTTTCGGAAAATCCTCGCTACCTACGAAAGCAGTGGCTGCGTTTACGATCGCGGGGAGGCGTGCACGAATATCGTAACCCCGGGGAAAATCCTCGAGAAAAACAAAGTCTCCGTCGCGAGGAGCCGGGCTCGTTCGTGTGGAAAATGGGAGTTC
The DNA here is from genome assembly GCA_028455555.1 of Augochlorella aurata. Lineage (NCBI taxonomy): Eukaryota > Metazoa > Arthropoda > Insecta > Hymenoptera > Halictidae > Augochlorella > Augochlorella aurata. Next base: position 2,464,379 of record CM052153.1, on the reverse strand, counting down.
CGCATGCGATACTGCGTGTCCCGCGTCGACAAAATTCTCGAGCTGCTCGCGAAACGATCTCCGGCGGCCGATCGCGATCGCTTCTCTCCTCGTCTCTCTCTCTCTCTCTCCCCCTCTCTCTCTTTTTCTCTTTCTGGTCTCTCCGCGGTCCGGTCCTTTCCCGTCTCCCATCGCGCCGCATCGCGTCGCGTCGCGTCGCATCGAACCGCGCCGCACCGCACCGCATCGGCTTCGTCTTCTCATCACGGATCACGGCCGGCGAACAGCCGTGCGTGAGCTCCTACTTTTTGCCGGCCGACGACCGGCCCAGCCTGCCGTTCTCAATGATTTCAAACCCGTTTCCACGCACGCTGCACGTACAAGCATCCGTCTTCCATCGCTCGATCCTGAAACAAAGTCCGCGAGCCGCTCTCGGACCTCTCTTTAACGGAATTCCACCGCTACGGGAGGTCGCGCGCAACCGGAAATTTCGTGCTCGTTATGGATCCAGTCGCTCGCCGGCTCGTCCGGTCCGTCGATGGAATAGGCGTCGCACTACGCCGAGATGCGTTTCGCACGGTTCCCTCGCTTCTCTGAAGATACGCGCGCGTATCCTACTCGCCGTAGTCGTCCGATTGTTCGCTCGATTCTGCGTGTCCCGGTTTTGAAATTGTCCTCTGATATTGTCCCCCGGCTCGTGAACGAAAATGGCAATTTGGGAAGAGGAGATCGTCGTTGACAATCGGCGATTATAGCAGATACAAATCGCATCTTCTCTTTCGAGTGGTTCATTTTTGTTTTCAAGCCGAGGGACAATTTGAAGGAATTTACTGCATACGCTGCTTCCGCGAGCCGTCGATTAGAGGAATGATAGCCTGCGACGACGGTCCGCTTCCTGGAGTGAGCCCGGCGTTCCTCGGCCACAGCAGATTTATAATAATTATCTGAAAAGAACGAAACGCGTGGTCCGTGCAACAAATTACAGGGGAGCATTAGAGCGGTGGCATCGAGCCGACGGTAGGTCAGTACCTTCTGCTTATTCGAAGCCCTCGCTCCGTTCCTTTCTTTTTCTCCCTCCGGTGATCCCCTTGCCGCAGCCTCGACCGCTTGCTTCTGCCTTCTGCCTTCTGCCTGCTGCCTTCTGCCTTCCACCTTCTGCCGGCGCGGTGTTCAGCTCGCCTCGAACCAACCCGGTCATTCCGAACCGACCAAACTGGTTTCGCGTCGTTTTCCGATGTCGCACCGAGAGAATTTGATAGATCTCCGTGCCTTATCCCGATCACGACTCCAGCCGGAGCGGCGTCGTCGCCGCGGGCTCCGCTCCGCCGCAAGTCCAAATTCCTCGGCGATCGCCGCGACAACCACGCTCTTTCGAAAACGGAAGCGTCCCGGGATTCGTTCATCTGCTGATCCTAATACATTTTGATAACGATTATAATAATGATGATTTACTAGATGCGTGAGTTCGCGTCTCTGTCGTCTTATATCCAGAGGAACGAGGGCATTTTCTCTGGACAATGGTCTCGAGTGATAGGAAGTTTAACCCTTTGACTGCGACGTACTCTCGGATAGAAATAGACAAATCAGTCGCTGCAATTAGCTGTCGTATATCGTTAAGAAGATAGTCGTAAAGAAAGGATTTTGGTATTCATGACGATTAATAAGTTTGACTCGATAAATAGAATGTTTAACATATCAATGCAACAATGAAGTTGTCGCAGTCCACGAAATGAGTAAAGTGCGTACATTCACGCGTTTTATAGATATCGGTAGACTCGCGAGGACGTATATATACGCTTTTCGCAATCAAAGGGTCGGAGCATCGTTCGAGAGTGATTCGATAGCGCCGTTTGAACGTCGTCGACGGTTCGGGTTTCGCAACGGGACGCTAGGATCGAGCGTTACCGCAGCCCGTGCATCGTCGAATTAATGCGCGAGCGGGCAGCAATAATTCTGCCCTGTCCAAGGACGAGTCGAGCGGCGGCAGGTGCGCGAAACCGTTGCCCCTGCGGCCGCGGCCGGGACAACATTTTTGCTCGGAAACTCGAGCGACGCGCTCGGCAATTGCCAGGAATTCAGGTGAATTTCGCTGCGGGTCGGCCTAATGGGGAATAATTTAGATTTCGGATAAGGGTGGAGCTTCGGCGAGGCTCGCGTTCTAGATCGGGCGCGGCGCGGCACCTTTCTCGAGGACGCGTCGCGTCGCGCGGCGTCGCGCCGGGATAGGCATCGGTAATTACCCGGCGCGGAGTGGCGCGTCCTATCGAGCACAGCAATTCGCCAACTTTTCTCGGTCGACGAGCGCGTTAATTAATACCGACGCGGGACGGAGCCGGAATGAAACAAGACCAGGTACCAGCGGGATGGGCGGAGCTCAGCCGCGTCCAACTAGTTAAAAAATTGATGAAATTTTCGTGCACCGAAGCGCGGATAATCTCGCGTCTTCGCGGCGCCGCGCCGAGCCGCTAGTCTTCCTCCTCCTCCTCCTCGAGCTCGTCCGATGCTCCTTTCGGTTCGGTTCCATTTCCCGCGGCGATTCGAGCCGAGTCCTCGCGACTCTCGGCGCGTACCCATGTTCCCGTTTCCGCGAGCAGGCACCCCTATCCGTTGATAAATAAAACCTACGGAAATAAGCAATCTCTTGGACCGTCGGCGGACGGCGCTGTCGAGTAGAGACTGTCACTCGTTCCAACGGGCGTATTCTACTTACGCGGAAACAGGATCGAGCTCCGCGCAGCGGGTTTGCGAGCGGACGCGGGAGCAAGAGCGAGAGCGGGCGCGGTCTCGTCGAGCTTTATCTAATTACCAGAGAGCGTGCTCGCGCTCCTCCTCTCCCTTCCTTCCTTTTTTCATTTGCCGCACTTGTAACATATTGTACCGAGGGGGCAGTTTGCCGGAGGACATAATAAATTCCTCCCTCGGCTTCGCTTTTCCTCGCTCGTTCGCTCGCTCGCTCGCTCGCTAGCTCGCGGCCTCCGCCTCCACCGCCTCCTCCTCCTCCGTCTCCTCTGTCTCCGCCGTCTCCCGGCTCTGTCTTCCCTTTGGACGCGTCATCGAGGCCACTCTTGCCCCTGTCTCCGTTTCCAATTCCCTGGTTTCGCGCTCCCTCTCTTCCTCTCTCTCTCTCTCTCTCTCTCTCTCTCTCTCTCTCTCCCTCCCTCTCTGTTCTCTCCTCCGTACCTCTCCGGCTCTCTCCCGCGGTTCGCGGAGGAAAAGCTCCGGGAGCCCGGGAGGGGAGGAAAAAGGGAGCAGAGCAGAGAGAGAGAGTAGTCGGGTCGCCCGGCGCGTAATTGAAACGTCCTGTACACGCCTATAAGGCAGAAGGAAGCCCGTTGCAGTTCATCAGTCATTCCGGGAGTATACGCGGCAGTCATCGCGGACGCATTTGCAACCCCACAGAGCGCGAAATGACGTGGATGCGGATGCCGGGGGACCAAGGGGGACGGTAGATGGAGGCGGATGGCCGCGGGTCGAGGCGGAGGGGTGCTCCGCGAGCGGTCGGGGGTGTGTTCGCTCCCGTTCGCTCCCGTTCGCCGCCGTTCGCCCCGTTCGGGCCTGAACCGAGGGGACGCTGGCAGGGAGAGGATAAGGTAGACGCGGTTCGCGTGTGTGTACTCTCTCTCTCTCCCCCTCTCTCTCTCTTTCTCTCTTTTTCTGCTCTCCTCGCGTACTCGTCGTGGGGTAGGTCGTGATTGCTCGGCGATACAAAGGATGGACAGAACCCCCCTGGGCACCCTTCCCTATTACGCTCGTGAAACTCCTCCGGTGGGACGCGCGGAGCTCGCCCTCCCTCGCGAAGCCTTTCGGTAAGACAGAGACCGACCGCGAACGAGAACAGAGGCACGCCAGCAAATTGAACTAGCCACCGAAGACGCTCCCAGCGTCCCGACATCCGTCACCGTCGCAGATTTCCGCGTGGACGGTGTGACGGTTTTGACAGCGTTCCGCGGGAGACACGCAGCCTCCAGCCCCGTCTTCTTCTCCTTTGTTTCACCCTGCTGGCTCGTCCACAGGGCTTCGCTGCTGCTCGCGAAACAACGCGGTTCATTCGTTTAATTCGGGCTACTTGGGTTTTCTCGCGTATACTTTTCAACGGATCCCAGTTTAAACGGGTCCTTTGGCGTATCCTGCCGCCCTTGGTTAAAATGTCTTCTCTACTTTCCGCTTTTCAGCGTGTTTTAAAATATCCGGCACATCGCGTGCCTTTTATGCGAAGATAGAGTACTCTATATACTTCGTAGGGTTCCAAATGTATAGTTGTTCGCGTAATACTGTACTTAATAGAATTCAATTTACTTAATTAATTTAATTTAATTTACCTAATTTATTGAATCTATTTCATTTATTTAATAATCCCTTTGGAGCATGCGCCACTAATTATTGTCATTCGCAGGTAGATACAGGAGAAAGCGATTGTTCTTTAAACCGATTGAACCTGAAGGAAAAGTGTAAAACACTTGACAATAAGCTTCCGCATTGACGAAGACGCGACTTTTAGAATTCCGTTTGCCATAAAATTTACAACAGGTGTAGCAAAAGAATTAACCTTCTCTTGAGAGTCTTGTTAACATTGCTACGTAATCCCGCGATTACGTGACACAGCGGGGAAGACCGCAGACGAATAAAATTTGGAATCTCGGTTGCCCGCAGCGTGTGCCCCGTCGGTTTTATCAACTCAAGACTGCATCTCCAGTCGCGGCTCGGCATCGTTCCCGACGCGACTTCGAATCCGCAAACCAGCCGCTGCTCTTTGTTTCCCGCAACGGCGCGGGCGATCGTCTTCGCCGATTTAATAACGGCGCGGCGCGCCTCTAAAGCCGGGCCGCTCTTCTTTTTCCCGGGCTACCCCTCTCTCGGCGCTAATCCTCCGGCAGGATTTGCCGGGATGGACGAAATTATTGGGGGCTCTATGATCCGCGGTTCGGCGACGGAGCGGCGCGGCGGCCACGGGGACAGGAAATTCGTCGTCGCATTGTTTTTGAAGTTTCAATTAAACGTGGACGCGTTTCGCCGACGCGGCACCGTTGTTTCTCCGGGTCCTCGTTCAAAGACGACCCTCCTCGGCTCCTCTCCCTCGAAGAGAGAGAGAGAGAGAGAGAGAGAGAGAGAGAGAGAGAGAGAAAAGTTGAGAGAGTGAGAGAAGGAGACTACGACTCTCTACCCTCGCCCGGCGGAGAGATAAGCCGTTTCTCCCGGGCCGCGGGAAATCTTTGCGAAAATTGCTCGGTCTCCCGCCGTCTCGCCGTTTTCCTCGGCCCCGGATGGATCTCCAGAGACGCGTCCGTTAATTAAATTAATTCCGATAGCATTTTTCCCGGTGCTTCGGCCGGAGCGGCGTACGCGAAATAAATTACGCAAATTCGCAGCGCGAACGCGCTCGCATTCGTCCCAGCAGCCGCTCCGCATTCCTTTACGCTACGCGAGACGGGGCGAGCTCTCGCGCGGACTCGCGCGCGAGTAACAGGGGCCATTAACAGCCAACGTGCTCCGGTAATTAACGCGTACTCGTTCGCGACTCGCGTGTCCCTCGACCCTTCGGCGGATCGCGGCCGGCCTAGAGAGCCTAGATCCGAGATAGAGAAAGATTTTCGCATCGGCGCGGCGCGGCGCCTTGCCCGAGAAAAAAAACGGAGGGAGATGGAACGCGGAAACCGGAGAAAACTAGACGGAATCACGCTAATAAAAGCACCCCGCAATGAGAAAGTCTTGAACTGCGCGAGGCGGCGAGACGTTCCGTGAACGGAGGCTCGCGTCCGTTTGTTCCCGGCTTCGACGATGCGCCGTTACAGAGGAATTATATTGTAATCGATGTAATTTGAGGAAACAAGCGCGTCCTGCCGGCGCAGATCGCAGATCGAGGGAACAGGAATCGGGACTCCTCGCTGCGGGAAATTCCCGTCGCTTCTCTCCCCGATGTATCCATTCTTCGCGGGGCCCGCTGGCTGCGTTCCCCGATCCGCGAAAACCGGGAAAACGGCGCGAACGCCGGGCTCCCTTCGCACCTGCGACGACGCGATTGCGTCGACCAGCGCGGCGTTGAGCAACAACCCGGCGCGGCGCGTTGCGGCGTCCATTAGAGACGTGTGGTAAGCGCCGTTTTTATTCGCCGCTATAAATAACTTCTTTATTTGAGCGGATGTTAATCGTCGCAGATTAGTCCATGCCGGGAATATCTTTTCCTCGCGAAACGAGCCGCGTGTCGCTCGCCTCGGACAGCTATCGAAAGGAATCGCCGGACACCGTGCGAAGGTGCTCGGAGATGCACACAGCCGATGCACAGTACTTTCACGAAGCTGCGGTCTATCGTCCAAAATAATTTTTGCGTTATTCAGAGGTTTAACGTTAGTCTATTGTAGGTGGTTGGATTGGTCTTGACACCGGCTAGAATATTATCGAATCACAAACGTGCAATTAGTATTTAAAATATTCAGGGGACCAGCACCTATTATGTTCTAATTCGTTGGAAGGTGTATATTGACTAATTTTTGCTAGAAATGTTCTTTTGCAAGATCATCGGAAATGCCTGAAAAATCATGCTCTGTTTTAGAATCGGATACGAACGTTGAGTGACGACGGGATGCACTTGAAATTGATATGCCCTTAATGACAATTGAATCAGTTTTTTATAAAATAAGTTTCGTTTGCACAACTCTTAATAGTTTTTCTGTAAGTCTTCTTAAAGTTTAAACAGTTACAATATTTACGCATGCAATACAAAATGGATGCATGATGTACAAATAACTAATATTAATAACCAACTTATTAACATAATAACATATTACAAATTTATATACATACTGATAGTCTGTAATAATTATTTTACAAAATTAGTTCCTTTAAACCTGCATTACCTGGTCTTCGTAAACTTATATCTTAATAATAATAATAATATTTATTTGATCAAAGAAAGCAAGTACCATGTTACAGTAGTATGACATTAAGTCGCACAAGTAGCAAATTAAAAGAAGTAAAGAAAAAAGAATGCTACAACAATGGAAAGGATATAACAGTAGATACAAAGGAAGATAAAGCTAGTAATCACATATCTAATTATAGAACAGCCTGAATGAACTAATATTTCGCATTTGAAACTTCTGGGAGGTTGTAAACCGATTAGAAAAGCCAATCGTGCAAAACACGACAGTTGCGAAATTGACTTTTGGCCGTGGATCGTTGCTCCGGGAGATCAGTGTGCGAGGCCTGGGCGCGCGTGCATCGCGAAAAATGCATCGAGTCGCATCGCGTAGCGCTGCGGGAGGAGAACCGCCGAAGACTCGAATGCCGAGAGCTCGCGATACCGATTTTTCTCGCGCCAGTGCCGACCAAAGGAAAAAGATTAATTTGTTGAAAACAAGCTTTATCTGGCCAAGCGGTGTTGGATGACGGGGGAGGGCCGTTCGCTCTCCCTTTTTCTCTCTGTCCCTCTCTCCCTCGCTCGCTCGCGATAAGCCTTATCGAAATAATTACGTTATCTGAAAATGTCTGTTGCGCGCTCGCGAAAATCGCCGCGCCGGTGTGTGCGTGCCGCAAGAAAGTATCTCGCCGAGCAAATAAATCTGCAATCTGCTCTCTCTCTTTCTCTCTCTCTCTCTCCCTCTCTCTCTCTCTTTTTCTTTCTTGGTCTCTCTTTCGCCGACACCTGGCAATCGCAATCGCGATTTAACGAACCCGCGGACCTCCAGAGAATTTCTCGGGAAGATCGGAGGGGTCGGAGATTTCAATACCCCTTGCAGGGTCGTATCGACCGGGGCACAGTGCGACGGATAAAAATAAAGCGCGCACCGCATCGTATTCTAATAAACCGTGCGCCTTCGCGGCTGTCTAATCGCCGCGCAAGCCCGATCGTCCGCGCTTATCGGCTCCCAGCGACGAGCTCTCGCGATAAACAGCAATTGTCGCGCGCGTTTTCGATCGGCAGGCCGGCGGTCGATTTAGGAGGAAAACGTTTATCTCGCGCTCGCGAGGCTCAGGGTCAGGAGAGTCGCGAAAAATATTGGAAGCTCTCGAACGGCGGCCTTGAACGAGTTTGTTTGTTAGGTCCGCGTTATCGGTGCGCAGCCGACACGTTGATTACAGTTTTCTTTTTCGCGGAAGGCGATCGCGCTAGAACACGGGCACGCGCTCCCGCGAAAAATCATCGCGCGCGTTCGGCTTTTCGTAAGCACCGATAACGTGCCGATATCGCGACGTTAGCATGATCGAACCGCCGTCTCGGGGCACGCTCGTCCCGCTCACCTGTCCAGGGAAGCGCGCACCGGCCAGCGAAAACGTGTTTCCGCCGCAGCCCGTCCCGTGGCCCGAGATCGATCCCGCCGCCGTGTTGCTCTTATCGTGGGAAAGGAAATATTCCGCGCGATGGAAAAAATCCACGATAACGGGAAAAATACGCGGAATCGGTCGGCGACGCGTTCGGCTCCAACGCAGCCTCTTATCTCGGCTTTAATTAGCGTGCGAAGAGCCTTATCGCGTTTCGGCCGAGACCGATCGAGCTTTCCTCGGACCAGTCGCCGCGGCAGCTCGCGCGTATTTTCCCCGGATCTCTAGGAGGCGATAGCTCGCCGCGGGGTCAGCGGGTCGACCGCTCTCGGATCGCTCTCGATTTTCGTCGAACGCTCGGTCCAATTATTTCCGAGTTTTCTCGGGCTCCGCGATCGTTCCTCGAGACTCCTCTTCCTTTTTTTCTCTCGCCTCTCTCGATTCCTCTGTTCGACGCCGCCGACCGACTACGCCCCGCGCGAACGATACTAGAGTTCCCTTGTACTCGATACGGGGTGCGCGAAATGCCCGATGGCGTTTCCATTTCCGCGGCGAGATAAAAATTGCGCGGGTTCGCGCCACACCGCCGATCTCTCTCTTTCCCTCTGTCGTCGCTCCATTGCCACGGGGAACGAGCGGGAGAGCAAGAGAGAGAGAGAGAGAGAGAGAGAGAGAGAGCGGAAAGAGAAGCTGCTCTCGATGAAAATCGGACCCCTGCGAGAGTCTCGTTACCGAGCCACCCGGCGCCCCTAGACCACGAGGTCCGTCGTCGCGACACAATTTCTCGAAACGGAAACGATTCCTCGGAAGAGAAGTCGCGATCTTTCGAGCATGCAGCCTAGCACATGCGATCTAGGTTTGCTTAATCTTCTGATTCTAGGAGGAAATACTGTCAATGGTTCGAAATAACACGCGACCTTGGTATCCTTCCTTGGATGTGACATCTGTTGAGCAGCACATTCCTCTTCTTTTTATTATTTTTATCAGTGACGTTGAAAAAGTTAATTCGCTTAATAGCCAAGACTGCGCTGCTTTGCTTCAGCATTATCTGGATTTCAAACAGAATTTAAGGTATACTACTTCATATAATTTGTGAACGTTATTATTAGGCCGGGGATTGTACGCATTTCTGACAAACTGTGACATATTATTTTCAACTTATTGCAATTATTACAAGAAGGAAGACATTTTCATTTAATTTGTGCTATTTTAAAATTGACATTGACAAGTTATTTTGCATAAAAGTCCGCAGACTAGTTGTTATAGTCCCCAGATATGTATCATATTAATTTAAAGAATTGCTGTTATCTTATTTTTCTCTACTGTCTTTTCCATTTCCTTTTACTCTAACGAGCAATTACCTGTACATATTCAATAAATAATTGCGTAAATAAAATGACGAGTCGACCTATCGGATTATAAATTAGGACCATTCTCAGCCAGTCCATCGAAACCCAAACGCATGAAAAATATTCCTAAATGATTTTTCCTTTACGAATCGGCGTCGCTCGATCAACCGATCGGCCATCGATTCGGCAACAGGGCGGCCGAGCACCGCGTGAAATCGTCGTCCAGGTAAAACGCGCGGGTTAGGCTATCGAACTCTGGACAGCGATAGGGATATTGACCAGTGGTCTCCGCAACGCGTCCGCACCGTAAACAAATAACGCGCGATCGCCGGCCGGCCGGCCGGCTTACAAATTGATCGAGCGAGGCGATCGGTCGCGGTATCTTCAAAGATCAATCCGGTCCGGTCTCTATCTGGCAGCGCGTGACGCGTCGCTCTGTTTGAAGTAGTCGGCCAGAAGATCTCGCGGCGAGATGCGCCGATAACCGATACGGCGCAGGGTGCACCGGGTGCATCGAACGTTGCCCCGCGACTCGCGTTGCCGCAACCAACGACATGTTTGGGACACGTGTTGGAATGCGACGTCGTCGTCACCGTCGTCGCGGCTGGAACCGCAGACAACGACGAGCCCCGGTGACCGGAGCGCACACTCGGTCGCGACGACGATAATTCACTCTCGGGACTCGGGACGCTCGGGACTCGGGACCGGAACCCACCTTTTTTTGCGGGAGACCGAGCGGAGCCACGAGGCGCAGGCCGCGGGGAGGTGCTCCGGGGAGGAGGACCGGGACCGGGAGGAGGGCGCGGGGCAGATCTCCGGCCGGTAAATATCGGGAACACCGAACACCGGTGGTGCGCAGGCCGCTGACCCGACCCGACTCGTCGCGTGCGACTCGATTACGCCGCTATCTGCGCCGGCTGGGAGAAAAAAATCACGGGTCGATCGAAATGCCCGGCTAAAAATACAACCGGTCGTCCGTTACCGCGAATCTTCGCCGATAACATCTTCGTCGGCGACGGCAAACAGCTCGGCTGGACTGGCTGCGACCGTTTCCTCCGACGAGACCGATTCGATCTACCATCGCGGATAGATCGCCGGATAGATCGATCATCCGGAGACGAGCCGACCGGATCGCGGGCGTCGTTGCTTTCGAATCGGCGCTGCTCTCGAACCCACGGGAGGCGATAGGTCGCTTCGAGTTTTACGCAATTGGCCAGCTCGTTTTACGGGGCCACGGCCGAGGAATAATCAGTTTTCACGACACAGGCATGGTTAGGCACAGCCGCGTCAGAGAACGGACACCCGAGACGGGATAAAAGTCGCCGAATCCCCGGGCCTCGGCTCTCCGATCCGCTCCGCTCGGTGTCTCTTGCGCAGCATCTGCGGCGACAGATGGCACGCACGCACCGAAAACCCTTTCGTCGAGAGAGAAAGAGAGAGAGAGAGAGAGAGAGAGAGAGAGAGAGAGAGACTTCAAGAAAATCGGTCCGGCCACCGCGCCCGCGAAACGGCCTGGCATCCAACCCTCGGGTTTCACCGCGGAGAACTTGGACAAGCTGAAATGTGGGCTTGGGCGCGCGTGGGCCACCGCGTTCGTTCTCGGTCGACCCTTTCCAGCGGCGAGCCGGCATTCCTCTCGATCGACCGTAAAAATCCGCTTCGAAGGCTAAATCTCGAACTGGCACGGCTCGTCGCGCGGTGTCAGGCCTGCTCGCGCCGAGCGAAAGGGTTTCAGGATAATCCGCGGCCAATATTTTCCGCGAGACGATCGCGCAAGAAAATCGATCGTTCTCGGAGACGGCGGTTCGTTCGAGGCAGCTCGGCCGGAAATCCATTGTCTGTCGATTTCGAGCGAGATGTATAGTAGGAAGTAGAATCGGTAGGTCGCGATCAGGCACGATGGTCCAACGCTCATATTTCTGGAAAAACGAGCCTTGAATGAAACAAGTTTATCCTAGATTTTTGTCTTATTTTCTTATCTAGAATCGCCTAGATTACTTATCATGGCTGCACAACTTTCTTAAACGCTTTCGTCAGCAACAATTTCTATAGCTATTTTATCAGTTGTTGCAATCCCCTCGAGAAGTGTGTGAATTATTGCAACTAAACTGCATATATACGATTTTCTTAATATTTTATTCGATTACAGCACTTTTGTTAAGTATATTATTTAACAACGAATAATAATGTATATATTCTTCGCGACACATTGCCTGGCAAGCCTATTTCAAAAAATCTGTTCTAGACGCCAACATTTCCTCTTACTATTATTTATTAATTTTAAAGGAAGACATGTAGGCGTCTAGAATACATTCCTCCAAAACAGTCTCGCCAATCAACGCGTTACGAAGAATATAAAATCATTATATCTAATCTTACTTTCCAAAAATCGCCTAATAAAAAACAACAAACAAATCCTGTTCTTCTGTTATAACCTTTAACAAACGCGCCGTAGTACGCGCCTACTACAAGATATCTCGTCGTCGGCAGTGAATGGGTGAACCAGTTATCTGTTTCCGACGAGCGTACTCGTCGCGAATGAATGACAGCATCAAAAATAGCAACCTAGTCATAAAGCATTGAAGAATCGAAGACGATCGAAGGACGATTTCGCAAACATTTCGGAACGAATCGGTCGCCGCGAGACCTCTCTGCGATCTGCTCTCAGACAAAACGGATCAAAAAGAGACGCGCGTTGTTGCGCAAGCGTTACGCAAAATTTTCGAAACGACGCGTCGTGTCCGGCGTTTCGACGCGCGTCGGCCGATTCGTAATCGGCGCTTTTAAACGCGGATAATGTAATCGACACTGAACCGCGCGCTCGGCCGCTCGGCCGCTCGTAACTTCTGACAGGCCGGTGAATGGAAACGTGAATGGAAAGACGGGGCGCGCGCGGTGCGATCGGGACGAAAGTAAGAGGCGCGTTCATTCGCTCGCGCAGGAATCAGCGGCCGAGCCAAAAGTCAAAGGATCGTTCCTCGGCGGCGGCGGCCGAGGCGACGGAGGCGACGGAGAGATCTGTCAAGGTGGCCTGAGAACGCCGCTCCGCTCCTCGCCGCGCCGCGAGGAAATCTCCGCGTCTCCACGGACACGCGCTCGCCGTATCGCACGACGGTGAAATTATAACGGCTTTTTATTGAAATCACGCCGCGCCGCGCAACGTCTCCATTAGAATAACAGATTGCCGCGGGTCCGCACGGGGGAAGGATAATTGCCTTTAAAGTAGTATAGCCGCGGATTCCTGAACCGATGGCAATCAGCGAGTTTATTCCAGTCGGCTTCGAATCGCGACTGTTTGTTGCGCTCCGACCGGAAGCCTCGGGTTCATGCGGTTCAAAGTATCGTTACGATTCCTGCCCCCTCGAAGCCTCCGCTTCTTGGCAATCGAGAGCAACGCCTCCTCGCCGGCCAAGACGGATGGTCTCTTCCTCGTCGCGTCGGTCGCCCCCGGGGGCGATCTGGAACTCGTCGGCGCGCCGTTTCGCGGGTCCGAGATGGAGAAGAGAAACTGCGAAGCAGGCGGAGGGAACGCGGCAGCTATTTCTTCGGTTCGGCGTGTGTTTAATCCTTCGCCGCAGACTCCCACGATCGGTTCATGGTCTCGGCTCGCAAAGTCGGCGGGGATCGACGCAATCGCGCCGACAGCGTTTCCCAATGTCCTTTTCCCGCGATTTTCGCCACGACTCTGCTCGCTCCGAGCGCCGTTGAGAATAATCCATGGAAATAGATCGATGTAGAGATCGATGCAGCAGTCGCGTTGGTGATCCGAATTTTTGCTCCAGTTTCGCCGCGGCTGCGAGTCGTTGGTCAACGCGAAACTGTGATCAGCGCTCGTCCTTAGAACAACTCGAGCTAGAGAGGACAACGCGGCGGATCGGCGGAATGTTTTAGGACCGGAGGGAAGTGGATTCTCGGTCGATCTCCGGCCGATGGGTTGGGAGACACTGGCGCGCGCTTGGCTACCTACGTGTAGCATTTTGCATCGTGTGTATATATCCAGCTCACGGAGAGCCCGGCACACAGAGACGAGAGCGGGCATACGTAACGGCACGGCCACGTAGGGGCACGTACACGCGGAATCGAACGCGTGTAAACGCGCCCTTACGATCCCACGGCGACTCGGCGTGCTTCGGTGGCCTTGCCGCGTGAAAGGCACACGGAAACCGGCGCGTCCATCTTGTTACGTAAAGCCCAAGTTTTCATGAGAGCACCTCCGCTGCGCGCAGGGACGCAACGATTCGCGAGAGGAAGGAAGACGCGGCCAGCAGAAAACCGTTCGACGCGCGACATCCGGCGATCTACCGTAGCGAACTGCACACGGCAGGATGATCGGGGAGAGTTTTAATAAAAAAGAGCCGATGTTAACTTAACAGTACGCATTTTCCAAACCTTTTTGACACGACTGGGACAAGAAGAAGACGGCTGACTGCCTTTTATAACCGCCTTCAGTAATCCCTCTCACAATGTCTCAGCTTGTAAACAAGAATGGACAACTTGGGATGAGGAGATACGATTATTCGAACTCCGCGGCTCGTTTTTATAGTAATATAATAATAATAACTTTATTCATCAGAGAGATTAATATGACAGCAATGACTCAAGGACGAATGAAATACATAAACAAGAATAAAGAAAAAAGGATAAGAAAAGAAAGGAAGATCAAGCTTAAATACAAACACTTGAGACAGAGAACCTTTTTTTATGCGAGTGGAAGTGATAACGAGCGAAAGTTAGCTCGAAGGCGGAAAAAGAGTTACGAAAGAAATCGAGTTGAAGAAATCAAGAAATCACAGTATCGGTTAGAGGCAATAAGCGAACGGTTCAGGCTGTTATAATCGTGTCTCGTAGCTCTCTCGGCTGCTCTCCGTCTGTAATACACGTCCTATACTCCCAAAAAACGTCCGTCAATCTGTATAGAAGAAGTGTATCGAGCGATTTGGAGTACTCACTAGGTCTCGATGCGTCGAACAGCTCGGCAACCCGGCCTATTTTCCTCGACTACCGGTCGAACCGAAGACGAGGCGCGTGGAAATGAATCCTGGCCACGATCGACGAATTCCCAGGCGTCGCTCGGCTGCAGCAGCACCGGAGTGCAAGCTCGGCGCGAGCCGCGCGGAGAATCGCATTCTCGCGACGGCTCGGCACGCTGCTCGGCTGCCGGCGCTCTCGCGCAGTTATTTATGAATGAATTAACGTCGCTGTCGCTCGGAACGAGCGCCGCTACCGATCCGTTCGGGCAGGGTTCCGGGAACCTCTCGCGGCCCGACAAGGCGTCTTCGCCGGGTAATTACCGCTCGCGACTCGACGGACGCGAAATTTCGTGGCTAACTTCGTCAGGAAGTTCCGCGGACTCTCGCGAACTTCACTTTCGCTCTCGCGAACGCCGGGTTCCGTGGCGCGCCGTGCCGAGCGGCAGAGAATCGAGCGCGGAAAACCAGGAGGCGTCCCGAGGATCGAGAAAGAAAGCGGGAGAGAAAAGGAGAAAGAGAGAGAGAGAGAGAGAGAGAGAGAGAGAGAGAGAGCGTGGATTCTCGGCCACGCGCGAGTTCAGAAATTCTTCCGGCAACGAGAGACGAGAAATCTCGGCGCGACGGAGTCGATTTCCGGTTGGAAATCGTCGCTCCCGAGGACTGCTCCGGATTCTGTCGATCCAAAGGATCCCTCTTCCGCGAGTCGCCGCGTTTCGTGAACCTACCTTTCTCTCTCTCTCTCTCTCTCTCTTTCTCTCTGTAGACTTTCCGTTCCGTCGAAAAATCGTCGCCGGGACAAAGCGTCCGGCGAGAGACAAAGGACGGGTTAGAATTGCGACAGAGCTTTTATTTTTCTCGGTCGCGCGGAGGAGCTCGTGCTCTCGCGTGGATTCTTGCGAAAAATGGCTGAGTGGCCTGAAAAAATAAAGCGCGCCGATAAGCGCCGGTACCTGATAAAGTCGCTCGCTTATCGTGTTTGCCCGGCGCGATAGCGATGCGCAAAAATGAGGTTGAAATTGCAAAACTGCACCGGTGCGGCTCGTGTCGAGGGGCACGGCGCGGAGCGGCGGGACTGCAGGGGGCTGCTGGGGGGCTGTAGGGGGGCAGCGAGCAGGGCGAGGTTGATAAATCGCGCGGAAGGGTCTCGTGGCAGGGAACGTAACGGCACAGAGCGAGAGAGACCGCGAGAGAGAGAGAGAGAGAGAGAGACCGAGAGAGACCGAGGGAGACCGAGAGGGGCCGAGAGGGACCGCGAGGGAGACGGGCAGAGGCACAAGGGGGGAAGGCCGGTGCATTCGATGCACCGTCGAGGGGACCGCGTAATCTGAAAGGCTTATAAACCTGCATCCGGCGCGGCGATCGATAACGGGAGTTATCGGCGTTTCATACGAATCGCCGCGACTTCCTCCCTTTCTTTTCCACGTTCTCGCGCGCGGCCTCCTCTCTGTCCTCCGCCGTCTTTCTTCTTCCGCTCGCGAAACGCGCCGAGTCGCCTCCCGAAATTCCTGCGAGCAGAAGGTGGACGTCTAAAAGCATCGCTGCGAACTAGAACGCGTCCACGTCGACGATTATCAGTCGGATGACGAATAGTTCGAAGTGGCTAGCCTTTGTCTTTTACCTGCCGCGGAAACTATTCGTCAGCTGACTGGTAATCGACGACGTGTTGCTACGAAAAATTAGTGGAACGCCGCCAGCGAGAATCGAAACTCCAGACTCTTTTATTTGTAACAGTATATGTTCCTTCTATGTTCCAATTGTAATAATCTCATAGTATTAATAATAATAATAATAATAATAATTTCGTTGACAAATAAAGCAATATGTTGCACAAGCAGCATATGAAAAAGAAGTAAAAGAAAGAAGTGATGCAATTGAAAGATAAAGTTGCGTTTCTATATTCATAGAGTATTCCCTATGCTGTAGAATATTGTTAAAAACATTATTCTTTAGAATATTTGCGTTGATTTTTTGTCAGTTTCAATATATTATATTTTTGTTCGATATTGTAGAAGTGAGTATCTATCCGTGTGTATAAACGAAAAGGAATTGAACTAAATATCTCTCAACTGATTTTCGAAAATTGTATTTTCTTTTCAAAGTATTAGATACATTATTATAATAACGATACGACAAACTTCGGTTGACAGAGAGTTGGTCAGAGAAACGCGGACGTTACGATTAGCGTCGGTCGCGATCTTTGAAATCGGCCGGATGATTTCGCGCGGCCGACCTCTCGCTTCCTCTCGGGGCTCTCCTCTCGCTCGGCGTCCGCCCCGTCCCTCGCCCCGCCGCTTCTGCCGCAAATATGCTTAATTCCTGGCGAACGGAGACGGAGCCCGGCCCTTCCTGGCGGGGCAGCCTCAGTCTTTTATTAATTGATCGAAATTAGAGCGAGCACTCGGACCGCTTCATTGACAGAGCTACCGACGGTGCAATGACCGCTCGGCGATTCGACTTGAACCGATGACGCACCGCCCCTGTTAGACGACAAAATTCTCTATCGTCGGTGACGTCGAACGCACTACACGCCACGCGTCGAAATCATGAAAAAAATCGTTTCGATTGCGCGCCACGCCGCGCCGTCACTCGTTCGTTAAACGTATCATCGGGCCGCGCGCGAATTAACCCTGCAGCTCTCTCCTTGGGCTCGCGTCAACCGAAATCGCGAGCTCCGATCGCCGCGACCGCCGAATTCTGCGAAAACACCCAAGTCGCGTCCTCGAGAGTCGAAACGTTTTCGTTTCCGTAATTCGCGGCGATAGCGTGCAACATAATTGAGCGGAACGCCGGAGTTAATCGCACCGGGCAGTCGCGAGGCGGCGGCCGAGTTAAACTCGGCGAGTTTCGAGGACGACCCGGCCGGCAGGTGCGAGCGGGGACGCGCGCGAGTCGCTCGAAAAAGTTGCCGTTTTCTCGTAAGGTGCGAAGCCGGCTGCGTAACGCTTCCGCTAACGATTCCGGTAATCCGGCGACGAATACGATTCCACGAGTCTGTCCCGGGCCGCCGCGACTCCAACGACCGCTTCGACGAGCAAACTTGCTACGAGGAGGATTTTAAGGGGATCTCGACGGTGCTCGCGGAAACTCGCTACGGTAATCGCGAAACAAACCGTCGAAGCGTCGTCCGTGCTCGCCGAAGTTGGAAATTAGAATGATCGTCGCCTTCGGAAGCGGGCTTTAGCGACGCGTCGTCTGCCGGCGCGGAGCGACGACGGGAAGCCAGCCGAGGATATTTTCGTTTCCTGCCGGCGTTAACTCCGTTTAGCCCCCTCTCGAGACGCCGGTAACCTCGAGGCAGGTCGGACCCCCGGCCCGAATGTTTGCCGAAGCGAAATGTCGAAATAAAACGACGGCAACCTCGCGGCGAAGGTCGGAGGCGGGCCTAAAGCCGAGGAGATTCGGTAGGTGGTAGTTGTTGGTAGGTGGACGAGCCCGACCTCGAACTCTGCCATGAATCAGGGACCTTCGAGACGCGCATTTCGTCGACATCGCCTCCCCGTTCCCCCGATCCTTCTTTCTCTCTGCACCTCCGACTCGATCCCCTCGAATCTCCGTACGAAATCTCCGGTCCGTCCGACGCAATCTCTCGCCCGCGTCGAACCAAATCCGAAGACGAACGAGAAACGAACCGAACCGGGCCGATGCGATGCGATCGATCCGAGACCGCGCAGTGGTCGCTGCCGGTCACGATCAGACCGGACAACTGTATTCAGCTGGCATATATAGGTATTAGCGAGTGTGAATATTTCTATCCGCTCTTTATCATACAAATGGAGTTTATTAACGAGCAAGTCTTTGCTAAATGTGCAATAGAAAATACACTCGCGTCACGCTGTATCGCCGCGCTGAGGAAAACGTCGCCTCCTAAGCGTCTAAGCGGAGAATAGACGCCTCCGATACCATTAGAGGACTATTTATTTCTCTCCTTAAAAGGACAGAATATCCTGCTAGACAAAGACAACCAAATGTCCGTAGAGAACGTTTCGGCGTGAAAATGTACACCTGGTGAACAGCTCTTGGTCGCGAGAGGCTATCAGGTATCTACGTATGTATATCCGAGGTAGCCGCACTCCTTCCGAACCAAAGGCACTGGCTGGCGAAAATGGTACTAGCATGGGCCCCGTCATCAACCAGTATGCACCGTGCCGAGGATAAAAAGATACAGAGTGTCACAAAAGCTTTCCGGTAGCGACTGTCCCACTGCAGTATGTTCGACGGCCGCGGCGGTGCGCTTAGTCTCTGGCGGCAATTTCTCAATCGCCGGCAGCTCGTTATCCTTTCGCGAATGCAGCAGTGCCGGCGTAGACAACTGACAATTTAAGTCAGCTTATAGCGCCGGGACTCGGCAGGTTTTGAGCCCGGCAAAAACGGTAGACCGTGGTTCCCAGGCGTTAACGTCGACGGAGTCACGCCCGTTCCCCGCGATTCCTCGAAGAGGAGTCTCCGGCAGGAGCAACCCGCTCGCCGGCTAACGTTTCGCAAGACAGTTCGGAGAAGCGAACGCAGGCCGGGGGTTAGAGTTGTTTGCCGACCGCAACGTCGCTCGGCGTCGACGTCCGCAGGTGGTTCCGCTTAAAGCACCGTTGTTGACGCGAACGCGACCGTCCGGCGTAGCGCCGTCCGAGCCGCGATTAACCGGGAAACCGGGAAAAATGCTCGCGGAAGATGCGTATCGGTAAGTAAAGAGGTAACGCGGCAATAACCGTCCTTAATTACGCGTTACGTCGAAGCGACGCTTCAACTCGCTTCACGCGTTGCCGTTCAAACAACAGCGTCGCACGATGCACGCGGCCGGCTCTCCTTGATCGTCACACTGGAAATTATCCAGCGAGGATCGATCGACTGGAGAGAGCAGTTCGTTGCTGTCGTGTGGCTACCTTGCTCGCCGTCTTCAGCACACCTATACTTTTCGAGGAAAGCTCGCCGTCTCGCGGATCCTCCTTGACGTGCTGCGAGAAGCTCCGTTCCGAGAGGACAAAGTCTGCCCGGTCCTCCGCAGCGTCGCGAGCGGATGTATCGTCGGGGAGAGGGGACTGTCCGGAACTGTGTCACAAGTTAAGTTTTCGTGGGAATTCGCGTAGGTTGCGACTATCCCTCTGCCGAGCGACCTCATTGTTTCTGCGGCGTCGATAAATCCGCCTTGTATTGTTTGGGAAGCGGAGCGGACCCGGGCCGGGTCTGGCCGCGCGTAGCGTTCTCGCAGATACGCCGAAGCGACGCGCGGCGCAGACACGCACACGCGTGCAAGCGCGCGGATTAAGCGAGTGCATCGTGGATTTATAAGCGGACCCCGGTGGGCATCGGTTCAAACAATGCGCGCACTCGGGCTACGCGGGCTTCACAGGCATTAAGCGAGCGCAGTTTTACCTCTTCGGGGAGCAGCTTGAAATTAACTAAGTAACAATAGCTGCCGGCCTGATTTCTGTTCCATTCCGTTCCGTTCTTTGCCGCTCGCGCATTCTTGCCGAGCGAGAGGCAGCCGCTTTTGTTTCTTCGGACACGATTTTTCCTGTTGCCGGCTGCGGTTCCGAAAGGGGATTAAAAATTAGCCCCCGATATGCCGGCGCGGCGTCCGCGACGCCAGCCGAGGGAAGAGAGCACGCGGCCGCCGTAACGAAAAATCGTTCGGCAGGCTGAACGACAGCGGTAAAATCGAGGGAAAACCGTCCGAGTCCACCGAGACATTCAATCTCCGGAACGACGCGGTCGGTTTTTCGGTTACCTGATATTTAATAAAGCGCGTTTCGCGGGGGTAATGGATCGGCCGGCCGGGAATACGAGGTAATAGCTGTTTAAATTACTCGCGGCTACTCGCCCGGTGATGAGCGGCCGCTCGCGCGCCGCTCGTTCGGAAGCGAGCCGGCGAATTAGGGCGCCAGGTGAAAATAATTAATCGGAACGACGCGATAAATATGATTACGCCAGGTTGCGCGGTGCGCGAGCTACCGTGCTGACGCGGTTCACGCACCGCGGCTAGGCGCGCCGGCACCGCCGGTTGCAATTCCGGGCGTCGACGCTCGCGAATTCGTAAGCGGATCTCGACAGGGTCAATGCCAATATCAATTTGATCGTCGAGCACCGCCGCGCGCGTCCCACGTCAAAAATTAAACCGATTACTCGACGTCCGCGAACAGTTCTTTTCATCTTGTTTTTTTATCCCGTGACGCGCTAAACTAACGCGTCCTCGCGACAGACGGCTAGGCGGGATTTTCTGTCGCGTTGCCCGCGAAATCGAGTCGCGCCGCGTCGTTGCCATCGTTTCACGCGTCACAGCCGAATCGATTTATTTCTATTAACGCGCGACAGATAAACAAACGCCTTCGACGCACGGGCGAAACAACGCGTCGCGCGCGTCTCGCCTCGCCGCGGCTCGGAGCACGCGTTGCATCGCTGATCGGCCGGCGAGCAACGATCGCTTATCGATCGCGGCATCGATCGAATTTCTGCGAATTCGGCGACGTTGTCCAACTGGTTATCTATTGTTTCGAAACGCGACGACGAGACGCGCGGCCGCGCTCGACGAACCCGACCGCCCCGGCTTCTCCTCTGGTCTCCTTTCGCGCCGTTCTTCTTCGTCTCATCGAGCCCCGTGGAGGCTCGCTCTGGCACGGCCGTTGGCCAGATAAAATCATCCTACTCCGGTTCGTAATTCATTTCTGGCGAGCGTGTTGAAATCCGAGAAATCGGACTCGCGAGCGCACCGCGCGCTGCTCTCGCACATCGGCCGCGCGGTTCATTCCGCGCCTCGGCGAGGGTAATATACCTATATCCGTAACGATCACTGGCGGATCGCCGAGAAGCTCGGCTCGCCGCGGCGCGCCGTAATTGCCGCGATTAAAGCGCATCTGTCACAGTCGAATTCTCGCGGCAACGCGAGTTGCAACAATGTTGTTACTCGGCCGGTTGTCTCGAAAACGAACGCAGCCGCACGCGAGCGAGCGAACGGCCGAGCGGGCGATCCGAGCCACCGTTCACCGGCCTGGCCGGGCAGGTACGTGCACCGGGGGGCTATCGCCCGCCCAGCCACCAGTTCGATCGGTATTATTTATTTATTGCTGCCTACCTACTGCGCCAGTTACGGCCGGCATTCCGCGAACCGGCACCTACGCGCACGGGAAGTCGTTCGAGGAGTACTCGAATCGATCGGATGCTCTTCGATCGCTGCTGGTTCTGGAAATCTCGGGAAATCGTATCCGGCGATTCCCGGTCGGAGCGGATCGGCTCGGCGCTCTCTGTTTTCGGTGTTCTCAGCGGCCGGTTCATCGACACAGACACGTTGGCCGGCGCGGCGGTCCGTCCGCGGCTGAAAACTGGTCGCCAACTCGGCGCAAGGTCAAGCAAATTGGCAACGGCAGCGACCATGACTCCGTTCGGAGAATGTCGTTCTGTTCCGCGCGGCGTGCTGCTGCACCGCTCTGCACCGCCCTGCACCGCTCTGCACCGCGCTGCAAGCGCTTCGGACAAAGAGAGAAGTTTGTCGCGGCGCGCACGGACCGTGGGCTCTTCGAGGTCGAACACGACTGCCACGCTCGCCGAAAATCGAGAACTTTCGAGGGCTTGTCTCTTTTTTCCAGATGGCCGCCGCGCGTTGCGCGCGCGAGAGAGAGAGAGAGCGACCGATCGTAGACGCGTCGGACGATCGGCGTATCGATGGAGGAACGAGAAGAGTCGGTAACTCGACGTAGCCTGTATTTGCTTTGCAAAAGTATTCTGTCCCGGGGCCGAACAAAAGCGGCTTTTGTCCGGACGCGAGCGGCCGTGCTCGGTAATTATCAACGCTCCTATTCATCGACTCCGTTTCGCGAGTCACGAACGAGTGACTCGCGAACCGTCGGTTGCTGTCCCCTCCGCCCTCCGCCCTCCGGCCCGTCCTCCTGCTCTTCGACGGCCTCCCGCCGCGTCTCTTCGACGAAATTTTTCGCGCCGCGACGCGAAGCAGCACGCGGGGCCCCATTTTCCGATCGGAGCTCCGTCGGGAGCACCGAGAGGGCCGCGGAGGTGCGTGCCCGCGAGAGCCGCCGCTCGTGGGCACCGGGCTTAATAACAAGACGCGTGCACGCGTGCACGCTCGCACGCTTGGAGCACGGCGGTGCGGTGGTACGCTTGTACGCGTATACGCGCGGGCAACGATCGCAGAAAGGGACTAAAGGGGGCGAGAGCGGCCACGCTCGAGATGCTGGCCGAACGAGGGGGCGGGAGGGAGCAGGCTCGCAAACTCCATAAAGCAAGTCCCGACCTATCCTCCGTCCTGGCGGCTTGGCCAGCTCTCGGCCGGCTCGGCCGGCTTGGCCAGCTCAGGCCGGCCTGGCCGGCTTGGCCGGCATTCCCGCGGGCCGAAAACGCGCAGCCAGTCTCATGGATCCAGTCCGCGAGGCTGCAGCTGCGCCCCTCCCTTTCTTCGCCTCCTCCTCCTCCTCCTCCTCTTCCTCCTCTTCTTCTTCTTCCTTCTCCTCTTCTTTCTTCCGCTGCCGCTGCCAGCTTCTACTTCGTCTTTCTCCTCGGGTTCTCGGCTCTCTCGTCCTCGACTTCTCCTGTTCGTTCCCGTCATTTCGCCGAGCTCGGCTCGTTCGCGGTCATGCCCGGCAGTCCATGTGCCTCGTTCACGGTGCATTGCACCGTGGCCACGAAGCTGGAAGCAGGCGAAAGAAAAGAATTGCGGTTTCTGTCTTCCATTCGATACTCCTTTCGCCGTCGAACGGAACGCCGGGCTCGTTCGGCAGTCGCTGCTGGACGACGCCAGAAAAAGAAACGGCGATCGAGATCACTGGGAACCGAACTAGACGTCCTCCGAGCTGCCCCGACCGAACTCGCTCGGGTCGACGGTTTTTCTTCTTCGAATCAGAGTTGTCCAAATCGGACACGGGAATCTTCGCTGCTCCTCTGTCCTAGGAGGCGTGGCCGTCTTCGCTCTTGCTCCAGAAGGAGCCAGGGCAATGCCCTACAGAGCACTTTACTCCTGACCTTCGTCCAAGTCCCGGAGAAGGGCTGATTCGGTGGCCAAAGGGACAGTGCACCTCGGCTGCTATCGCTTTCAGAGTAGTCGTCACCACTGTAGCTATCAGAATCCCACGATCTGTGCGATCGATAGATTTTTATTTACACGTAATACGTAGACTGCGAATTTTATGCGTCTATGAAAAAATCGAGTAACTGCAATTTGAAGTAATACCAATATTAAAAGACTTCCGACATGTCAATGAATTAACGTTAATGGATCAGATCTAGCTGCCGCTTCTTGCAATTGACGCAGATATTGTTCACTCTCTTTTTACTAAAAATCTGCAGTCTAGTCCCGAGGTACCCTAACTTTGCCTTCATTTCTGAGCTGCCGTTTTGAATGAAGCTAGAGCAGCGGCCGTTTGGAAGTTAGGCACGCCCCTAAACACGTCCCCCTTTCTCCTGAAACATCTCGTCTCCAATGAGATCGCGCGGGACCAAAAAATCAGGAGATTCGATCCACCTCGATCCGCCATGGGCTCCAAGTAGAATATGTCGGCTGGGACCGCGGTGTAAAAAGTGCATCGAAACCGGAGACGACGACGCTCGGTCGTCCATCGGTCGTTCGTTTCGAGGGGAGGCGCACCTGCGGCACGCTACGCTGGCCGAGTACACGCGAGCGAGCGATAGAGCGAGCGAACAAGCGAGCGACCGACCGACCGACCGACCGACCGAACCGACTATAGGCTACGGCGAATTCTTGGCTGTCTTTTGGCAGACAGTGTACGAAGGGAGGCAAGGGAGGCCGAGGAAGGGGGTTGCCGGGTGAAGGGGCCGGGGTACACCGGCGGCAGTCGTTGGGTGAGGTCAGTGTCGAGCGTTCGCGAGTTGGACCGGGCCTCTCCGTGCACCGTCGCCTGCACGCCTGCACGTCCCGGTGCGAGCGTGTGCGAGCGTCTGCGAGCGTGTGCGAGCGGGCGTCGGTGCGCTTCCACGAGAAATCGTGTGCCGGCCGACATCACGATCGCTTTCGATCCCGCACTCATCCCGCCCAACTGTCCCCTCGTTAATCGTCGTCGGCTCTCGCGCCGCACCGCGCCGGCAAACTCAAATCCATTTTTAATTGCGATTCCTTATCCGCGATCCGACTCGACCTCCTCTCTCTATCTATCTTCCCCCGTCGCCCCTCGTCTCGCTTCTCGTCTCTCTTCTCGCTCGCCTCGCTCTTCTCGCGAAACACGGCCAGCGTTCGAGTTTCTCCCAGGCCGAGCGCCGGATCGTTTTCGCATTTTCTCGGGGAAAAATCCAAAGAATTTGACAGGGGACGTCCAGAAAGCCGCGCGGTGACGGCGGCGGCAGCGGCGCTGCGCTCTCCGAGAGCTGTCGAGGCGGAGCGTGTGTCGTCCATGAGAAAGTAAAGAGCGCGCGTGTGTGCGTCCGCTCGCGACGCGCTCCCGGTTTCGCAGTGTGTTCGCCAGGAGAGGTGCATCGCCCTCCGTCGCTGCGTCAAGGCCAGCGAAAATGTTCGCCAGCTCGCTCGCTCGCTCCACTCGGCCGCTCGGCCTCTCTTCCGACGCGTTCCACTCGCTCCGCGCTCCGTCTCCGTTCCTCTCCGCGTTCTCCGCCGACCGCCGGTGCCTCTTCCTTCTCGCTTTTAGACGCCGCTAACCGCCGAAAGCCGCGCGTCTCTCTTCTCTCTCCTCGTTCCTCTCCTCGTTCCTCTCCGCTCGCTCCTCGCCGCGCTCGCCGCGCGAAACTCTCGGCCCGAGGAGGAGAACGGGGGAGGAGTGTATTTTTGCCGCGCACGGATTGGGCTTCGCGTTTAAGGCCACCGACGACGACGACGACGACGACGACGATGAGCCCGCGGATTCCCCGACTCGCTCGAACGCGGAATTCGTTTGCCTCGCGGCCGATCGGCCGTGAAACAACGCGGAATACGCGCCGACCCCGGTTTTAGGCGACTCGCCGCCGCCTCGCCACAATACCGGGCCTTGTTTCCCCCCACCGGGCCACCTCCCGCCCCTCTCGCTCGCCGGCTTTCTTTCTCGCTCGTTTCCTCTCGCGTTTCCTCTCTTCTCCCGCGGATCGTTACGGTAGCTGACCTACTCTCCTTAAGCGCGTCGCTCGAGCCGAATGACGAGGCAAAAGGAAGACGACGAGCCGCGGCAGCGTCGTCGAAATAAACGGCCTCGAGACACGAAAACCCTGAACCTGAATCCCGCTCCCATCGAAAATTCTGGCGACCTTCGTCGCGGAGAGATCCTTTCGACCATCCTCCGCGCGTCTTGCGAGCATCCTCCGAGCATCGGCCGTGGCGTCCGGCGCGGCGCGGCTCGCCGGGAACAGGTGTTCCCAGGAGTGGCACGAATTATCGTCGAACGTCGACTCGAGGGCGAGTAGACGTCGAGCCAACGGTATTACAGCTGCGCCAGCAACGAGTGCTAAGTGTTTATGGGTTATGAGCGATAAACCTACGCAAACTTGCGCGGAGCGCGTGCCCTCGCCCTCGCTTCGCCCTCGCGCGTCGCCCTCGCCCTCGCCCGTCCGCCCGGTGCACCGTGAAACGTTGCAACTCTCGCCGAACTAATTAGCGCCGGGCCGAGCATCGTCTTATAAACAACTAATTGACTTCGCCGAGCGGCATCGACCGGCCAGCGCGCCCAATTAATTAGCCGTCCCGCGACAATCGTACTTCTTTCCGCTCGGAGACGCGAAAATTCCAGCGTTGGAAACGGAATCGCGAACGAGACTCGCGGAGCGCCGTGATTGGGAAACAGCGAGCGCGCGTCTAGACGCCCACGCGGCGACCCGGAGCCTCGAAATCGGCTCGCTCCATCCTCGCCGAGGACTCTATTACGCCCGGCGCGGCCTCGCGGTCGAGCTTTCGCTCTCGCTCGCGCCGACCGACGAGGAAATGCTCGCGCCGGAACGCCGGAGATCGCGAGAGATCGCGAGAGATCGCGAAGGAGCGATGCTGGAGCAACGGCGAAGAAAAAGAGACGAGGCGGGGAGACGCGCGAAAGCGAGAGAAGAAGCTCGGGGGTTGGCGGAGGAGGGGGAGGGGGGGAGGTGGTCGCGGGAAAGAGAGGAGGTCCCTCGGAGCGTAGGTACAAGCTCGGGATCGCGCGCGCGCTCCACCGCTTCGGAATTATGCAACGGGCAAGTTTTAGTGGGCCGTATAGTTACGCCATAGAATAGTCGTTTCGCTGGCAGTCGCCTCCTCCCGTCTTTCGTACGCGGGCGTGCCTGCCAGCGAACGATCGCGCGGATTTCTGCCGCGTGTGCACACGTACGAGCGTCGTTATCGTGCCCGCGAGTTAACGTAATCCTCGTTAAACGTTGCGCGACCGCCTCGGGAGGACGGTCTTCCGCTCCGTACCGCTCCGGCCCGTCGAAGCTGTCGGACCGCGCGACCCGTGTAACTCCGGAATCCCTCCCGAGCGTTATTTGCCGCGGATTAGGGACCGGGAACAGCCGCCCGTTTCCGATATCGTTGACCCGGCCGCGCGAGCTCCCCGGAACGACCGCCGACAAATGTCTCGAGGATCACGGTCCCATCTTTCCGGAATGCCTTCGCGCTTCCCACCGAATCGGTTCGAAAAGTTTCGACACCGCCGTCTGCTCCGTGATCCGCGAAGAACTGTCCTCTAATCTTCCAACTTCGCTAATCGTCGCAAGCGTTCGGCACGAATTTCGAGCGTCTTGATCTCTATACGGCGCCCCGCTTACCCCTAAATCAGGTTGAACGTGTCGGGAGCGTTCGCCACGGTAGCGGATCGTCTCGAGTAGACCTTGTTAGCGCGGCGCGGCGCGGCGCGGCGAGAGTAGCGCGTAAGGTCAGCCTCGGCGAATAAAGCGGGAACCTCGTCTCTCGCGATTCCGCTCGGCGCTATTACACGGTATCGCTGTCTCGGCCCCAGGCTAATGTAACTCTCGTGTTCGCGCGTGCGGCGGGAGATCCTGCCGAGGAACCGTTAACCGGCCGGCGAGTTTATTCGGTGACTTTGAGTCCCGATTATAACTGAATCCACGGATCGTCTCGCTCTTTGTCTCTCTCTCTCTCTCTCTCTCTCTCTCTCTCTCTCTCTCTCTCTCTCCTTCTCTTTCCCTTTTCTCCTTCTACCCACCCGCTCTCTCTCGCCTTCTTGTTCCACCCGCGACGTTACGAGGCGAGGCGACGCTACGCGTCCCAGCGCTCGCGAGCGCGTAACCGCATTGCGCAACGATCGGCCAGTTTACGAGCCGGCTCGCTCGCTAAGGACGAACCTCTCTTCCATTCCTCCTCCGTTATCGCACTCCTCTATCATCGATTACGACTCGATTACGGCCGGTTACAGCTATCGAACGATGTCCACTCGCGATAACCGCTCGCATGGTCACCTGTTCGCTCGAGTCACCTCCGGCCGGACACACCGGCGAGGATCCGCGCCCATGGCCCTGTGCTCGTCTACTCGGATTTGTTCCTACCTCTGTCGAAACTGGGTAACCAGCTGGTTCAACAGCTGTTGCTAGAAAGCAAAATTATCCTTACTAGTTGCAGAGGAACAACTTGGCAGTCTGCTCACCGCTACTTTAACACTAAACTTACCGCGGGCAAATGACCGGTTCCTCATTTTACAATTATGAGAGCTGTAAACTCGCTTCAATGAGACACGACTGAATAAATTACATTATTACAGCAACTGTTCTAGGAAAAACTGTTCAAAATAAATTAATATAGAAATAATATAAAAATATAAAAATGATCCGCGAGGCTCGAAAAATCGTATCTCCTCGTCCCAAATCGCCCATTTCCATTTACAAACTCCGGAATTAACATATCCCGCGCATAGAACGAGGGAGACAGTAAAGACAGCAAAGCCGTCGATCTTTGTCGTTGCCGTTTCTCAAGCAACGATCGCCGAAAATTGCCGATCCGCTCGGACTTTTCCCGAGCGGTGTTGCGGGGCATGTGCGGCGTGCACGCTCGCGTGTAGTGCGTGCGCGGCTGGCAAACGGCGACCCTCTGTCGGTGGGGCTTCGAAAAAGGGGGCAGCTAGGCCGAGCGAGCCAGGCCAGGCCGCAGGACGAATGGAAAACCTGCACGAAACGAGCAACTATAGCCCTCGGGGCCGTGGTATCGGCATGAATGAATAAACAGGAGCATAAATAGGCTGCTTAAAATTAGCTGTTACGAGACCGAGCGAATTGCATTTAAGATGCTATCGACCGCGGTCGAAGTGTTATGGAATAGAAACGCCGCGCCGCGCCGGTGCCGATGCCGGTCTATCGGGCCGCGTGTTTCGCCGATCGGGGATGCCTCCGATGCCCTTCCTCCGACGAGGGAACCGGACAGCTGTCGCGAGCCGGCTTGGTCAGCCCAGCAACCCTCTTCCCTCAAATCATCGGTTCCGAAGACGCTCCGACTGACGGACGGACTTCTCCGAAAGCATTTCCCGCGCCGCGACCTCCGCCGCTTCGAGTCCCTCTCCTTCTCTCTCTCTCTTTTTTACTCTCTCGTTTTCTGTCCAGTTTTCTCCTTCGTTTTCTCCCACGTGTTTCCAGCCGTCGCTCAGGGAACGGCCGGGACGACTAGTCCAAGAGATTTCCGTTCGACTTCAGGCCGGCGCTAATCGCACGGTAGGATTTTAGGGAGCTCGCAAATGAACGGACAGCGTTTTGCGCCGGTAGTTCCTTATTTATGAGATTAGAGCAGGTAATTGGTGAGGGAAATCATACTGGCCCCGCGCCTCCCCACTTCCGGCGGCGAACCGCGACTCGAGCCGCCGCGCGCGTAGAAAATGATGCGTAGGGAAAGAAAAAACTACGGTGCAATGTAATTGCATTGTGCGAGCTGCGTTCACCGGTCTCTAGGCGTCCTCGAACCTCGGACGATCGACGTCGAGCGCGGCTGAATCTTCGCCGAATCGCGGCCGATTATTCGAAGCCGCATTGGGTCATCCGGAAAACCCTCTGATCTTCTCCGCGTCGGCGTCGAGTCGAGTGCTTCGGTGTTAATGTTAATAATAAATCGTTTATTTTAAAAATGTCAATGTTTGTTTTATCGGAGGTCTGTTCGTATTACAAAAATAATGAAATAACATTGCTTTAATATGTAGCTTCATTGAAATAATATATTTACGAATGGGTAATGCACAGGGTATAATTAATAACTTCGCGTGGCTCGGGACGTTATATTTTTTCAGCTGGTTCGGCGAAGATTAACCGTTTATTCGCTGGTTCTCTGTCATTATTAATACGCCGGTTTCGTTGTTTATTGTAAAAATGGACTTTTACCCGTATATATATAAATGAATTAAATTAAATTGTATTAAATTACATTAAATTAAACTGTATTAAATTAAATTAAGATTAAATTAGATTAAATTAAACTAAGATTAAATTAGATTAAATTAAATTAAATTAAGATTAAGCGATTAAGTATAATGGAAATTCTCTCGCTCGGTGTTCTTGGTTCCGCTGCCCGTGAAAACCGCAGGATTTTCCCGACGATCCGACACCGTCGCAAGAATCTTTCACGGAATCTTCGAGAATTCGTCAGCCTCGGTGGAAGACCGTCGACGAGTCGGGCTGTCGTTGGGAGACTGCGGCTTGGAAAGCAA
The DNA here is from genome assembly GCA_028455555.1 of Augochlorella aurata. Taxonomy (NCBI): domain Eukaryota; kingdom Metazoa; phylum Arthropoda; class Insecta; order Hymenoptera; family Halictidae; genus Augochlorella; species Augochlorella aurata. The sequence continues at coordinate 2,434,283 of CM052153.1, read as the reverse complement.
TCGCAGCTGTAAGGAGATCGCGAGGATCCAGAATCGCTCCGGCCGCGGTCGCTGCGAGGAAAGATCGCGGCTACGGTGGCGGCCGATTGACCGAAACGTCGGGACGCGTGCAGGAGAGAGCGGCATGGATTTTTATTCGAGCGGCGTCGAGTCGAGTGGCGTCGACGTCCGGCCGAGGCAACTATTTTAACGTCCGTCGCGTCGGTCGCGTCGGTCGCGGTATACAATGTGTTGGAGGACCGAGGCTCGATCATCGCTTCGACCTCGCAATTTCGATCCGCGACGCGGGTCGTTGCACCGTCCTCGACGCAGCGTCGAAGGCAGTCGGTACGACACACGCAGGCACCGGCACACGCACACGCACGGACGACGCAGACGCGCGCGCGCCCGGCCACACGGACGAGGCCCGACTCGGTGGATCGCGCGCGGACGCATGCACGCGCACACGCGCGCGCCTACCCGCACAGCTCCGCCGGCGTGTATCGATGCACGGTATTATGCACATAGGCTACGCGTGCATCCCTTTGACGACCATAAGCCACGGTTAGGGGTGCCGCGGTGAAACGTAAAGTAGAGACGTGCACGCATACGCGTTCGCGGCGCAGCGCTTATACACGGTGGCCCCGCGCAGAAAACCATCCGGTGGACTCAAAAATCGCGGCGTTCTGCCACGGGTTTCGCGGACGTTCGCACCTTCCGGACACCTGTCTGCCATCCTAGTAAACGCATCTCGTTCTTCTATCCCGCTCGTTGATACTCGCGCCTCGGAACGACGATTAATATAGAGAACTGTGATTACCTTGTTTGCAATTTTATAACTAGAGCCTAACTTCCCGTATGCATTGTGCAATGTTTTCTTACGATCGAACAGAACCACCCCGAAGCTGCATTAGCGCGTTTATCGGAACAAGCAGCGCCGCTTGAATTTCATTCGCGACGGATGCACCGTATTGTCGCCGTTTAAAAAGATTCATCGGGTGCCGGGGACACCCTATCTGACCGGCCGGGGATGAAATACGAGTCGAGGCGCGCGACAACGTGTTTCATTGGATGGCTAATAATAATGAGGGACGGGATTCGGCAGCGAAACGCAAGAAAACCGCCCGCCGGGGGTAGACCTTGAGGGAAGTTAGGCGCGCGCGTTCGTCTATGGAATCGGTGGGATCGATTCGTTGGCTTTTTTTCGCGATCACCCGATTCCGGTCTCGCTGTCGCGCTCGCAAGCTTTCCATTTCTGTTCTGTCATCGGAATAGAAACGACACGGAGGGCGGCGGAGCGAGCGAATAAACGAGAAATAAAGAGAGAGAGAGAGAAAGAGAGAGGGAGGGGGTGAGCAGGAGAGGGAGAGAGGGGGAAAGAGAAGGGTTCGCGATCGACTGCAAACCACCAAGAGGATCGCGTAGAGGGCTCGGGCGAATAATAAAGCGTAATGGACGCGCCTCGGACGATCGATTCGCCCTTTTTTCGTGATTTTCAGCGAGCGGCCTCGGCCACCGGCGAAATAGAAATAAATTTCTCGAGCCGGTAGTTGCGGTCGGACGATTCGACGCGGCGAGAAAACGAAATCCGTCGCGTCGAACCGTGAAAGATCTGCCCCGGGATCGTCGCGGCGAGCGGAGAGACACGATGAAACAGGAGCGGAGACCGGGAACGCGGACGGCAAAAATTCTCCGCGCCGAACAGAACTCATCTCGGCGGCCGACGAGAGACCGTAATTAACCATCGAAAATGATCGAACGTGAAATTTAATGATATTTATTCAAAGCCTATTTACAAAATCCGGCCCCGTCAGATTTTCTCGTTTCCCCGTAGGAATATTACGTTATACAAATGAAGCGTTATTAATATCGTAGCCGGTCGCTGCGCTGTAATCAGGCTCGGTAACGCGATATTTTACGCGATATTAAAATGTTCACATTAAAATAATACGATACCGTAATCAGCCGGATCGCGCGCGAGCTCGTCGACGGAGGATCGGAGGATCTTCGTCGCGCGTCTCCCGCCTCTCGCCCCGCTTCCCCGGAGACCCGTGGAAAGCCAGCGGCAGCAGGGGAGCGCAGGACCGTCGTCGCGACGATCGTTTCTTGGACGTTAATTTCGCGTAGACGAGGCGCGAGTTACTCGCGGCGGCGTTTACGAAACCGGTCCGAGCGACCCTCGCTCCCGAATAATCGCGGAGAGGTGTAATCGCCTCGCGTCATTCCGCTCGAGTCCGCTCGAGACTCCGCGCCGCGCCGGTGTCCTTATTCCGGCCGATGGCTGTTCCGTCGGGCGTTCGCCCCGCGAAACTGGTCGAACCCGGCGCGTACTCATCGAATCGAAACCACTTTTTCCGATGCTGAAAGAACCAGAGTGTACGTTGGCCGCGGTGCGTACGCCAGCGGCGGCAGCAGCAGCTACCTGGTGCACTGGCACGATGCAACGCGCGAGGGGGATAAAAGGCTCGAGCGAGAGAGAGAGAGAGAGAGAGAGAGAGAGAGAGACAGGGGCGGAGCGGGTACGAGCGGGAGCGAGGCGAAACGAGCGAAACGGATCCGCCGCCGAGTGCGGCTGCGGGTTTTCGCGTAACGAAAGAACAGGGGCAACGGGAGAGGCGAGGGGCCCGAGCACAATGCGTGCTCCGCAGAATAAACCAACTCTCTGGTCGCGAGAGCCGAAGTAGGCCTACGACGAGCGTCGAAAGGGTTGCCTCTCGAAATCCAGGGGGGAGACCGAGTGGGAGCCGGGAACCGGTTGGAATTTGGGGTAGGTCGCAGCCACCCGAACTCCCACCGAAGCCCGACCGCAACCATCATGCTTCTCTTCCTCTCGATTCTCTCTCTCTCTCTCTCTCTCTCTCTTTCTCTCCCTCTCTCACACTCTCCGTCTCTCTGTCCCTTTCTCGTCCTTTTCGTCTTGACGACCGTCTCGCCCACGTTGCCCTTCCTGCTGCCGTGTCCTAAATTCCCGTTCGGCCCTGAGACACGCCGGTCCGACCCGTCTCCCCGTTCGAATCCGTTCACGTCGGCCCGGATAGAACGGATTTCCCAGCCTCGACTTTTCCCCCGGGAAATTGTACGGGATCCTGTTCAAGCACCGTGAAATAATAACGATAATGACCCGGCAACGATGCTAAAATGATTTTTGCTCTGGGCTCGACCGGCTCGCGCTAAATTGCGAATAGATTGGTAATAATAGTAATGGTTTGTCTTTACTGCGCTCGTCGTTACGGGATGATGAATGGTTAAACAAAAACGAGATTAATGCTCGTGCTTACAAGCTAGTATGATAATTAGTCTGCGGATCTTTATGCAGATTCTAGTTCTTAAAGACTTGTTAGCAGAAACGTGAATTAATCACAAGCCCGTGTTTTACAAGCGCTTTTTTGCGGGCCAAAGAAACATAATAAATCTGCGTTCGAGCCTTTATTCTGCCAGACTTTAAAACAGCGCCGCGAAAGTCCCAAGTCCAACGGCATCCGATAATACCTTTTTCGACGTTCAATATATTCATCGTCGTGTGAAAAACTGTTTCTCGAATCGTTCAAAGTATAATTACGAATAATTGAAAAGGCAGGACGCAATGCTCTGAGAAAGAGACACACACTTGGAGAAAGAGAGAGAGAGAGAGTGTTTATATGTATGTATGTGTGAGAGAGAGAGTTTTCGTGGCCGAAAGAATTCCTCCGATGGAAGTCGATTCTCTTCGCCGTGCGATTTGCTTCTGGTTTTGCTGGTCGCGTTGAACGGCGATGACTCTTTCAGCGCCGCGGAAGCACGAGCAACCAGCCGTGAAATATAGATGCCTCGGTTACGAGCAGAAGAATGACAGTAATGGACGTAGAAATAGAAACGACCTCGGGACACGATTGGAGGACCCAGGGCCGGCAGGTGGCGGCCGGAGAGAAAGGGGTGTGTCCGGCATTTCGTCGGAGAGAATGGCCCGCGGAGAATTTGGGACAGCCTCTAAGCTCTATTGGGACCCGGGGCTACCGCCCACCTAATCTCGCCATACCGGTCGCTCTCTAAAATGGACCCCGCCGCGGCTCGGCGAGCAGAGCCCGCTTGCTACTACGTCGTCACGATGCCACTTCGACGAGCGATTTCGCGTTTCGATGGAGGCCACCGAAAAGCGCAGCGCGCGGCCGGAGAGATGTTATATAATAATGGAAACGATTTTACGCGTGGAAATTCGTCGCGGTGACGCGCACACAATATCGAGGATTGATGGCGAGCCCTAAACAAACACGGGAAAAAATACTGGATTTAACGATGTTATTATTATTATTCCGGGGCGCGTGTTTATAAAAATCTGTTGGGTGCAGACGCGATGGGGAAATTGAGCGGGATCGTAACCGAGTGGAAAATAAATTTTATCGTCAACGGTATCTCTCTAATTAACAACGGTCAATTGCCCCGACAGGAGCGATTTCAATCTGAAAATTGAAACGGTATGGAAGCGGGAGAGAATCGCTGCCGCGAACGCGCCCCTCCGATGCGTTTCCTTTTCAGCGGGCCGACCGGCTCGACGCGAACACCATAATCGTTATCAACGACGTTTCCGTCGAACCACGGAACCGAGGAGAGTCCGACGGTCGAAGACCTTCGGCCACCGGTCTCCCTCTTCCCCGGATTTCTCACGGTGGCCCCTTTTCCGGTGGCCCGTCGCCCGCTCCTCCGCCTCGAGACCAGCGAGCGAGGAAGCGGCCGCCTCGAACAGAAACAACCGTCCGAGAACGGGGAGCAGCAGCTTGAATTTTCCTCGCGCGGAACGGGCGGGGAGGGGCAGCGCGAAAGCAGATGCAGAAGCCGAGGCAGAAGCGGTGGCAGAAGCAACGGCGGCGAGATAGATATCGTGGCTGGCGAGGATCGAATTCGAAGCGGAGGGAACGAGAGAGCTTCGAAATAATCGACTCGCTCGAACGTTGGGCATTTCCATCGGATTCTCGGTCGGTCCCTCGGCACCGAGGAAGAAGGTTGAGGAGGGTCGGGCCCAACCAGCATGCCGAAGAAGAGGAGTGGAGCGGAGAGGAGAGGAGAGGAGTGGCGCGGTGAGGAGCGGGGAGGAGCAGGGAGGGTTGCACCGGTGCGCCAACTCAATTTCTCCTCTTTTGGTACCCAACTTGTGGCTGCGGGTGCCGGGGTTCCCCCACCAGCGGGCCTCGGGCCCCGAGGATCGAGCATGCCGGGTCCTCCCTGCTCGCCTGGGCCCCCCCGGACCCCACGGGCCCCCTCGGCGCCCCTCGGTGCCCCGTCGGTCCCCCTCGGCCCCCGTTAGCCCCCGCCGATCCCTCGACGGCCGTAGCCAGGAGGGTCCTACGGCCATTGATCCCGACCTTCGCGCGCCGAACGAGCGCGATTGCCAACGAAAGCCGACTTGCCGAACCCGAACCTGCCGCACGCGGTTTTGCGTTGCCCCTCCCGTGCCCCCCCTCTCCGCGCCGCGTGCCCCACGTGCCCCCCGCGTGCCCCACGGGCCCCCGAGCCGCCTGCATCATCCTCCGCCGCCGCCGCGGCCTCCCTTCGCCCAGATCCTCGTTTCCTCCATCCTTCCACGACGACCCGTCGCACCTCCTGCCCTTCCTTTCTGTTTCCTCCTACTCTCTCCCTCTCTCTCGCTCTCTCTCCCTCTCTCACTCTCTTTCTCTCCGCTTCTCTCTCCCACCGTACCTCCGAGCGTCCTAACTCGACTGCCAGTCCGGCAGTCCGGCTCCGTCTCCTTCTTTCTCTCTGGTTTTCTTGCGGTCGTTGCGTCGCGCGATTCGCGAGGGACCATGCCCGCCGAGACCAGGGGGAACGATGGGACGCGCGAAAATGCTGGTGCGCAGGCTATAGCAACCGTGGGGACAGAGAAGCGCGCGGTTCCCTTCGCCGCGACGTTTAAAAATAGCTTTTCCGGTACCGCGATTTTCCACCGTCGTCGATCCTGTCTCCTTCTCGGTTTTTCGCCGCTTCCCCGCCGCTCGAGGATCCCTCGATGCCTCCTCGGCGATAGGTTCCGGACTAGAAATCCTCTTCCGCGGGAGGAACAACTAGGTCCTCCGTGCGCGGCGCGTGCTTTGTCTTGGATCGCAGGGAGCAGAGTAGAGCGGCGCGGCGCGGCCGCCTCTCTCGATTCAACACAGTTCGACAGCCGTGCGCGATGTCTCGTCACGCGCCAGAGCTTTCGCGTGTGTTTTGGTTGTTACACCCGGAGCTTCGTATCCGCACCTGCCCTGTTATCCGCTCCGGCTTAATCATATTTCGAGCGACGACGCACGCAGACA